>OZ025299.1:253303909-253903909 GCA_964019185.1 Maratus speculifer
TGCATAGACCAATCACATATATTATATGGTAAAAATAAAGTCTAATTTAGGGATCTCTACTTTTTTTACTTGAAAGTTATTTGCCACCACAGATTCCAAATTTGTTCCTTTTTAATCGTCAAATTTTTATCATTAAATAAAAGATTATTTTTATATTCTTAAATATAATTAATTACACGCCGGGGAAGATGTTGACGACACCTAGTCTACTTGATCGGACAATTAAGTCAATTATTTTTTTCATATTTAGAAATGTTAATTAGGCATTAAAGATTTAACAAATTTTTAATTAATAAATGCTCAAAACTTGGAAAAAAATATCAAGTCAATATATGTTTTTTTTAACAGTTAAAGTGTTTTTTGTATCATATCTGAAGCGCGTCGCTAAAGAGTTAAGCTGTCCATATTTTCCACAACTTATATTTAACGAAAGATAAATTCAACATATTATTAAAAATGCATTACATTATTAAACAGTGCACCCCGAAAGCGAAAAAGAAAACGAGGTTTTTTTTTTCCATTTCAAAAAGAGAAGTAACAATTTCAAAACAAGTTATAATTATAAATAAATGCAAGGCAATAATAATACTACAAACAAATAATATTACACAATCATAGATTTAGTCAGAAAAATTAAAACATAAATATTACTGCCCCCAAAGTTTATTCATAATTTATTTTTTCCCTTTAACATTCATAGTTTTCAGCCATTTCTAATCACTTCAAAAACTCGATAGGCATTCTCCGAACAAGAGTTTGAATAAGTTATGACTATAAAGAAATCCAACTTCGTTCAAATTGCAGCTTTAGATCTTGAACCATTGCAAAATGACACCTATTAGCATATATGTCTCTAGTTAACACGTTGAGTTCCACGTCAGTGACCTGTGACTGACACTGAACTTTCAGCTTAGGCCGCGTTAGTCACCAGTGACTGGCAACATTAGGATTGTATAATAGGAATCTTATTTCGCGGCCCAGACGGAAAGAGAGAAAAAATAGGTTTAACACTCAACATCTTACTCTTCCCCAGAGGTTTTCTATTGGGCTCGTGTCAAGACTAAGGGCTGGCCAGTCCTTAACAGTAACTCTGTTTTGTCTAAACTACTGCATTGTACAGCTGGACACGAAAATGGAACAATGGTCGCTGGTATATCCATTTGTCTCCTAACTACTTTCCAATAGAAGTAATTGTATCTCAAGCCTTTCCTGGAAATCTTTGGAACACTGGCGACTTTTCAAGAAAGCACTATGTGTTATCACATTATAAAAATTGTATCCTACACAATGAGTGGACCTCTTTTTTGTCTACTGAAAAAAAGTTTGCTCGTGATTTCTTGTGAATATCATGCCAGTAAGAGGCTCAACTATCGTCGCCATCAAAATTGAATTTCTTTATATCTCTGAAAAGAACACTCCACCATTCATCTGACCAATTCCAGCGATTTCGGGTGCTCTGAACAAGAGTGTCTTTCCCGTTTTGTAAATTTCGGCGAACGACGCATTGTGCGAAAATCAAGAAATGTAGTTGTCAGATGCCGTGATTGGCCGTGGATATTAATACTGGAACGAATACTTCTATTAAAACTGGCCGTCCACAGATTCTCGGATGAAATTAATGTCAAAATGTTTCTGCATTATCATTGAGTTTTTATTTTTCGTTGTCTAGAACACTATTCTGTCTGAAATTCTGTCCTTTTGACAGAATTCGGTAAATACCATCCCGGCTGCGTCCAGTTTTTCTTGTAATGTTCAAAACTTTCCATCTATGAGACTTAAATCAATAGATTTGCAAAATATTATTTTTGTAAAACGTCACATTCTAAGGCATCTTTGCAATCAGTTGGAAATGAAAAGACAGATCAGCTTTTATTTCAGGAGACTATTACGTCAGAAGTACATAACCTCGGAATATGGAAATTTTGAATATTAGTACTTAAATCAGCTTTTAATTCCGTTTGTCTATATATTTTTGGGAGAGCATTTTTTTTTATTTTTATTATTAAATCTATGACTGCTAAAAGTTATTCGAGTATTTTATTATTTTTATTTAATCCTGTTATATTTTCCTAATTTATTTTGTATTTTTTACTTGTTTAGTTCTCTTACATCTGAAAAAATGGTTGACTATAAAATTATGGATCGCACTGTATTAAATGCATTAATTGTATTATTATGTTAAATTAAAATTTTTTACTAGTATTATTTTTTAAATATATTTCTAATTTTTACAGTTCTCAGATAGAATCAAATATATATATATATATATTCAAAAAGGTAAAAAAACCTCGTACAGGAAAAGGGTTAAAATTTTAAGCTGCTAATACTGAAAGAATTTAGGTAGACTACATGAACATATTCTTTGACAAACGATGTAGCTGAAAACTAATCCTTCTATAAATTGGTCAAAGCATTTTGTCCAACAGCCACGTGTTCAGTTTTAATTGGTTGAGTTATCGAATTTCTCATTCGACTGCTGACTGTTTTTCGTCCAATTACGAAATCTTATCATGGGGTAAACGAATCTGTCTCTTATAGCTATTATAATGGATGCAATTAAAATGAAGTTGTGTGGAAATACAATTCCTTCTAAACAAGAGAAAGTTGCTTTGGGATTTATTTTATACTATTTATGTTTAAAGTTCTTATTTAGAAGGGAAGTGAATTTCCGTAATAACTGTATTTATCTTAGTAGCAAAGCCATATTTCACCAATATTACCTGTTTTCACTTTATTTTGTTATAAACTATACTGGCATGAAATATTGCTGTAATACTGATTTTTTTATTTTTCCAATATTGGCAAGGACTACTTGACAATTCCATTATCAACATACATATTAGAAAAGAAGTATTTATTCAACAGTGTGATTTCATTAAAATGTTTCTAATTTAAAATTTCACAATGTAAGTTTTTCTGATTAATGCAACTCTGGCATAATATTGTTCCTAATATTATCAATATTGATTTGCTAATGAATGATTATAGTGATAATTTTCAATTAAAAATTAATCGGAAAATAAATGTTAAATTTAGACAAAATCGACCAAAAAATGTTTTATCATTTTGTCTTATCTTAAAAAATATTCATGTATGTGATATAATATAAAGTACATTGTGTTAAATAAACGCACATATTTTAAGAAATATTATGCAAATTGAGTAATGAGCCAGATTACGTCATTTGCATTAATATCACGTTTAGACAGGATATTATTACACTGCGTTATTCATTACGATTTAATTTTTGGTAAACACTCTTTCATGCAATTGCAAAATTGATTATATACCTCACCTGCAAGAAAAAATGACACATCTCTATAAAAGTAAATTTCGCAGAAGAGCCAAAAGAAAATTTGCATGATTTTACTGTGATTCAAAATTATGGCACTTTGCTGTGCATACAAGAGTTTAAAAGTGTATAAAACCATAAAACATTTAAGCAAGAAGACGAAGGATGAGGTTTGGATAATTGAATCATTTTATCTCCCCACACAATCCACCCCTCTTCTGTGGTCATGAATAGACATATAGCGTAAAAAGTGATTTTCCGTATAACTACACTTATGAAAATGTTTGTGTAGCAAGATACACCTATGACAGGCCTGTTGGTGAAATAAAGCGCAAAATAAATTTTTATGAGATTTGACGCTTTTCTTGAAGGTGAGTGATGTATCCAGAAGTGTAGTCATGTATAACAAGTCATTTTTTAACTTCGTCCAAAATTGAGTAGGAAAATGTACCTTTCAAGAGGAAAACAAATAAACCAAAGTGCATCGTGAGCCGCAGGTAGATTCTTTCTTAAAATTTGAATTAAGAAACCCCCACAAGTTTCATCTTCAAAATGCATCCTAAATCAAAATTTTTATGAAAAAAAATACAGTAAAACCTGTAAAAAAGAAATCGACAGAGAGTGAGAAATACTTTGTTGTAGACTGGATTCCAGTTTAACAGATATAAGAACCAAAATAACTTCTTAAAACACCATCAAACATCTTTAAATAAACAAGGCTTTTCGAAAGATCTGAATCTTTCTTCGTCAGAATCAATAAAGACGTGCTTCTGTTATGAAAGCAGCAGCAAGACTTAAATGAATGATAAGGGAAAAGAAGCAAGTTGAAAAAAATACCCGATAGGACAGTAGAAACCAACAGTCAATACGAAAACAGAAAACTAGAGCCAATCACAGAAGAGTAACATCAAAACAAAAGAACACAGAGCAGAAGGGCAATAAGGAAGCAAATTCGAAAATAAATAAATGTATAAAAATAAAATAAAATAAATTATAATAAAATGAAAACACACACATGTATATTAAAAATATGGGAATACATGAATTAAAATGAAAAAAATAAATAAAAATAATTATAACACCAATATTAATTAATACAAAACTTAAACTGTATAGTAAAACTGGAAAGATTTTTCCAAACTGCCGAGAGTATTGTCAATAACAATAACTTCACGATTAAGATATGTAGCTAATTTTTCAAGAAAGTCCAATTCAGAGATACTCAGGGGTCACAGCCTCCCTAAAATTTTCGCACTTTCCTGCCACAATTTTAATACGACAAAATTTATCGTAAAATTTCATTGTAGGTGTTCAAGGAATCTTAAATGGAGATTTTGGATTTAAAATACTGGTAGAAATGTGCGAAAATTCTAGGGATGCTGCGACCACTGGATACTACATTGTCATTAAAGAAAACTTTAGTAACTTGAAAAGTAAAACTATGACCGGAATCTGAAGAATGCTTGGCAATAGATTTCGAAATATCTTGATTATTTACATATTGAATGTGTTCAAGATTTTTTAAGGTTCGTTAAATTTGGTTAAAAATTATTGCAATTTTTTAAGCAAAAACAGTAAAATAAAAAGTATCGTTTTTTAAAAAAAGTAAACGTTTATATCTTAATTCCTATACAAACTTCTCTTAGGAATAGTGAGGGTCTTCTCTCTGACTTATCTCAGTTTTGTACTTTGAATGGCAAGAGAAACCCCACTAAATTGATTCTATACATTCTTTCAACTGCTATCTAACTCAAACTAGCCCGGATTAAACTTCCTGATAAGAAAAAAAAACATCACTTTAAAAATTCCCAGTGCACAGATAGTGACTCGAATACAACATACAAGTAAAAAGATATCGTATAATAATAGTTCTAAATAGTACAGTTCTTCAGCAACTGACAAGCGCAATTCTTCTTTATTTGCTGAATAATTCAATCCACATTTAAGAATAAATTTATTAATCAACTTATAGAATGATTGCAGTCTAGAAATTATTATTTTATATAAGTTATTAAAGAAACATTTAGATCGAAAGATGGAAACTTATAGATAAAAAGAGAATTATCGAATAAATTATCAGATAATTAGCACAATCAAAATGCTATTCAACAATAATTGAGTTCTAATTCTATTCTCAATGGAATTGCATTTCAAGCTTGCTAATCTGAAATCGAAAGTTAAATATTAAGACTGTTTTATTGCAGTCTATATTTAAACTTAATAAAATATTGTTTTCCATATATTGTTTTCCTGGTATAATAAATTATTCATTGACATACTCATTACTACTTAATTTGTTTTCAGTTACGTCTGAAAAAAAAAATAGAAATATTTAACGTGAATCTGTGATTATACTTTATTATTAATTTATTATAAAAGTCTCAAAACCTTTCTATAGTTTAAGAGTATTGTTTAGGAGTATCGTACTTTAAATTTTTTAATATCAAATGTCAAAAATGCATGTAGCACTAGTTTATAAAAATACAGATTGCTGAGAATTAAACTCATTAAAAATTTTCATTTATTTTTTGTCAGATTCAAAATTTTGAAAAAAAAAATCACTCAAAGTACTCTTTATACAGGCAAAAGTCATATTTTATTAATTAGAAAACGATATCAAAAGTTAAAGGGCAATTTCGGAATCATAGAAATATAACGTGTCATAAGGTGTAAACAGTATATTAAAAGTAGGTAAACACTTTAGCTGCATAAATTTTCAATCAGTCAGCTAAATCTTTAAGAAAATTACTTGTCACACATGTTTTAGTGAAATATTCACACTCCTTTTATTTCTGTTATTCACATTTGGTTGAAAATTCACTTTTTTACTTAAGGTTAGTGGCATTACACTAAAAATGCACGCATTATTTAAATGGCTATATATTTAACTAGTTTTTCGATTGAAAAAACTGTTTTTATTTTTCTCTATATTATGTCTATGTACCCACCGCTTGATTTTCCTTTTATTTCTTTAAGACTTATTTTCACCACTGTTCAACAGAATTGGAAAATGTTTATGAATTTGGTTTGTCTGTCCGTTTGCACCAGCTCAAACTTAGATTAATATAGTCTAATAATTCTTATATGATTCATGCACGTTATTGAAGGTAAGTTCGGTATTGAAAAGGAAGAATGTTGTATTTATAGTTCATTTATGGGTTACTCAAAATAAACCGGTTACATTATGGTCTACAAGGAACATCGTTTGCAGCGCATTTTAATTATATTACACTATTTAAAATATATTTAAATTGATATACATCACTAATCTTCACTACAAAATGTGTTTTTTAGTATATGGTAGCATAGCCTTTATCGTTCATTTACGAGGACACACAAAATTATTCACTTACACTACTGTCGATGAGCGATGGTTGCTGGAAGTGCATTTTCAATTACGGTATGGGTTGTTAAATTTAATTTTTCGTCATATTACTTATAGATAAATTATATAGATAATATACAGTAGATTTCAGCTTATTATGACTGAAATGGATGAATGAAAGTTTACAACTGTTTTATGCGTTTTCTAATTATGCTAAATTTTGGCATACGATGTAGTATACCTGTATAGAAAAGTATAGATCATATATAGGCCTTGATAAAAGAATTCGGATATTATCCAAATTCTTTATATGCAATTGCTGTATATGTAATTGCTGATATTGGGTTTTTAAATGTGTTATGCATTTTCCAAACTTTTTAATGAGATATAATTTTTTATATTATACATTGAAGTTTTGTTAAAATATTCCAAGTGTGATAGATAGTGTTTTACAAAGTAAGCCTGGCGCATGATTTTCTATCTATTTTCAATCTGTTGTCTTGTTTGTTTTCTTTCTTTATTTTTTATTTTATTTATTTATTTGATTATTTTATTTATTTATTTATTATTATTATTATTATTATTATTATTTTGTAGTTGTTTTTCCTCCCTGAAGCGCTTCCGCTCATCAGCTGCCAAGCTTCATTTTTTTACGCATCAGCCAAAGAAAATGAGGCTTTCTAGTTTAACATATTTATAATCATTTAGTGTAAACGAATTTTTATAAACACCTCTCTTTTCTTTAAAATAAAATTTTTGAAAAATGCCGAAAAATTTATCAATGTATAATTTCTAAGTGGTGTTACTCGTTAATATATAAATAAGACTTTCTGTTCAATACAATTAATTTTGTGTGATATTCAACAAATTAATTTATTAGTAAAACTGTTAGAAAACAAAATAATATAAACCACGATGCTACTTTTAAGGAAATACGGGGATAGGGTAACAATGAGAGGCATTCTTCAAAAGCGATTGTCTGAAATTTTTATTTTAATAGAGCAATATCCGAAATTAGCTTTATTTTAAAATATCAAGACCGTGCCCGTTCGTAAATTAATTTATTTCATTTTAATGGTTTTATCAGTGTTAATGAGATTCATTTATTAGTATAGCATCAATTATAGAACCCTTTAATAAAATTTATGGGGATCTTAAGAACAGAATAGAAATTTTCAATTTAAATAGTTTCAGAAAAATACGTTTGAACAAAATTTGTTTGTATCACCATAAATATCGTCTCACATCTTCATGTTATTATGATAGATAATATATATTTTTTTAATTGTGTAGTGGCAGACGTGTGATGAAGTAAAAAAATAACAATAATAATAATAACTTCGTGTGTATGTGTATGTAGAGGGAGGGTGAGAACTGTGAGCCGTAAAAAATTAATATAGAAACTCTAAAATCTGTTTAACATGTAACAATTAATAATAATAATAAATCTCGAATGCAGAAACTGACATGCACGCATTTATTTATATTGAACAACAACAGAATTTTTTTTAATTAATACGATATAATTATTTCAATATACAGAGTTAACGATTACATATTTAATTTCTAATTTTGTTTTAATTTCTTTATTATCTATTTATTAGCATTTATTATGATTAGCAACGACTAACTCTTAGATTTTCATCGTTTCAATAATAAAACAATTATTTATAGTCTTTTTCGAGATATCCGATTAATTAAGGAAATAGGTTATAAAATTGTAGCCTGTATTTGGGAAGTAAAGACAAATGTTTTGGTGCCACATTTACTTGCCAATTTCCGACTTAACTTTCGTAAAATTTGAGTTAATTTAAACAAGATTAAATAGGTTTCTAACAGGAAAATATTTTAGCTGTACACTGTAAAAAAACATCTGTAAAGGTACTAAACATTTTCTAGGAAACTGGGATTCCAAGAACTTTTTATGTAACGATAACAGGAAAAATCCATGTAACCGATTCTAAAACTTGAGTTTTTGTTGTTACCGTTACAGGAAAAGTTCTTGGAATCCCAGTTTCCTAGATAAAGTATAGTACCTTTACAGATTTTTTTACAGTGTATATTTTAGCTATTTTATTTTATTTCCCTTGTCAACGTGAAACCTCTCTAATATCATTAAAAAACGAAACAAAATCTAGTTCGAAATACGTTTAACATTACTTAAATTAACTCCCTTTTTTATGGAAGTTAAGGCAACAATTTATAAGTATACATTTAATTAGAGAATAAAGAATGTTACATGGTCCACTTGAAAACCCTTCTTTTTTGCGAGCAGATGCGTAAAAGACATACAAAAAAGACGTGTAAATGTGTGGTACAATGCGCAAAACAAGCATTAACAGTCATAAGAAAGCTACAATAAAATACTGTAGAGGAATATCACGCAGTTTATTTGATCATTTCATCATTATTATTGTCTTCACTAATCCCGAAAACTATTATTTTATCTCATTCATTTTTCAGAGAAAATGTAAAATTTAAGTTCATATTCAAAAAGTTGAAATTCAATATCTGTTTATGCATGTTCACTTATTTTCATTATTGTTCTATACAGTTCCTAAAATGTTTAAAAGTAATGTAATTTATGTATATATGGGAAAATGTTGTACCTTTGAACATATTATTGCTTTGACCACTTAAGCTATAGCACCATCTAGCAGCATTTTTTAAATTTTCGTGTAATTAGTGCATAGTTCCTTCACTACAGACCTTTTGCAATCTACTGTGGATTATTTAAGTCAAAGAGGATTCCTGTAAATAATACTTATCCATTTCCATCATAAAACTGTAAAAATTTATTTCTCAATGCTTTATCTAATAATATTTCTTTTTACAACTATGTTTTTGTTGATAGAAATAGTTTTACATGGTAGCTATGGTCTTTAAAAAAGAATATGTTCATGCTTCTGAAATTGATTATCTTACCCAAAACTATAGCATATTTCGTAATTTGCCGTAGCACGGTGGCTGTACCTCTAACCATGATCAGCTGTTCCTTTGACCAGGACAAAGGTACAACATTCTTAAATGTTTTCTAATCGTTTCGACTCTTATGACTTACTTATACAATTTTTTTAAAATTAGTTAACGATATTTTATGACGATGTTTAACAATTATAAGAATATTTAACAACGTCAATCGTTTGAATGTGGTGACAATAGGAATTGTGACGAGACGGGGATAAGTGCAGTTCATGCGCCTCTTAAAGTCACAGCCCCCAAAAGAAACTAGTAAGTGATCGCAGATCGCACGCAGTGTTTCATTTAATATTTCTTTCAAAACAATTTATCCTTTAATTAACAAATCCATATTATTAATTTATAATTATTAAATTGTAACATGGATAATAGCACCAATAAATTTAATTTAAAAATAAATAAAAAATAAAGTTACTTATTTTAATAAAATTAAAAATATTCAAATCAAATCATTTAAATAAAAAACTCTAAATTTTTGAAAATCCAAAATTTAAAAATATTAGCGGCGATATAAAAAAAATTAATTTCTAAAGCGAGAAAATAAAATAAAATTTAAAATGCTGAATCATTAAAAAATCACGAAAGTTTTTTTAAACAAAAAGAAAATTGAATTTTAAAAATATTATGCATGTCAGATGAACGAAATCTAATAATATAAACCATTAAATTGGCGAAAATACGAAATTTATTCTTATTGAATCCATCTTAGGATAAAAAATTTCAAGTTCACGCATCGGGAATCGAACTGATGGCTTTTCCTCCAAGCCATGATGTCTAAACGAAACGTTTAAATTAAGTTTCTCTTGTTGAATCGCAAAAATGAACGGATGACATTGAAAAAAATAATTTAATTAAAATAATATACTTTTTGAAAAGTTTATAATTTGTCGTGTGATATGACGTATTCAGTTTCAAGTACACAAAATTTGAAGTCTCTGAGTTATAGATTTTGTGTGCGGACTCTGTGACGGACAGAGAGATGACAGAGATGAATAAGGTTTCGTCAGATGACCGAAACCCTGAAAAACGTATGAGGGATAACGTCTGCCGAAAGGGGAACAGCTATCACTATGATTACTGCTGTTAGTTCATACGAAAACAACATTCCCTGTTGGTTGTGTTTGAAGGGTGAACTTTGAACCATTTATGCTTCACGGAGTAACTCCTGGAACAATCGGGGCTGCAAACTCATCATGCTGGTCAAATCAGATTCAACAGTTCTTTTAACATTTTCTGAAAAATGTTACATCTAGCACTTAAAGACCAGTATTATTATTAATTGATTACCATGGATGTCGTATTACTATACCAATAATTGATTTATACAAAGCTAGTGGTAAGATAATAATGACGTTTCATCGTCACACTAGCCATAAAATGCAACCCCTTGATAGGGGTGTTTATGGGGTTTTATTAAAGTCTTTTATAACCCAGCTGTAAATAATTGGATGGTTTCTACAGGAAATATTGGGAAGCTTCAATCTACAATATTGCTTAGCATGTGGCCACAGAATATGCTGTGGCATATTCTAAAGTTGTAACATTATTATGAATTATTTTAAGATCCCCGGACTTGTGTCTTTCAACGAGAACGTTTTCTCTGATGATGAATTTCTTGTTGTTACTGAAACAGACAGACCAATGCTGCATGAAACTGATATTGATGAATCATCAACGAGTGGCGCATCTCAAAATGACAATATCATTTCTTAGTGTAGCAGGTCAAATCTATTGTCACTTATCATTATACCTGAAACTGTGAGATCTCGTCGAAAAATACAAGCAAAGAAAATGTAAAAAAGGTTCGCGTAAAGAGAAATATCATTGATATTCCTGGAAAGTTAATTATTAAAGCAAAAAAAAAGCAACATCCTAAACACAAGAAACAATGATGCTGAATAAAAGTATTTGTCTTCTAATAAAGTATTCCGTTGTCAAATTGTCTGGTCAGAGGCGCAACTAGGCGTTGTATCGACCACAATGTTATTATTTTTTTCAATTAAATGAACACAATAAATTAAAAATAGAACCTTAAAAATTAACTATCGTAAACCAGATGATAATGATTATAATAAAACGAAGAAATTGAATTTAGTTTACGTTGTTAAGCAAAGAAATTGAAATTTTGCAAAGTGTTCAAAGGAGCAACACCTTCTCTTACATGAAACTTAATTTAAACCTTTTTGAAAAACCAAATAATTATAAATATATTCATTATTCTATGCCCTAGAACTCTGAAAAACTATTTATTTCATCAGTGAATCAGTTTTAACCGTTTGTTCCCTGCACCATACTTATTAAAAATTGGCGAAACTTAGCTTCTAACCCACAGTACGTTTTGAATTCATTGCAAAAATTACAAGAAAGAAGAAAAAAAGGGGAAAAAGAAAGATTTTTTTCCATTAAGAACTTGAAACTTTGTTTTAGTTATTTCAACCAGAGAATATGGCTATTGAAAATAATCTGTATCCATTTACAAAAAGAATTAAACCAAGAAAGAAAAGTCATGCTTCAAGCTTAGAATTTATACACACCAAGTAATATGCTAAAACTTGTTTAAAATATAAATACATATAACAATTGGTAACATTTGTTTTGTTTCAAGTATTTGTTGTTCATAGACAATACTGTAATGGAATTATTTTGTGTACTCCTGTAAATCAAAGATAAATACTATTTTCATTCTGTATATAATAAGCATGTTTTAATGAGTCTGTGATATACATATATATATATATATATGTTAGTTTAAATATGTCTGAAATAGAGTAGCATAATTAAAATGCACTAAAACAATTTAACATTTTTCTTTTCAGCTTTCATAATGCAACGGTTCACATAATGTTATTTCAAATGCCTGTAAACGAACTGTAAATTCCACATGCTTCATTTTTATTTATCATTACCATGCATGACACAGTAAACCACAGTAACGTAAATCAGTTGCGTGACAATCCGACAGTATTTTTCACAAGTTAGATCAAGACAAACATTAGGAAAGACAGTCAGACTGGCGGTAAGACAGAATTGTTCTATACAGACTAAGCGAAGTCATAAACATTTTCCAACTATGCTGGAAAGTTTTAAAAACCTAAGACTGAATCCCCTCTTCCCTCCCCACACGTACTTCAATTTTAACAAGACATGCCACAAATGCCTAGAAATATTTTTCATTTTTACATACTATAAGTGCTTTATACAAACTTAAACATTTCCAATGATTTTCGTGAAGTGTACGCTGATTGGTACGCTGAAAGAATTTTTATAAATTCAATTTATCGGAAATTTCTTTTTTCCGTGAAAGCAAAACGGAAGATAAACCAAAGAGTTGTGCACTATCACTTTCGAAGTATTCTTTAATATTGACTTTAAATTCGAAATATTTCAAACGAAATGCTACTAGTTTTGCAAAAATATTGGTTTTAAAATGAAATACTGTCAATGAGATGGCGAGACATTTCTTTGCGATATTATCGCGAACTTTGGAAAATGTAAACAACCGAATATTGGAGCAGCATTTCATGTCCACCTTCCCAATACTGGTTAAAATATAACCAGATATAACCAACATAATCAATATTGTTCCAATATTGCTTTGCTACTAGAACTATCTTGTTTATGTTGCTTGTCTATTTGTACATGTTTATATGTATACACATAAAACATTTCAAACTGGATTCGCTTTCCATAATAACCTGTTGAAAAACATTCTATGTATGATGTCGCTCGATGTTATATAATGAGTATCATGATAGATGCCATCTTTCAAAATGTATTATCTGAAGTGTCAAGTAACTAATATGACGACGAATCTTATCTGCGCTCAGACTTGACAGATATCCCATCAGCATTAATGTGCTCTGCAATTGGAGAAATCTGCAACTCTACTCTCAAGGGACTAATAAAGGCAACGGCAGCGATGGCACCCGCCCCTCTCTAACTCGTGATGAACTCAATACCTAATTCGCATTTGAGAACTTAATAAACAGTTCTTCTCTGAGATTCACTCACCAATGAGTTACTTGCAGGCTCCAAACGACCAGCCTGTCAAATCGAATAGTCTGCATAGACTTTAATTGAGCAAATTACACTGCTAGTCAAAGGACGGAAGGGGGGCTCTTTGCAGATGTACAATCATCATCAAATGGTTCCCGAGATTCGCCTAATTCATGCCTAATGATAAAATCAATGTCAAGAGTCTGGTACGATTCGTATGATGAATGCATGCATGAATTAAATAGTCTCCATGGCAGATCTACTTATGATTAGTCGCAAAATGTGTCATTTTGCACAAAGGGATTAAAGTGTAGGTCAATTATATAGATGGAGGCCGCCTATCTAATTCACTAAAAGAGAAAAAAGCAATTTTCAGAGTAACTTGATAACATTCTTGCACATTAAGAACTTCACAAAGAAATAATATGTCTAAAAAGGAAATAAGCGCTATTCTCTAAAGTTACATTAGTTTATTACATGGTCGGGTATAAATCTATTAGAGTCGCTGCTGAAATTAAAATTGATACATTCATAAAATATGTCTCTCTCCATAATACGTAGAAAATTTTATCTCAAGATAATTTCCTTTTTCAGATATAAATGTAAATTATCTCCATATCTTGAAGTTACTGTTTAGCACGTGTCAAGTCAACATGAATATTTATTTGTTTTTATATATGTTGTATGTACATCATAATAAAATCCTTTACCGATTAAAAATTTTACTTAAATCAACTTGCATGCATTGTAAAATAAACCACGTTACACGAATTCTTATTCAAATCTTCGATATAGAATATGCCAATGTATAGCATTAATATCCTTTTCATAATCAAAATAATCACAAAAATAGCATTTTAGAATGTTGTATAATTAAGATTTTCTACTTTGTTGTTTGATGTTAAGAGTTAAATAGTGGTCAAATTTACTTTTTATTAATTTCAAAAGAATATTTCCCCCCTTGATTCTGAATTATTTCTTTTTAAGTAAAAGTTATGGTATCTCAATATAAATACTATTACACTGGAATATATAGCTTATATTAAATTGCTTTTATATTTTTCGCATTTCTTTCTCACTTCTTCGGTGCCAAAACGCGAACTTTTATTTTATTAATTTATATTTTAAGAAATAATGATAGGAATTGTTTTATTATTATTTTATTATACATATATATATATATATTATAAATAATCAATCATTAAATAAAATATATTATAGCTAGACCATGTTTCAGAGATCGCTTTAATTTCAAGAATTGTAGATTTCTGGGGCTATCCTTGTAAATACACTAGGATATTTAATATTACAGCATTATGTAATTTTCTTAATACGTCGTATAATTTAAATGTTTTCTTGCTATACAGGTGCATACAAAAATAATTTGATGTATGAGCCTTTATAGACTATAAAGTTTAATCATACATAGTGTGACTCAGACGTTATATGTATACGCATATATATATGTATATATACACAAACACACATATATATTTATATATATATATATATTCCTCTGTTTTGTTGTAGTTTGTTATTTTATGGGTTATTCTATATTTTGATGTTAAATTGTAGTATTGTATAATGGTTGTATATATATATATATATATACATATATATTTAATTTATTTGCCACTTGGTGTATTCTATTAGTCATTTGGTGAACTATTGTGTGTTACCTACGTGTCATAACATGAATTTAATGTCGTAAGGTCTATTTTTGGTTTTATTTGTTATCACAGAGTGATTATAACATCTCTGTTGCTACTGCTTGCAATGTACGCTGCTGGCACTTTTTCGCTATTTTTGCACAGTAGTAATTATTATTTCTACAAACTATTAAAAGCATTATAAAAACATTATATCATTTAATAGTTGTTATTGTGCAGTGTAGACACTTTAATGTATGTGATAATCATTTTTCAACAATTTTTTATATATCTCAGTGATGATATTATGACATTATGTCCAACAAAAGCATAAATAATTTTTCACTACTTTTCTAGTATTAATAAAAATAAACTCAAATGAAAATTTTTCTTAACAAAGAAAAAAAAAATCCTTCATTAAAAGGATAAAGTGCCTGAAGAAAATTTTTGATGCAAGCAATTTTTAATTACGAGGTATATAACAAGGTACAGAATCACAATTCAGTTTTATAAAACAAAAGGGACAAAATTTCGAAAAATTCAAATGACAACAACTTCTTATTTTTCATCACAAAATAAATCCTATAATAAGGCAACAGTGGACATTCAAAATCACGAAATTTGACAAAAAACAGACTTTTTACTTTTCGAGAATTTTTAAACTAGACGCTCAAATATATCTGATGCAAATACATGATAGAAAATTATCTTTGGAGGTACTGCATTCCCGAAAGGAAAAAATAATAGCTATTTAAATTGCAAAACTTATCGGATATATATTTACGATAGTAATATCTTTATATCGGTTATAGATGAAAATTTGAAGCTGTAATCAATGGATAGAAATTTAGTTTATTTCATTCACACTTATTAAAACGTGATGCAATTTACAGCATTTACAAATATTTGTAAATGATCCTTAAATTACAATTTTCGCCTGGTGCGTTTTATAATGATCTCTTTATAATTATTTTCCAATCCTTATCTATGAAATTTTTAATTGGAATTTCATAAGATCCTGTGCATTTGGAAGGTGAATTTCTAAAATTGCGAAATCTTTGCATCACATTCATCAGGTTGCACTACAATTAGAGAAATGCGTGTTCATCTTCTTTCAGTTAGAAGGTGGGAAGCAGATAGCAATGAGGAACGGGTTAATTAAAATTTCTAATTCAAGAGTGGAAATCGTCTCTCATTAAGAACGATGATTGCTGCGACACTAATACATAAATGCTGTAGGAGACACTAAGGGATAATTGCCGTAGTTAAATGTTAAAAATAAATTAGCATGAAACGACAACACACGTTTAATTTCACTTTGCTCATTTAGAAATGAACACGAGTTAATTTCTTCATTGTTTAACAGTTGAGTTAAATCACTTTGTTATTTTGAGAAGTGGGGAGGGAAACTGAATTGACGCAACTTTTGTTCCTGCGAACAGTAGTCCTTAAGTAGATTAAATTTTAGATAAAACGAATGACTTGTCATTTGATTTGTACAAGATATGTTTTACAAAGCTTACATTTGAAATTCTGTTTCTTGACCTCGGATCTGTTTTAATACAGTGATCTTTTAACTGTGCACTTTCTTTTAACTCCAAGAATCAACACTGTAATAAATCTCCTAAGATAACGAAGGAAAAGCACTTATTTAAGTATTAAATTTTTAATATACACAGGGTGGACTAAA
Source organism: Maratus speculifer (assembly GCA_964019185.1). NCBI lineage: Eukaryota > Metazoa > Arthropoda > Arachnida > Araneae > Salticidae > Maratus > Maratus speculifer. The sequence continues at coordinate 253,320,841 of OZ025299.1, forward strand.
TTCAAGTCAAGGACACAGGACGTTTTAAAAGTTTAATAACAAGTAAACGATGACAGCAATTTAAGTTATTCTTTTAAGAGATTAATGTACGAAGTCTGGAAATTCTTCGTTACGCTTTAGTGTTTTAGATCCAAGTATCACTAATAGAGGTACACACAATGTCTATGCCATGTGCTTTTGAATTTAAAAAAAAAAAAAAAAAAAAAAAAACTATAAAACATGGAAGTTTCTTCAGCTTTTATTCTTCACATTGTTTTGCTATTGAAACTCTCAAAATATGGTTTGCATTTTGAAAGTGCAAAGTTTTTTTCCGCAGTATTACACTGCAGAGATAATTCTGTGCTGTACATGATATAGTGCTATACAATATTTATTTGGAACTAAATTAAGAATGTCTGGTAAATACACTGCAGATTTCACACATTACTCCTCTAAACAATAATTATATATGCTGTCAACTTTTTTTTTGTTGAATTTTTAATAAGTTCAACCCTTCTTGGATTAACCTGTGCATATATCAATATATGTAATATTTTGTTTTTTCTTAACTTTAGATAATTTTAGATAAATTTAAATTATATATAAATTTAGTTCTAAAATTTAATTATAACGAATTGCATGTGGTTTGAATTTTACAATACATTACAAAATTTAATATGAAATCACTTTTCATGACTTCGGTTTAGTTTGAAGTCAGGAAACATTTTCGTACGATTTCTTAGAACTTTGAAAAAGAAGACTATAATAAATCAGGTTAAAATGACAAGAGCCAAACTTTTACTCTGCTTTCAAATGTGACACCATATTTTTAAATCTAGGGGGAGGGGAAGAAAATGGCGAGTTTCAATCATCAAGAGAAAAGGCTGAAAAGACAAGGAATGTGAAGCAGACAGATGAAAAGTGCTCCGGATGTAGACTTTTAATTCAACATAATATGTCGTAATCTGTTATTTTTCTGTATGTCGGATTTGCACTAGCCGATTTTCTAGCTTCTGTATTTTGAAATTTTAAGATTGATTTATTACGTTAATATGGTAAAAATTTATTTTGTTTAGTTAAAAAATAAAGAAAAAAAAGAATCATATTTAAGAACTAAACAAGTTATGTAACTTCCAATACATATTATTTTCTCTTTTTTTTCAAAATCATATTTTATGTAGTACCAAGTGCAAGCTTGTATCTTTAAAAATGCATCGCAAAGAACTCCAGAAGACAAACCCTTTTTTATACATTGGGTAAGGGGGGGGGGGGGGGGAGATATGCACTTTCCTTAAATTTTGAATTTGAATAGTCTAAATTTGCTTGATTTGCTGAATAAAATGTTTCAGGATGTCTTGCCAACTCTCTACGGTGGTCAATGGCTAATCTGTTAATCGTTAGTCATAGCCATTTATTTTCAATTATAAAAATGCTTTACATGAGGTAAAGAAATATTTTAACCCTTTTCACTCGAGAGGTGATTCTCACTGACCACTAGTGTCCCGTGTGAATGGGTGCTCCAAATGCTCTGTTCACCAGTATTTTAACTAGTTTTTTCACCTTATCAAAGGGGCAAAAAATCGGTGATAAAAATGGCGAAATAAACTGTAATACATTACTAGTATCCAAAGTATTTGGTGTGCCGATTTACGAAGAATACCTGACAACACTAGTTGTGAGTGAGAGTCAGCTCTTGAGTGCAAAAGATTAAAAGCAATAAAAATATTTCTTAAAAAAAATACGAATTTTAAATTTTTATAAGGTTTTCCGGTTTTATAAGTTATATTTAGCGAAATTTTCTATTACATTGACAAGTATGGCAAAGAAAGTCCCGTTCATCTAACACTAAAATTGACTGAATTGTGAAACTTTAAAACTGCATGATTTAAACCACTTTTCTGCATTTGAACACAAATGAGTTCAGCCTGCTTTGAGGGATCATATGCCAAGTGTTAAAGTATTCTAACAACTTATTTTATGTGTATATGCGCTTTGAAAATAAACATCGTACAAGTTTAACGATTAGCTTTTATTAAGGTTTAATTTGGCTAAAATAATTGTATTTTAACAACATGTTTTATTTTGTTATGATTAGGGACTCTTTCTTTTAACATTAATTATGTTATTTTTTAAAAGTATTTATTTTACTTTAACGATCGCATGTATGTTTTTGCAGTTCAAAATTTGTATGCACTTTCAAATATCCGATCGAGATTAAATTTTATTTACTGACATAATCCGGTGACAATCTAATATTGTTATGACTAGAAGACAGCTCGTCAAAATGACGTGTTTCCATTTTTAAAAGGATGATAAAACATTACAACAACTTTGGTCAAGCATAGCCACTTTAGGCTTAAATAATTTTGAAAAACATAAAGATTGAACATGAGGGATAAAAAAATTCAATAGAAATCTGCATTTAAAATTTTAACAAAACTTTCTGGTGGATAGGGAGGGATTGTAACGAACAAATGATAAATGAATAAATTTTAAAAGAATAAAGTAAGGTAAAATATCAATTATAAAAGAATGCATTGTGAAACTACAGCAAAAAAATATTTTAAAATACTGAGAGAAATTAATAAAAATATCCAAAATGTATAAAAAAAATTTCCCATTTTGGCCATTTTCAGACGAATATGAGAGGGTAGCCAAATTATTAATTGAATGGGTAAAATAATGGCATAGAATATGCAGCTAATGAATTTCACTCACAAAATTACAGTAATTATTTCACAAAAAACATGCAAATTAACATGCATTAATAATGCAAAACATGCACTAATAATGCTATTTTAAAAATTTGTGAATTAACTATTTTATACCATTAGCTAATACTTAAAAGAAAATACTTTATAAGATCGACAACAAATGTCAACATTTTTTTATTTATTTATTTATTTGCTTTGAGGTAGGGGCTAAAGCTATTCACCGGCATAACCTCCAATGATCACAAGAAACCATACAGAACACTTTATTACAGAATATCCAGTACATACATTATCACAGGGACATCACAGACACCCATGCCGCTAGCTGGACTCGAACCAGGAACCAGCGGTGTGGGAGCAGCTGCCGCTAACAAATGTCAACAATAAAGAGTGAACAATCGTGATTCGGTTTAGGTTTAGGTTTAGGTTTATTTTTGTCGTCCGATTATCTACACTAGGGATATAGGACCAGGGGGGAGTGCCCTTCGTGGGGGTCTTTCTAAGGGAACTAACCCGTATTTACGCAAGGTTCGAAGAAAACCACGAAAACTCCGAACGGTTAGGCCGACAGCCGCGATTGGGTTCGAACCCAGCACCTGCCGTCTACCAGTTGAGAGGTCCGTACCTCTCGGCCACTGGTGGGGCCAATCGTGATTCGTTATGTGACAATAAAATCCTTCACGGCTGTAAAATAAATAAATAAATAAATAAATAAATAATAAGAAAAAGCTACACGAATATAAAAATTCTAACAATATTGTATTTAAAACGCACCTTCGCTTTTCTTAAATAAAAAGTTTTAATTAAACACTGTTAAAAATTTGACTGTTTTGCTGCATCGTCACTACACAGCTTTTATAGAAAATGATTACTTTACCGTATTACACTGTTAAAAATTTGACCCATTTGTTGCAGCGTCACTCCACAGCTTTTATAGAATATATCTTATGACCAATGTAAATGCTCCATATCACAGTAAAGTAACTGCTTTATATAAAAGCAGTGGAGTGATGCTGCAGCAAATGGGTCAAATTTTTAACAGTTGCTGCAGCATCAGTCCAACGCTTTTATAGAAAACGGTTATTTTGTGTTTGTTACTTACAGTGTATTCTATAAAAGCTGGGGAGTGATGATGCAGCAAAAGGGTCAAATTTTTAACAGTGTACTGCTAAAAATTTGACCCATTTACTGCAGCGTCATTCCACAGCTTTTATAGAATGTCTCTTTTATGACCAATGAGAATGCTCCATAACACAGCAAAGTAATCGTTTTCTATAAAAGCGGTGGAGTGATGCTGCAGCAAATTAGTCAAATTTTTAACAGTGTGAATATTGTGTTTCAAATAGGGAAAAGATTTCAAAGCACAGTAAAATGTAGTGACGTCATTTACAGCTCAAACTGTAAATCAGACAAATAAGAACGCTCCATTACGACTCTGGAACGTTTACATTGGACAAAAAATTGATAGCCTTTAAAGTCGGAGATAGCTTTTCACAATGGAATTTGTCATTGGTCACAGTAAGTGCTTTTTCTCGTGGATGGGTTGACCCCGGAATCGTTATACACGGAGGGATTTTATATATATAATTCTCGGCGATTACTAAGCACTTATACTTATTTTAAAGGATAACACAAACAATTTTTGACAGATTACCTCCAAGAAGTTTAAGAAAATGTTTTAGATAAGATAATACCAGGCTACGATAGTTATATTTTTTAACTGTTATATATTTTTGATCACTCAATTCGAAAATTACCTTAATTCTTAACCATCATGTCAGTTTTTATCGCAAATCATAAATTGTCAAAGTTAAAAAATAGCAAAAATTGGATATTATAAAATAATGAGATGGCTGTGTTTTCAACTTTTGATAATTAATTCTTATGAACATTTTAGCATTAAATCTGAAACTGAACTTCATTCTTAGCCATCACTCTTTTGCAAATCATAAATGTCAAAATTAAAATGTAACAAAAATCTGATGCTATAAAACAGATGTAAAAAAATATATATTTTATTTTATTTTATTTTATTCAATAATTTATTGATTTTTTTGGCTTATACTGTGATCCTTACATCTAAATAGCTCAGGGGTCTAATGAAGTGGGTGAAGAGGTTCAACTTTAACTTTGAAAACATCTTGACGCAAAACATCGTGACACGATGGTTAAAAATGAAGATCGTTTTCGGACTCAGTGACAAAAAATACATAAAAATCAACTATCAAAAGTTAAAAACACAGCAATAATATCTTTTTTATAGTATCTAATTTTCGCTATTTTCTTTAATATTAACGATCTGGAAAAAAATCTGTATGTGATGGTAAAAAAAAAGTCAATTTTGAATTCAGTGGTATTTAGAATACATAAGAATCAATTAACAAAAGCTAAAAAAATGATCTTACCCAAATTTTGCTGGCAAGTGTAATACAATAACACTTTAGAATATCTATCATTTTGTAAAAAGTCGAAGATGTTAATTTCATCATTTTATTTTTAAAAAAAAATTCTAGTTTTTTTTCTTTTTATACAAAAGTAGTATATTTACCATTAATATTTTAGAATGATTAAACATTTCAAATTTCTATTGCAATTTTAATTTTATTTTCAATATTTTTTTTAATATTTCTGACGAAATTATATTTTTACTAAATTTAAGAATTACCTTGATTTGCAGCAAAAAAATACGCTCCAACTTTAAACAGCTATTATTCGGTCAATTTTAATCCTAGAATAACAGCACTTTTTTGTCTTACTTGTCAGTGTAAAAAGGGAAATTTTACTAAATACAACCTATAGGACTGGAAGACCATGTAAAATTTTTAATTTCGTAATTTTTTTAAGAACTGTTTTTGTTGATACCTCATTTAAAATATTTTTGTGGCTGGAATTATATGTCTATGAATAACGGTTAAATAATTAGCCATTGTCCACCGTTAAGAGTGAAAACTCTGTATTAGAACCTTACTCAGACAAAGTATCACTATAGTGTCAAGAAGAATATATTTTGGAAGTTGCGTATAAAACTTTATTACCTTAGAAAGTACACAGTGAATTACATTTATTTAGGCGGCACTGTCGCTGAATTTATTGCTTGAAAGTGTAAACACTAAACGTTAGTTATAGCGTCTAGAAATATGTTATGTGAATTGAATTTAAAATAAATTTCGTTCGTTCCCAATGCATCACGTATTACAGCATAAATATTTTTAACTATGTTTTTCGCAAAATTCAGCTTTCAGAAATAAGTTTCTCCATAGTTTATAAATTGCTTCATAAATATATAAAATCAATCTGGATTTTTATTCATTCGCAGGAATGAACTCGATCAGAGCGCTCCTGGGTGAAAATGTAATTTTTTGGACACGTTTTCGTTTGTTAATTTCTGTATAACATAAGGGCTGTCAAAGGCAACTATTTTTTAACCAATTATTTTGGCACCAAATTTTTAAAACAAGAATCTGTTACATACATTTTGACAATATTTTGAAAAGAAATATGCTCCAGAAATATTTTTTAAAAATAGTGGTGCGAGCAGAATATAAAAATAATCGCCTGTGGCTGCCCTGGTATGCACCAGGTGAATCATACTGAATAGTCCAAAAAGAATAGCGAAGTGTGACTGCCGTAATGGATTTATTCAGTCGAAACAAATTTATTCTGCAACTACAATTATACAAGTTTTATTTGGCAACAGGGAAAAATCATCTAATCACGAACTCGCCGCTAGAGGTGCTGTTAAACAAAATGTCGTCCATGCAGGAAAAAGCTTACTGCGTTTTCGAATATCCCAAAATCTCCTCGGTAACTGTTGTGCAAAGACATTTTCGCTCAAAATTTCGTAAAAAACTACTGCATCGCTGGATTGGGCGTGCTGGAACACAGGATTTGACATGTCTTCATTGGCCGCTGAGATCACTAGATTTAATGTCCTGTGATTTTTTTATCTGGGGTTTCGTTAAAGACAAGGTTTTTAGGTCTCCACTTCCTCAGGACTTAGAGGAACTGAAGTAGCGGATAACTGCAGTGTTGAACTCCATCACAGGGGATATGCCATCACGAGTGTGGCAGGAGCTTGATTACCTTGTAGACATTTGTCGTATCATTGGAGGGGCACATATTAAACACTTGTAGGAACTTGAATAAATGTAGTTTTAAGGGCAATTTGAATTTTCTAAATATATTAATTGTAACGTTCACAATCATGTTTTCCTTTTGTCCCATTCATTATGAATCACCCTGTACATCTGGACATGGTAGTATCTTCACCAGTTCAGATTCTGTCGTGTTATATTTCCACAACAAATCGCAATATTAAAAAAAAAAAAAAACTTTATTCTGCGCCCAGTATGTTTTGTGTAGAAACCCACGCTGAAGAGGCGAAGCCTCGTTTTGTTTAACTGGCAATTAAAAGTTTACAGAGATACAAAAGAGATTAACTTTGAAGCATTTATAAGCTAAAGAATATCAGTTCATTGAATTTTTGAATTTGCTGACATTCGCAGTATTATCATTGCAACAATCATTGGATTTTTTTAAAAATATGATATAAAAAAGGAAAAATTTAAACTTAAATTGCAATATCATCATCATGCTAGATTCTGTCAAATTATATTTTCACAAGAAATTTTTTTAAACACTACTCTGCGTATCTTTGTCCCAATGTTTGGGGTAGAAACCCACGATGAAAAAACGAAGCCCCGTTTGTTTAACTGGTCATTTGAATGTTTACAGAAATGGATTAGAGATTAACTTTGAGGCATTTACAAGTTGAAGAGTTTTAGTTCGTCACTGAATTTTGAATTTGTCGACATTTGCAGTATTATCATCGCAACAATCATTGGATTTTTTTTTAATATTACACCAAAAATGAGAAAAAATAAACTTATCTAATTTCCTTTATGCGGAATACAACTTTTTTTTTGCATGTTATCAGTATATAACTGGTACGATTGAAGCCTAACTGTCGATTACTATTTGTCATTAAAAAAACGTTCACATTAAATCAACTCATGCATGTTTTTGCATGAGAGTCTTGCCAGAGAGTTTTGCCATGAGAGTCTTTGTTTCCCTCTCCCCCACGGGAAAAATAAAAAAGAAGAATATGTTCAACATATTCTCATTATCCCACTGCAGCTAACATAACTAACTAAAGTGTCTTAGGATTATAAATTTCCACCTTCTCCTGTGCCCTGCAATGTTTTGCAAAAAAACTTATACTTGAATTCTGTTTCTTGACCTCAGTTTTTTTTTTTTGCAGACAGTAAACTTTTAAGCACACGCTTTCTTAGAACTGTAAGATTGATAACTTTCATAAATCCGTTTAAGATGACGAGGGACTAACTTTTATTTCCGCGTTAAAATGTTGATATGTATTCATTGCTGGAAGCTTCCGTTTTACGTCCAAGATTTTGGGGAGTCATAAAATAAATTTATAGCGGAGGTGACAAAAATATAATCTGACGTACAGAGTGCCAGGAATAACGTGTGTGGCATTAGGATAGAGATTCATAAGTTTCCTCCACAAACAACATGCGTATATAGCCGTCAATCAGAGTAATTTACTGTGACAGTTAGACATCAGAAAAGCATAAGCATTTTGTTACAGACGTTGATACGCTGCTTTAGAGAATTACTACCATCAAGACAGAATCATGAAGGTAAGATTAAGTTGTATTTTGTTGAGCTATAATTAACAGTTCTGTTTTCAGAAAGCCACGGAGTTTCCCCGAAAGCGCGACAGTTAACATCATTAACAGTGCTACTTCCATTGAAAGTGAACTGTAAAAAGTAAACGAAGAAAATTATAGAAAATTTTGCAGTAAATTTAAGCACGTAAATTGCCAGAAATTTTGTTACTGTAAATTAACCGCAATATAAGGTTTAAATATCTTTATTTTTTTAATTTTACAGCAAAGATTGCTGCAATAATGTTCATTTTACTAAGAAAATGATTGTAATCAAGCAAAATTTTAACACAAAATTTTGCTGTAATTTTCGCCGTACTTTTTCTCACATTGTGGATTGTATTTAAAACAAGCGAATTCTCACATTCTGGATAGTGCTTTAAAAGAAAAATTTTCATCAGCTGTTTATAAGAATTGCAATTATTAAATGATAGATAAACTAAATGGAACATTCAGTGTTAATTGATTTTACGTAACTCCACAGAGTAAAAAAAAAACCGCTTATTAAAAACCCCCTTTTTTTACTATACTATATTTTGTCAATATATTTTTTAAATGCATACTAAAAGTAATATTTAATAAGAAAATTTTTATTTGCTGCAAACATTTAGTATCATCGAAAGAGAATCATGAAGTTAACCCTTCACTGCACCGTGTGCCACACCTGGCGCATACCTAAAAACAGTATAATTATCATTATATGCCTTAAATTTGGCCAATATGAACGCTGAAATGATCAAGAACAGTGCAAGGAATAGAATAACACTTATTTTGTTCATGCCAGATGGCTGCATTTGACAAAAAATTAGACTATGCTCTTCGAAAGCCAAAAAAGAAAAAAAAATCGATAAAGCTATTAAGGCAAAACTTGCTTTTATTATATTTATTGAATACTTAAATATATTAATATAAAGATAGTTGCAAAGTATTAAGCAGATAAAATTAATGAATTTAAGCCCTTGTAATTGAAAAATATAGCAATACAATATTTTAAAACCTTATTGTGTATTTATGGTAAACGCCTTGAGAAATGAAAGTTTAGCTGAAAATTTAATATGTATCTTTTTTAACAATTTTTCCCATTATTAGACCAATATATAAATTCAAAATAATTTTTTTCATAAAAATAGAAAAAAATCGCACAATGAATGGTTAAAATTAATTCGTATTCGGTTGAGCGATTATTAACAGTTGTGTTTTCAGAAAGCTAAGTTTATTCTGGAAGTTTTTAAAATATGACATAAAACAAATTTAATAGCATCACTTTTAGTAAAACTGAATATTATGGAAATCAAATGCATACATTTTTAAAAAGTTTAATGTTCAGGGCTCCCAAATGGTCCGCGAACTGAACATCAGAATTTTCTTAGAGAAATTTTCCTTTTAGATTTTTCTTGCAAGTTGTCGAAAAACCGCCTTTGGAAGTTGATTTTAGCACAAACGTATCATAAAATTTTCTGTTAAGAAATACTGATGTTCAGTTCGCGGACTATTTGGGACCCCTGAATGTTACAGAAATATTGTTAGAAATTAATGGTGTCCACTGCATGCTGGGCCATTATTTAGGCAGGACATCTTGCAACAATACATTAGCTCTGTTTTTTGGGTGTCTCACAGGAGCCTTGGTTGACCATGAAATTTTTAATGAATTGCTTAAAGAGAATAAATATTTTTATATATTTCTTTTCATAAAATGTCACACAAAAGGGAAAAAAATTAAGACAAATATTCCTTTTCGAACTGCCAAAGGTGAAAAGCCAAACAGGATAAAAGTTCATAAATGACGTCCAATATGTGAAAGTTCAATATCGTATTTGGAAGCTTGAATACAAATTTAGGGCGTAAACTATAGATTATGATTTTCAAAACTTTCATTAATTTTATCAATTTAAGAAGTTAAAGAAAGATAAAAGGTTTAAATGCTATAAATTTTAAAGTTATGAAAATTGGATTTTTTTTAGAGTTAGAATTCTTACCCAATGCATCAGAATTAAAGGATTTTGCTTCTATAATAGGAGATCGAAACTTTTTACCTAAAACTCACCTGACGCCACAAATTCCGAATTGTATTTTTCCCATTATGAGGATCCCCAAAGTATAAGGATTATTTGTCGAAAGAAATTTAACATGTGTTCATGTTTTTAAGTATTATAAATAAAAACCTTTAAAAATCTTAATAAACATAATAAAAATTATTAAAAGTATTGCTTATTATCAATTTACTGTTACCCGCATATTACGCATAAAATTTAAGGTTTAAAAACCTGAACAGTCTTTACAAAAAAATTCTTAACTTCAATTCTGTGATTGACTTGATGCTGGTAGAATTAATGAGAATTTGTTTTCTGCAATCCATTAAAAAATATAAAAAAACAACAATAGTAATAACATTAAGTATAAATAGTGTCAAGTTTAACGTTAGCTTGCTAAGAATCAATGCAGCGTTATCGAACTTCATGAATCAGTCCATATTTCCTCGAAGACCGAATTAATATTTTATTTAGGCAAATCTAGCTACGTAGATTTTTACCAGTTTCCAACAAAATAGGTTATAGTGCAAACCATTTCTATTCATATGAAATGTTATATGCCCATGCAAGTTTGCTTAGATTTTGTTGATTTATTTTGTTAAAATTGGGTTCTTTTTGAAAAGTCTCGTATTTTTTAGAACCAAAAAATGACATTTTGCCTTTCTGTCGGTTTCTTTCTTTCCTATTTTTTCAACACTCTAAATTTTGTAAAAACTGTCCAATCGTTACAAAATTTTAATATGTTTAAGTATATAGCACAGTTTTGCATTTTAAAACTAATCATCGTATAGCAAATTAAACCTTTTTAATTTATTAGGCCATATAGAAAATTCTGCGGGTTTTTGATAAAGTTCGAATCCACACACGCCTCATTTTCACCGGAATTCCTTGGTATAAAAGTTAGTTTTTATTATATCATCATCTTCATCATCTTCATCAACTGTTTTCAATCCACTGCTGGTTGTAGGTGTCCAACAGATTTTTTTCAGTGTTTCCTGTATAGTGCTTTTGTCATCCAATTTACACTGGACACTTTTCTGATTTCGTCGCTCGACCTCACTTGAGGTTGTCTTCTAGGTCGTTTTACATCTCTGGGATACCACTGTAGGATGTATGTGCTCCACTTATTATGTTGTCTTATTGCATTGTGCCCAGCCCATTTCCATTTTAATGACGTCAAAAACTTTCGTCTGACTATATGTAGAAAACTCAATTATTTATTTTGTAATAAATTTGTGCATAATTTCTGGTATCAAAAATTATTTTGACACTATCTCAACAGAAGAATATCGCAGAACTTTCAAGAGGATCCAATAATAGAACCCCAAAAATTTGAATATACAGGGGTCCCATAGGTCACTACTTTGATTAATATTGTTTTCTAACTGTAATTCTCTAATAAATTACAAATTTTATATTGTAGCAATATATCATTTTGATTATTTTTTGGAATTAGTGGTATTCAAAAAAGAAAACTGTGGGTCCCTGAATATATGATCATCTGCTGCGATCATCTTCTAAACTGGTTTATCTAAAATCAGATTTATCGGGAAATGAATGTATAAGAAATATTGCCTTTTGGCTATATTATTTGTTAAAAGCAGTGAATTTCCTTTTCTTTTTAAGAATTGCAAAAATTCAAACACTTTATGTGCGAGGCCCGATAGAACAGCTACACTCTCCTTCCTCCGCTGCTCTATTTTTGAAGTTTTCCTAAAATAGAATAAAAAATTGCTAAACAAACAAAAGATATTTTCAAGCAACTATTTATTATTCTAAGACTTGCTTGCAAATATGCAAAAACACTTATTACCTATTTTCTCTCTTTTCTTATTGCGCTCATAGTTCGTATGTTATAGAGGGAGAGATATGGCGTAACAGAGCATTTTTGTGATAATATATTATTGGTATTGATATTCCACTTAATTTAAACTGTTGCCATTAAAGTGCATTTATAAATAAGACTTTGAATCATGGACACAGTTGGATTGTCCGAACAACGGCAATTTATATTCCAGATCTTTGTATTACATTTCTGGCGAACTACGATTAGAAAGTGATGCTAGTTAACAAACATTTGCTTTTCGATAATGGCATGCTCATTATGTTTTCATCCAATTTTTTTTTTTTTTTTAAGGCATTTTACTTTTTAGCAACATTCAAGTTTGGCAGCAGTTGCAAAAATTTCGATTTATCCCCACGTTTAAATCAAGTTTTTTTTTTTAATTCTTTAGAACTTTACTAATTGTATGCGATAAACAATCGAGATCGAAATTTTCTACGTGACCTTATAACAAAAAACTACACACGGCACGATAACTATTTATAGCGTAAAACCTTCCCTGGATTGCTAGAATTATAGTTTATAAAGTTACATTAAAATTTGTTCAATAGTTGAGAAAATTGCGGATAAGATAGATAGTATTCATAGTTTCGCGGATTTCATAGTGGCTAAAAACCGAAGCATCTTTTGATGCCGCTTAAAAAAATAAACTTTTTTGAAATGTCGCGATTGGTAGATTTAAGTTTTTAAAATCTTATTCATTTCATTTCTTTTATTCTATTCCAAGTTTCCAAAGCTTCCAAGTTTATTTTTTAGGATCTTGTGTGCATGTATGCCCGATGAGAATTTTTAGCTCACAAATGTGTAAAACAAAATTTGTTGTCAGTTTCTAAATTTTATAAGAATATTAAATGGTATAATATACCCGATAAAGATTCATTTGTAATGTAAATTTATGAATCATCTTGAAGTAACAGTAGTAGATTTCAGTTCTCCAATATAAGCACTTAAAATTCTGACACGACTAACAGGCATGATTTCATTAATCTTTATTTATATTTATAAGCTAATTTGTGTTTAGAAATTAGGACAAAAGATAAAATGAGTTCTAAATTAGAATAAGATTCACATACCTTCTTTAGACACTCAATTTGGGGCTGAAAAGTTAATGAATGAATCATATCAATGAATAATTTGGTTGATTTAATGTAAACAATCATTCAGGGTAACTTTGAACCATGGGGTGTAACTTTGCACCACGACCTATTTTCAATAAGTTTGACTTTAAAAGACTAAATAAACACCAGTGCTGCACTGTGCTGACAATGCTTTAAACTGGGATTTCTACTCTTTATTTTAGAATATAAATTAGCGACATTATACGCAATTAATTGCATCATCCAACCATTTTTGTGAAGTACTGCTTTCAAGTTAATTTTTAATGCTGTTTTGAAGGTGTTGTAATCCAATTAAATTTTTATAATAAGAAACAATATGCTCATTTACCAGACATATTATTATCTAAATGTTGTAAATGTATTAATATTTTGTAATTAATTTTTTATTAATAGTTAATAAAATATAAAATAAGAAGACACTACCATTTTACCCCCATTTTCATTGTAACTTTGAGATTATAAGTACCTCTGTCGAAAATTCCCCACATTAGCACGCATATTTAAAATAAATGCCGAAAGAGTGAATTTGATATAACATGTCGATATTTTCACAAATATGTATAAAATATATAATAAAATTAATTTAAAGGCATTATTGGGGGCAAAAATACTCAAATTTCACATTTCATGCATTTGACTTTTTTTTTTTTTTTTAAATAATATTTGTATAGTATGTATTACTGTAACTATGGATATATTACTGAGTTAAAACTTTGAAAATTGTTTTTCCCTGCATTTTTATATTTTATATGAACAATAAACAGTTCTTTTTTATTGCTAAAGCTTCATGGTTTTTTTCTTCTTACACTTCATATGCATAATATTTGTTGTAATATCATAAATTATACAAATCTTGTGATGATGTGAAGTATAAATTAGGATTCCTTATAGATCTGAAAATATTTTTTAGGGTTCAGAGTTTTTCTAACTATAATACTTTTTTTATAATGAATTATTCTAGATGATATTTATTATATGGTGCAAAGTTACCCTAAATGAGTGGGTAACTTTGAGCAAAGATAAAAATTAATTTTTTATTGCTTTTATCATTATTATTCCTTAAGTTTTCATAGTCATGCAATAATTTAGGATCATTTCTTCCCTTTTATGCCCCTGGTTTCAACAAGATTCTTAAAAATAAGAATGTGGCATCTGGAAATAGAAAACCTTCAAAACTTTTCTGTCTGTTTATTTTTAATCGCAAATTTTTTTATATTTTTATTTTAATAGTGATATCTCGGTGATCATAGTAACACAGACTGAAAACCCCTACTGTAAGTGGGTAATAAATTAACCACTTCAATGTTTAAAGATTTTTTAATATTTACGATTTTTTAAGTTTACTTTTATTAGAGTGGAGAAATTAAAAAAAATTATTTTTACAGAAAACAAATTATATTCGTCAATCAATTTTGGTTATGTTGCTCTTGAAGAAATACTTTCATAGAGAAATTTCAAAGATAACTTGGCGTAGATTGTCATTTGTATATAAAAATCTTGAAAATCTTACAGTTTTTCCGAGGTGTATTTTTATGTGGAATTGAACCTGCGAACTTTGAGGTCAACATATTTATAGATAGAATCTTTAACCAGATGGATAAGTGTTTCTTTTGCTACAAGAATTTTTGTTAAGAATTACAGAGAAATACAAAAGCTTTCTTTTTCCGGTTCTAACAAGTAAAATCATTCTTGGAAAACAGTGTGTAATTTTCAGTACTAAACATTGTTTTATACAGTAAATGCAAAATTATTACCCATTAAAGTTTTCGTATTATTAATTTTTTTTATTCAGTAAATCATTGAAACTATGTTTCTTCTAATTGCATTCACTGCCGAAAAATCGCGACACATAATACAACCTTCAAATATTTTAAAAGCTTAATGAATCTTACATTTTAATGATAGCTGTATAACTAATCATACAATGCAAAAATGCCAATATAAAAATTAGATTTACTATAAAAACCAATGAATGGCGGTATTTAAACCTCTTACTTTAAATGGTTCACAAATTCATTTATTACTTTTCTATTTTAATCTTTAGGGAATGAATTTTTCAATACATTCAATTTAATTAATGAGTGCTATTTCGTAAAAAAGGAAATGCAAAAACCATTACTATATCAAGAGCAAAATCCATATTATTTTATGAAGTGAGCAAAAGTGACATGTTTTCGCTAATGTGACATGCGTCGAAATAAGAATCGGAATGCATTTCTCTATTTTAACTGTAATTCTACGTTCGGGACTAAATTTAAAAATGTTCCGATCGATTCGACCAGGTAGAATAGAGATTGCTATCATTTTGATGCGGCAGGCACATTAGAGTGCACATTTACGAACAGCAGCTGTCAACAAGTAAGCTTTTAAGTCCCCTCTTTAGATAAACGCCAAACCCTGGGTCTTTGGCGGCCGCCCGGGGAGTGTTGTTCTAAGGAAAATTACGCTATTAAATCCAGTGAAGCGTCAAAGCGGCGGCCGGCATCCAACCATGAGTGTGGCAGGAAAGCTCCTTTTCCTTATTATCCATGAAACAATGGGACTTGTAGCCCAACGGTTCTGGGTGGATTTATCTCCTCAGCTTCAGGCGTGGAGATGATAATATAATACTTGCTTCTTTGCGCTGCTATTTTCCTTTTTGGCATACTTTTGTCACTAACTTCTGATCTGCTTGCAATAACGCTGGATGGAAAATTTGCCCGGGCTAAAAGCCGATAATTACGTATCAGTGAAAGTAAAAGGGGAACAGCGTATTGTGTTGGCGCGCGTGGAAAATATTTTTTGCCGGATAAGCACTGCCGATTAATACTCTTAATGTGCCGTCTTTTCTGCCCCCGTCTTTTTTTGGTATGCTGCTATTAGGTTGTGTTTTAAAACTGAAATGGATGCAATTTATTTTGTCATTTAAATATCTGTCAAGCATTCATTTCTGAAGATTTTAGCAATAAAATAAACCTTACGTGGCACAAAAAAATTTATGTAAAATAATTGTATTTTTGTTTTTTAAAAAAGCTAATTAAAACTTATTTGTTTTTCTTAGAAAATAAAATGGCTTATTTTTAAATACATATAAAATAAAATGATAGTCTTTAGATTTCATTTATTTCTGCATTGCTTTTTCTAACTTAATGTAGATAATAGGATAAATATAGGACTTTTTTTTAATTACCATTTCTGTATAGTAATTAGCAGTCTGCGTCTTACAAGATGTGCAAGAAACAATATTACAGTCGATTTTCATGACAGTAGTATTGTTTGAGAAGTCTAGCAAGCAAAGTTTCACACGTTTGTGAAGCTATCACCTACATATATATATATATATATGAGTTTTACAACATCTAACAAACAGAAGGTACCACTGAATTAAGTGTACCTCGAAACTTTCATCCTGCCCCTCACATAAAAAGAAAAAAGTTGCAGCAATTGACACATATTTTACGCTCAAACACACTGGTGATGAGTATGATTAATAATACCACTATTTCCAAATGGTAATTTTAACCTTATTTAATCGCTAATTTCTGGGATTAAATGTAGGAATAATATGGTATTCAAATTCTGCAATCCTTGGGACCTATGCACACATGCTTAAAAATTCTACGTCGTGGCATTTTGACCAGTGGACGTTTCGTATGATAGTTTTCAGCTTACTTCGATTTTCATACTTCAGTATTTGTAATTTTTTTAAATTTTTATTGTCATATATATTTACTAAGCGCTTGTAAAATAATGTTATAAAAAATAGAATTTTTAAATCGAGTGTTAGTTATCATATAGTTTTAAATTTTAACATTTATTTAGTTGTAAATTTTTTTCAGAAATTCCAATGTAGGGGAGACCGCAATAAGTAGTATTTCATACGAAATCTACCTAAAATATTCAACTGTAATTGAAGCTTAGCGTTACCTGCACTTACATATATACAGGGTGGCTACTAAATACTGATACACTCGAAAAAATAAGAATCAATTTTATTGGTTTGGTGAAATAATTTTTTTTCATTGTTTCGCAATTTTCTATTTGTACAGACGATTTTTGTAAAAAGAAAAATATTTAGTATTATTTAAAAAATGGAAGCTAAAAGAATGATGATTAAGGGTGTATTTCGATTCAAACTGCTTATGTTCCGATTTATTTTTGAATTAACTTTTGCTCTCAAACGCATCAAACTCGCAAATTCTCTTATTCAGAGAGTACACAAGGTGCCATGATTGTCGATTCTTTGATAAATGCAAAAAATATTGCAAAAAAAAATAGCAATCAAAAACAGCATTCTGAACCGATTTTTCCGAAGCCGGAGATCTGGAAACGAAAAAAAGGGTCATAGTGAGAAGATAATTGTTTATGAATCAAATTCTAATGAATTGAGAGTAAAATGACATCACACGGCACCTTATATGTCTCTTCAAAAATCCCCTCACCAAGTTTCATGTTTCTACTTTTAAAAATATTTTTGAAATTGTATCAGAAAATTTCCAGTTGTTGAAAGTGGAAAAGCGTTTCTTCGAATACAACCTTAAGCTGCTATTTGATCGCGGCATTTCCGCATGTAAAACCATTAAGCAACTGAAATGCCTAGGTTATAATAAGGTACCCTGGGGTAATAACGCCACGTTAAGGCTCTACCAATTTTCACGGCTCAGTTTTGGTTTGTATTTTTCAAACAAATATATGATTTGATACAGCAACTCATTGACTATCTATATATAAAAAAAAAATTTAACAGATATGTATTCATAAAATGTAATGGCGTGATTTCTTGACCAATGTTATTCGGCGTTATTACCCACCTATATGGGTAATAACGCCATGTAAACAAAACTATGAAATAAAATGGAATAATTGCATGTAGATTGCCCAATTCTAAAAATGCACATTCTACAAACTTAGAAATTGACAAATTGATTCTAAGATATTGAAAATGTTCAATTTTTTGAGAAAGTGTAAGGAAAATAAAGTTGCGGTGGGGGGGGGGGGGGGGGGGGTGAGGCAAAAGAATACCAGACCGTGAGCTTCTTTTTGTTTAAAAAGGACCGCGTAAATAGAATTATTAGAAACATTGCACAGTTTTAACTGTGTTTATTTGAATCAGTATTTAGGATGTAGCTCGGCCACTGTAGGGAATCAACCGGAATATTAATGCCAAGGATTGGCGTTATTACCCCGTTATAGTTATTGCGCTGTACATTTTAAATTACAAATTATCTCGAGAAGACATCCAAAATCTTCAACAACATTTTGATAGTCCGTGAAATTTACTACAAATTTATGTAATTAACAAAGTATTTCCAGATAAAAAAAAAATAGTCTTCACATCACAAAACGTATCTCGCAAATTTTAGATCAAGCGTTAATTTTAGTTGCTAGTAAAAACAATAAGACCTAAAAACGAAACAAATTAACTTGAAGCTGTTTTTTGCGATTTATATGACTCAAAACCCTTCTGCGCAGAGCACATGGGTGTCATTTACCAGATTATTTCATAATTATGCAAAATATTAGCACTTGGCGTTATTACCCAGCCTGGCGTTATTACCCCAGGGTACCTTAGATTATTTATATATTGTACTATAAATCAATTATTGTATACTAATAGCTGTAAAGATCGACCGAGGTATGTCGCCCACAATCATTTCGCACAAAAGAGCGCATCAAAAGAATTCGTGATAAGATACGAAAGAAACCACAAAGCTCTGCAAATAAAAAGCTGTAGAAGAGAACGTGAATCACAAAACAATGCAGGTTATTATAAATGAAGACCTTGGTTTCGCCGTTATCTTAAAAAAAAGTTCAAGGTTTCACTGCTGCACAAAGGACAAAAAGATTAGAAATATGCAAGATATTGCTGAAGCGGCCCAGCACGAAAAATATTGACAGTATGATATTTACTGATCAGAAGCTATTTTGCACAGAACAATGTTATAATGCTAAAAATAGTGTCGTATATTCTGCAACGTTTGGGCATATCACCTGAAACTCTCCGAAGTGTTAAACGCTTTTACAACAAGAATTTTGTTAGATTTTCGGCTGCAGTGTCAAACAATGGGAGATTGCCTTTAAAATTCATAGATAAAGGAATAAAAATCAATGCGGAATATTACAAACAGAACATATTGGCTCCACATTTATTGTCACATACTGACAGATTGTATCTAAAAAAGAATTGGATATTTCAGCAAGATTCTGCACCTTTGCGCCCAGCTAAATCAACACAGGCTTGCCTCCAGGTCAATTGTCCGAATTCTATCATGTACGAAGTTTGGCCAACTTCTTCACCAGATCTAAATCCTTTAGATTATTGTGTCTAGGGGATTTTAGATGCTAAAGTAAATAGCAAACAACACGGAAGTTTGGATTCTCCCAAAGCTTCCATATTGCATAAATGGGACAGACTACCTCTTAAAATGATTCGTGGCACCCTTGGACAATGACATAAGAGATTATCTTTGGTAATTCATAAAGATGGCGGTCGATTTGAGTGAAATTGTTACCAGGTAAACATTCATGTATGATGTTCATCATATTAGTGTATTATCTTTTTCTATTTTATATTTGTAAAATAAAATGTCTAAATAGTATCCAGTATTTAGTATCCACCCTGTATATCGTACATTATAATATGAGCAATTGTTGTGTGTGTCTATGCGTGTATGTAAAATTTATCTTAAAATCAGCTCTGACGATTTTAACTAAATTTTGCATCCTACCGTTTTCGGGCATGAGAAGACTATTGGACTAAGTCACATATTCGAGGAATTTCTATTAGTGAGTCAATTTCTGGTCACTGTGGGTCAAGCTAGTTTTATCTAAAAAACGGTTTCAACAGTTTTTCCTAAATTTTGTATACTATCATTTTTGGATTCTAGAAAACCATTGGGCTAGGTCACATGTAAAAAAAAATCGATTGCTAAGTCACATGTTCGATAAAAATCGACAAGTGGGTCATTTTTGTGTCATTGTGGATCAAGATAATTGCATCTAAAAAACGATTTGAGAAAAGATTTTGTTAAAATTTTGCAATATAATATTTACGGACGCTTGAACATCATTGGGATAGATCACACGTTCGAGAAAATTACGTGAGTGGGTCACGTTTGTGTCACTGTGGGTGAAGCTAATTTTTTCCAGAAAATTTCATTAATGATTTTGATTTAATTTTGTATTCTATCCTTTCAGTTTTCAAGAAGGCCATTGAGCAACGTCACATGCTCAAAAAATTCGATTAATGTGCCATTTTGGGTCATAACGTGTCAATATAAAGATAATTGTATCTATAAAATGGCTCAAATGATTAAGACAAAAAAATTTTGTACGTCGTTTCTCAGCACGAGAAAACCATTGGAATAGATCACATGTTTGATAAATTTCGATTAGCGGCTCTTTTTGGGATTTCCTTGTGTCAAGCGAAGTTTATCTGTAAAACGACTTTAACAATTTTTACTAAATTTTTAATTCTATCATTTTTATGCTCGAGCAGAGCATTGGTTAGGTCGTATATTCGAAAAATTTTTATTAGTGGGTCATTTTGGGTCACTATGATTCAGGATCTAAATAGCAAGAATGATACAGTGAGAATAAAATATCGAATTGAATCCTGACTACTATATATTATATACATAGAAAGGTAAAGTTTTGAAAAGGGGCTAGTTTTATGCTCTAGTGGGTCATGATCGGCGTATATCTGCAAAAAATTTTTAGAAATTCCTAAAGAGGGCTGAATGTAATTTAGGTAGTTTCCTTATGAAATCTACCTAAAATCTCGTAGGTAATTGATGCCTATCACATGATTATGTGGTTGTCGTATATGTAATCCATTTTAAGAGCAGTATGATAAACCAATATGAAATATGTATAATTAAAACTAAATTATAAAAAATATAATAGATTTCATCTTGTAAGTAAATAAGGTTGTATTTTACTTTTGTATTGATAGAAAAAAAATGGATTTTTTTTTTCTTCTAGAGAATTATACTGTCTTACTCCTCTGTAAGCATTTCTTTTCGATATATCTTCTAAAAGTTTTCGTTTTTTTAGGTGCTTAGATCCTTTTTTTGTGCTTAGCAGATCATTCAAAAAATAACAAAAATAACGTTTTGCAAACCCCCTAATCTTTAAAGAACTTAGAAATTGGCTTTTCCTTTTGAATTTTTCCTAGAAGTAAGCATTGATTTCAGTAGTTTTCCTTCAATGATTATTGTTAAGGTAATAGGCAGTATTTCGATACATTAAGTGATTTGTCGACATTTTCTTTGGAGTCTGTCTGCTAGATATCACGTCGTAGCAAGAGTTGTCGGCTTTTATTCATTTTTTTGTGGTGATATAAAACATACGCAGATATTTTACGATGAACTCAACGTCAAATGAAGTTTTCTACATATCTTTACGGCTTTCTAAATAAGCTTTTTTTTATGTTAGAATTCTTTTTAATTCAATAACTTTTAATATAATCAATAACTTTTTGGAAAGAAACTCAAACTTTACATAAAAGTAAAAACAAATAAATGCAAGAATAATTGTTAATTTTGCAAATACATGCGGTTCTATATGGTATAAGAAGAAGAAATAGATTTTTTATTTATTTTACTCCGATAGTAATCTAAGTATAGCAAGATTCACAGATTCTAAGAGTGATAAATCTTTTATAGCTCTTGGTTATTGCCATAAAATTCACTGATCACAGAAATCTAATATTTTAATGTTCATATAATTCTCAGAATTTCCAAAGAGTCTGGCAACTGGAAGCACGATTAACCCTTCGCCAACCAGATGGGTCCAGTGTAGAGGTCTGCACGGGCCGAAATTTCCAGGCCCGAGCCCGGCCCGAAAGTTAAAATTTCGGCCCGGGCCCGGCCCGGCCCGGCCCGATCGAAAAAAATATTGGCCCGACCCGGCCCGGCCCGAAAGTTAAAACTTCGGATCGAGCTCGGCCCGGTCCGGAAAAAAGTTTAAAATTCGGCCCGAACCCAGCCCGGCTCAAGTGAATTTCTACAGAACATTGATCTTTAATATTATAGAAGAGTTCTGACCAAAAAAAAATTATATTAGTCTCTTTTTTTTCATGTTTATAATCTCCATTTATGCAGAAGTGCCGTAGGCTGCGATATTTACGCTTTTAAATGAATCTTTGTTGTATGTAAATGTTTCAGTTATCACTAGTATTATTAATCCATATTCCCTGTAATGGAGACAAAAAGTCGAAAAAGCGGTATATGGTAAAATTTCCAAAGACGAAATCGCTTTAGAACGAAAAAAAAAAAATACATTCCTTTCTTAACAGATGTAAATGTTTAATATATTTTTTCTCCCGTATTGTTGTATTCATTTCGCATGGATGAACATTTTAAAAGAAACTTTCAGTTTTCAGTTTAAAAGAAAATTCCGTCATAATCATGTTTTTTTTTTTTTTTTTTTTTTTTTTTTTTTTTTTTTTTTTTGTGTGTGTGTGTCTGTGTGTGTGTTTGTGTGAGTGTGTGTGTTTAATTCTATTTTAAAACGCCTAGTAATCTACGATTCTTTAAAAGGAATAAACTCTAATGTTTAATTGTAGAATAATGACGGCTTAAAAGTATATGCCTTTTTTGCAAACATTTTTGGACAAAGCCAAATATTACTGATTTATAAAAAGTCGAGAAAAGGATTTTCATATAGGAAGATTCAATAGGAACTGATTATTTTGGTCCATGAAAACAAGGAAGAATGGAATCAGTCTCGGCTTCGTACGGAAAAAAAAGTTAGGCCCGGGCCCGTCCAGCAAAAAAATTAAGGCCCGAGCCCGGCCCGGCCCGAAAGATTAGTGACTAGGCCCGGCCCGGCCCGGCCTGAGTCTTCAGAAGTGAGGCCCGAATGCCAATTTTGGAAATCGGCCCGAACCCGGCCCGCGGGCCGGGCCGGGCTCGGGCTTCGGGCCGCGGCCCGGCCCGTGCAGACCTCTAGTCCAGTGGACCCGGCATGTACAGTTTTAGAAATAATAAAATGTAAATATCCCTTGCTAACTCTTAAAGACTCCACACTACTGAATGAAAAAGACCCGGATGATAATGTAAAGTCTATGGGGGCGTTCTTTTCAAATATCTCGCTCAAGTTTTAATATTTTTACATGATTTTTTTACCATAGAATACCTAAGGATGATCTACAACCGGGATGGTTTTTACTTTTCGATTTTGGATACATCTTTTTTATGTAAGGATAGTTTCAGTTTCCCAACCGGTTCAAATCAGTTCTGAGCGTTAAAGTATTTTTTTTAATTTGAAACCAAAATCGAAAAAGTAAAAACTAGCCCGGTTGTGGTTCGTCTTCAGCTATCCTATGGGAAAAAAATCATGTAAAAATATTAAAATTTGAGCGAGATATTTGAAAAGAATGCCCCCCCCCCCATAGACTTTATATTATCATCCGGGTTTTTTTCAGTCAGTAGTGTGAGTTTTTAACTAATTATAGCATTAAAAAGTTACTGTGCCAAGTACTAAAATGCCAAGCGAGTGGAAATAAAGTCTACTTTTAAAACATGTATATAAATTTCATAATATCAATTATGAAATTAATAATCTAGAAAAATAGTAATTTCAATCTACATTTTTTTCATAGATTTATATTTATTACCTCCTACTTTATGTGATTTCTCAATTTAAAATTTTTTTCTACTTGTTTTCAAATTGTAATTTTTAAAAAAAGGAAAAATGATGGTTTAAGACGTCGTCTATGATTTGAGAAAAGCATAATTTGAATAAAGTACAATTTCCTCATTTTAATAAAATATTTGGGTCTACAATAATCGAAACATATTAAGCAAGTGAAATGGTCATATTTACAAGAAATTTACAGTAATAGAAGTGACATAGTCTTCTGTAGCAATTTAATAATTAAGATATGAACATCAAACTGGATACAGCCCCTAAAATGTGCTCAACTTGAAATTATGAATTTATCTAAAATTAATCTACTAATTTCATAAAAATTTATATTTAGATTGTTGTGGAATTGATTTATGATGTTAAACTTCAGTATTGCTATTTAAAAAAAGTTAAAGTTGATATGTACAGGGTGGTTCAAATTAAAGTATCCCTGTTTGCGATGCCCTAGCGAGAGAAGTAGTGGATGAAATTTCTTCATATTTGGAAGATATACATATTAGACCATGGGAAATTGAATGGTGCAAAAAATTTTTTAGTTCAAACAAAGGCCACCAGGGGATAAAAACGTGCTGCGATCGGTTTCAGGTAAGAAAAATGTAACAGGACTTAGGATGTAAACATCTTGGTGCCAATGGGCTGATTCTCACCAATAATATTTATTAGTATTATTCGTTTAACTTTTATTATATATGCTTTCATTAATTTTATTAGTATTTTTATTAGGCGAAGAACACTAAAAATTTAGCGGTGGGAATTGGGACTATTTTCACCTAGATTTTAACAACCTTCAATATAACGAAACCAATAAAGAACAGAATACGAGGTGTCAGTAATTAACTGCATTATTCCATTTTCCCTACAAATTGGCGATCTTAAAACACTGTTTGCGACACCACAAACGAAAGACATGCACGTGGTAATAGAAAGCAAACAAAATTTTTACAGGTCGGATTCAATATGTCCACCTTGCTTCAGCGCCAAAACGTGAAATCGTGTCACCGCATGATCCACAGCGGCGTGTAATAGATCGCGACTGATGTTGCGTGCATGCCCCCAAGAGGATCTGACTTTTTAAATCCACCAGATTTCCAATATTTCCTCGATAAACTTTCAGGTAACCCCAAAGTCGAAAATCACACGGAGTCAAGTAAGGTGAAGGTGGAGGCCATTTTGTAGAAAATCACGGCTGATAATGTGATCTTCCGTAAATTGCCATCTTAGCATTTTTGTTTACTTCACGTTCAATATGAGGGGGTGCCGTTGTTGTAGCGAGGCACCCATGCTGCTGGAGTTCTGGGATGACAACACGTTGCAACATACCCCGATACCGTCCTGTATTTACGGTACAGGTCTTTGGTCCCTGAGGAGTGATTTCCTCAAAAAAATGACCCAATCATAAAGGTTCAAGTGAAACCGATCCACACAGTAACATGCGGAGAATGTAGGGGCATTTGTTTGATATGGTGAGGATTCTCAGTAGACCAGATATGACAGTTTTGTGTATTTACTGGTCCACACATGTAAAAATGAGCCTCATTGGTCCATAATATGTTCCACGACCAATTTTTATCCATCTCCATCCTTGCCAAGAACGTCAAAGCGAACGTTTCACATAGGCTTTCAGTGCTATACGCAAGCACCTCCATACGGTAGTGTATGGCAAATTCAATTGCCTAGATACGGCTCGAACACTGGATTCTCCAGCTGTGTTTGTACTGGTCTGCTTAGCAACAGCGGTTGCGACGTCCTCCATAACCTGCGGTATCTTTTTTCTTCGTCCTCGGCCTGCTTGAACTGCAAAGCTGCCAGTTTCCTTATCCCCTTGAGGGGCAAGCAATTGCGTTCGTGTAATTCTGACCTCCTACCGGAAATTTGTAAAAAAGTTATATCAAAAAGAGGATAAGCATTTTTTACGACTGTTTTCCACCAAAGTTAGAAAAGGGAAATTTAATGAAATTTTTCTGGTGTAAAACTTCATCGATCGTAGGTGGTATATAATATATACCGCCGCCCCTCAAGGGGTTAAAGCGTTTAATCATTTGTTGCAGAGCACATGGTGTCATTGGACCCGTACGCAAAGATTTATGCAATCGATACAACCAAAGCGTTTTGGCAGCATTACTGTTATTTTGGTAAAAATGCTTCAGCAGCAAAGCACGCTCAGGAAATGAGAGAACCAACGTGACGGTCTCAGAATATTTCAAACCTATTCGTCTTCCTTTTTATCTATTACGACGGTCTTTTAGCCCGCCTCTTATTCAAGTTTTATTCTCAGGTACTGCGAGCGCAAACAAATAAGCACAGAAGGCGTCGGTAATAAATATTTAAAAAAAAAAGTTTACATACAAATTATGCCACCGAGTTGAGTATTGGAATATTCAAATTCGCACCTATTTAGCATGATTCGAGTAAAGAAATTTAAAATTATGTTAATTACCATGGTATAACCACGTGGTACCACACAATGTTAATTACAATTATCACCACTACATATTTAATGTTCTTCATCCAATAAGAATACTGATAAAAATACCGAAATATATTCAAATAAATTCAAACGAAGAATACTTTTAAAATTTAGTGGTGGAAATGAGCACATTGGCACCAAGATGTTTACATCCTAAATCGTGTTACATTTTTCTTATCTGAAACCAATCGAAGCACCTGTTTATCCCCTGGCGGCCTTTGTTTGAACTAAAAAATTTTTTGCACCATTCAACTTCCCATGGTCTGATATGTTTTTCTTCCAAATATGAAAGCATTTCATCCACTACTTCTCTCGCTAGGGCGTCGCAAACAGGGAGACTTTAATTTGAATCACCCAGTAGATGGTTCATAGGCAAATTTTATACGCATCATTTAAAAATAGACTTTAGCGTATAATTTAGCGTTTTGTATCGGTAGCTTTCGTCTATTATAATTAGTTGCAAAGTAAGTGGGGAAGTTTACTTTTTTTCTACGAGTTTATATTCAAATCAGTAGTTTCTTTTAAAATAAATTATAAATCAGGCAACAAATATTCTGCTGTAGAATATATTTTTTTGAAACTTGAGAAAAAAGTTCCAGTTCTTCTGGGTTAATAATAAGAAAATTTTTAATCAATTACAAAAAAAAAAAAAAAAAAAAAAAAAAAAAAACAGAATTTGTTATTATTTTGTTTATTTATAGAATGTGCGATGTTTTTATGTAATTAAGTAAAGCAGAGAAAATTAACAAAAACTTGTGGTAAGTCTGTATGAATCTTGTTTTTCAATACAATTTTTCACTTCTTTATAAACTACATTAATCTATATTGAAGAATAAAAATCGTAAAAAATCATTATTAATGGTGGATTCTCTTTTAAAAAGAGTGGGAATATTTTATTTATTCATTTAACTCTTATATTACATAAATTGTGCTCCAAATTTATTTTTTCATCCACATGATATTTTTTTTAACCGATGACCAGGTCCCTATCTGCCGTTGCGGAGTTACCTCAGCTGAACGGGTTTGATGCCTGGTATCGGGACGGGTGACCTCCTTATTGTCGCAAAGTGACAATAAACTTTACGGGTGCCTGATCTTCATCCTATCGGCAGGGCCTACTGACGTCCGATATTTAAACTAGTTTGACGGATCATTGTCATGCTGAAAAAAAAGTTGTTCAAAAATTTTAAAATACATTTTTTTAAAAATAAGGTTTTTTTTCAATCTATGTGTCGTCATATACTTTAAATATTCAATGTATTGTGTTTTGGTTGTTGCAAATAAAATTAGACTTTTTTAATTGGAATAAAACCTTCATAAAGTTATAGTTTTTAGTAATTTAAATTATTTAAAAAAATGAAAATTAAAAAAATGCCTTATTCTTCATACAGCCACTATTTTGCAAAATTTTGATTTATCTTGTAACAATTTGAGATTTGATCTCTAACTAACTTATTATATTTCAAAAATACTAGTGAATGTTTTGTTATAGATGATTTTTAACATACAATGACTGTAACGGCCATGAAGCCATTACAACGACGGCATTTTGGCCTGTAATAAGAGAATATATTTAGATTGCAACGAGAAATTTCTTTGTAAAATAAGTTTAAAACAAACAAAGAAAACAAAAGTTAAATAAATAAGTTAATCAGTCTTAAATAAAAATCTGGTTTAAAATATTTTTATATTATTATTATTATTATTATTATTATTATTATTATTATTAAATTTTAAATTGCTTTGCTTGGGTTGTAAAGTGATGACTGTCTTTAAAAGCATATTGAGAAAATTACCTTCATTAATCTTACTATAGTACTGAATAAACTTGAGTGCAAAAATATCTTCGACAACATTGACACTTATGTTTTTTTATACAATTCTGACAAATGAAATAAACTTAAATTATGTCAAAAGAAGACAATGTATTTGTGTGAAAAATTTTGGGAGCATCTGTAATCAGAATGTTTTAAGCTTATCAATCATAGCAGTGTATATGGGCAGGGGTTCATAAACAATCTGCTGGACCCACGAGGTGACTCTGCCATGGGCTATTTTATATAAAAAAAATACCGTAGATAACATTTAAATGCTAATATTGGCCTCAAAAGTAGCCAAAAGTTCTACGTTTGCTTGGAAATCACGAGTTCAAAAAAATTCAATTTACTGATCATTTTTGGGTCACTAAGGATTAGGGCTAATTCTATATAAAAAACGGATCAAACAATTTTGCATTATACTTTTCTCAGTACAAAAAGGCTCTTTAAGCTAAATAACATGGTTCAAAAATTTCGATTATTAGGTCAATTTTGGGTCACTAAGGCTCAAGTTAATTTTATTTAAAAAAGGGGGTCTAGTGATTTTGGCTAATTTTTTACTCCGCCGTTTTGGTTCCGAGAAGACCAATGGACTTAATCACTTGTTCGAGAAACTTCCATTAGTGGGTCATTTTTGGCTATTATGGGTAGAGCTAATTTAATCTGGAAAACAATTGTAATTATTCTGACTACTATCATTTTCGGGCTCGAGAAGACCATTAGGCTAGGTCATGCGTTCAAGAAAATTTGATTAGTGGATCC
The DNA here is from genome assembly GCA_964019185.1 of Maratus speculifer. Taxonomy (NCBI): domain Eukaryota; kingdom Metazoa; phylum Arthropoda; class Arachnida; order Araneae; family Salticidae; genus Maratus; species Maratus speculifer. Next base: position 253,349,890 of record OZ025299.1, read on the forward strand.
TTTTGGGTCAAAATAGATTACGGTTAGCTATTTCTATCGAAAACAAGGCTCAAAAGATGTTGAAAGAATTTTGTATGGCACCGTTTTCGGGGCGAGTAAAATATTGGGCTAGGACACATAAAGAAATTCGTTCCATTAGCCCATTTCCATTTTAGTCCCATTCAGACATCTTTCACGCGAGCGTGAAAAGAATTTGATGGGATATTATGCAGAAGGTGTAGAACCTCCCGAACAAACCTGCACGCATTCAGTTCGACCTTCTTGAGGTTTCCCGCATACGGCTTAGCAAGCACAAGCTGGTGAGAATATCTCGGCAGGAGCATATGGCGGAGAAGGTACATTTTCTGCTGCGGCTTTAAATAAGCAGACTACAGCGTCTTGAGATCAGAGCCAACCGGAGGTATTTTGAATATCCTACCATTCGGGGTCAAAGAGATACCAAGATAGATAAAACACTCATCAAAAGCAAGCGGTCTCAGCTGGCAAGACCCTACATAAAACCTCGTATCTTAATCTTAAATTATTTTCTTTTGCCTCTTGTAGGCAATCCACGAGAAAGTGGAAGACTTTTCACTGTTTATACACAGACCTGTGGTGGGTTAAAGATGAAAAAGAATATTCAACAAGCCTTGAAGATATCTGGCGTCCATAGCCAGAAGTAAAATATCATCAGAGTAAGAAATGTGATAAATTCTAACAGACTCCCGCAAGAATTCACCAAGGCGGTCAGGGGGAGCTCGAAAAACAAAGTCAAAAACTATAAGGAACTAAGTCGACGAGAGAGAGTCACCTTGGCGAACACCCCTCTTCGGAGAAACAGATCTGGAAAACATGACATTATAAAACAAAAAAATATGAGCATTACTATAAACAAATCGAATATAATTAATAAATGACTGAGGAACTCCAAACTGCTGCAACGCCATATAGATTGCATCAAAAGAGACGGAGTCGACAGCCTTCCTGAGGTCAATGAATGCGGCAGAGCAAGATTTATGAAAGGTTTTTAATTTATGGAAAATGGAATCAAGCTGGTCAACGGCACGGGCAATGCCGTCCATTGACCGGAAACCAAACTGATGATCAGAGATGGGAATAATGTTTATAAGTCGACCATTTAATATTTTATGAAATTGCCTCAGAAAGGCAGATGCAATAGATATCGGACGTAACTTCTCAGAAAAGTTTGTATTCTCAGACTTTGGAAGGAAAATGGATCTGAAATCAAGGAACAGTTGGGGACCAACCTGATCCACAGAGTGTTCAGCTTGACAAGAACTCGAACAGGGCAGACGAGACACACTGATTCAGCGAGCCCGACAGCGGATTTAAGAGGCGGAAAGGAGTTTAAAACTTCTTCTATAGTTACAAAAGACAGAAGATCTGCAAAGGATCCAGGTTCAGTTCTCCGACAATTCTCCGGAAGGAATCCAGAGATACGGAACTCAGTTTCAAAGAAGGAGGTCCAAAAATCAAAAACAGAATGAGCACGAGGCTCATCCGAAAAACTGTTGGAATTAAATATTCGGTCAATGACTGCCTTTTTGCTTTTGCGATAAAGCAAAGTGGCATACTGCTGCCTCTTGTCTTTATGCCTAGAGACCTTCTTAGGCTTCTTTAAAGGCTTTAGCTTAGAAGCAGGTAACTTCGGAGACGCAGAGAAATCAACATCCAAAATAGTCTTAAGATATTGGAGACATAATTGCTTTGAACTCTCCGGATTACTGTCCGAAGACAATAGAGCTGCATCAAGAAGCTCAATCTCAGACATAGATGGAAGTGGTCGAAGAGTCCGATTTGTGCTTAAATCATAAAGGAAATATGGAATACTACCAATTGTTAAGGTGTCATCAAGTAGAGGGTCATTGGAACCGTGCACCAGTTCATCAAGTATGTTATGATCTTTTTCAAGATCAAGCATTGAAGACAACGATGTTGCGACCTCGTCTATGGGACCACAGGGGTCCTCGTCAATGGCAGGGAGAACAACAACAGAATGGGTTGCAAAATCGTAAACAAAGTTTGTAGTCAGGGTAAACTGGTCAGACATGTTACTACCAACGATCATTTCGGTCTTAATTTTCCGGATCAGCGCTTTGTTTTGCTCTGTCTTGCGTTCCCCCTTAATGGATTCGATGGTTCTGTTGGGAATCAACTTCACCAGCTCTTTATTTATAAAGCTCTTGCCCTCGGCCACAAGCTGGATTTCTAAACGGGCCATATCTTCTTCCTCTAAACCGTCTACCAATGGTGCGTGGACGCGTCTACTTTTTCCTTCTCACCGCGAAAATAAGTTTCTGGGTGAACCTGGTGAAGATAGTTTCTCATTTCGGCAAAATTCCAAAACTCTCTCGTGCACGCAGTGCACTTGACAGCAGCACTAGCCTGCTTAGTAAGTCCAAACTGCCAACTTGCTAGGCCGAGAACACGCGGCAGTCGCTTTCCTACATTCTGCAAGTGCAAACGGGCGAACCCGCTACACCGCGACGGGACCAACTTGGAGCCATCAGGTCAAACTTGAGTAAGGAGAGACAAAGAGAAATACTTACTGTCCCATTCCGCCCCATTCTCCCTTACTTAAAGATGCGTCAAACCAAAAGTAAATACGAAATACTTTGATTTTTTTAATTTTTGCTGATCTTGGCAAAAAATAGGTTAGAACATTTATAACAATTTGCTATGTACCAATGTATAGAGATGTTTGAAGGAGTTTAAATTAAATAACATTAATAAAAATACGAAACATCCAATACAAAAAACTTTTTTTCTGCATAAAGTACAAATGAGCAACGAAGAAAAAAAATCAGAGAATGCCCTAAAAGCCAGTCAGAAAACAAATTTTAATTTCGTTCATTAAATCGTTTTGAAATTTTCCGACCTTAGATGAAGGGGTATATTATTGCTCTTGCACTTTTACGTTCTTTTTGTCTCCTCAGTGTGAATGATTCTGTTGATTTAAATGTAATTTTATTTGAAACATAAACTACCAGCCCTTACAACACAAATAAAGCGTTTCTTATTAGCCCCCTATATTTTCTGTGGACATTTAAGTTTCAGTTAGGCAGCTGAAATGATATTGAGTTACCAAGCTAATGATTTTCTTAATAGAAATATTTTTATGTGGAAATACTTGTTTTATACAATTTCACAATTTCTACAATCAAATAAAGCGACATTTTTGTAAGAATTAACTGGTTTCCGTAAAATCCGAAAATTGGCAACGATGCTCATAATTAATTCATAATTTATTCCTTGGGTAACCCCTTTGTATCTCCCCTTTTAAGTATTGTCATTTCATAATCATGTTTAAATTTTTCATTTTCATTTGTTCCTATTACGCCATTTTGAATGCATTACTGTTGCTATACCGTATGCCACGACAGTTAATCCCTCTAGTAGCAAAACAGCATGGGCTAATATTAGCTTATATTGACTAGTAATTTCATAAAATATTGTAGCAATATTAGGGAGATTAAGAAATATTTCTCCATATTTTTCTGATATTTATAAGGGTATGCCAATATTTGACCAATATTGTTATTTAATTGTAAATATTTCCAAGATAAAACCAATAATATTGCATTATTAGAGTTACACTGCAAATATTTCCATTGAAAATCAAACATTTCTCTAAAAGTGGCATTTCATTCCAATTGCATCAAATGTAAAATCAATTCTTAATTCATATTGGTATTTCATGAAAAATATTTCTGATAAAAGCGATATTGGTGTAATATCGGACTCAAATACAATAAATATTGGTTACCTGATAATTTTAAGGGAGTATTATATAAGTGTATATCCTCTTCAGACCTGAGCATAAAATATCTCTACAAATATGTATTTTTTGCTTTTGCCTAATCAAAATGATACTATAGATGACAGAAAGAGTAATTTTTATGAAATCGATACTTTAGGGGGCTGGTAATTTAGGTTTACAATTATGGATATAAAAGTACTAATACCCTTAAAACATCAGTTTAACTATCAGTAATATAAATTTACGCAATGAAAAAATTAAGGCCTGTAAACAAGTAAAAAAATCAGCAATTACTCAAAAACTTTTAGTGTAAAACATTTATGTTTAAAAATCATGAATATTTCTTACTTTCTTGGCCACAATATCTTGAACGTATTTTTGAAACTGCGATGAAAATAATATTTATTTTATGAGGTAATATTCATCAGTGCTGACATTTATTGGTTTTGTTTTAAAGCAAAAAGCATTCAGCTGCATAGAAGTAAAGTAAAAATGCAAAAAATTCGAACTGTTTAGTTTTTATGAGGAAAAGAATGGAGGTACACATTTGTGTACCTCAGATCTGAAGAGGATATATATGTAACATTTTAACAAATCTCGGACATTTTTATTTCTGCCGTTTTCTTATTCATTTCTATTTATAGTGATATATTCATTATAATGTTATTTGCTATGCCAATTTACTTTTTGTACTTTCTTGTTTTCTAGTTTTCGACATTGAAAAACATAATTGATAGTTTATTTTCTTTGCTGCTGTTATTACAATATTGCCCAATGATGTCGTACAATTATAATCTACGCAGTAATGGATTAGTTAGTGATTGCATAACTGTCTGAAGGGCTCATTAAGTGACATTTTCAGTGTTGCTCAGCATTGAATAGGTCGAAGTTTAGTGTGCTAACTTTTTTGAACTATTACGTTTAAATCACAAATTCAGTTTCTATGATTCCCACACGTCTAAACTGTGTGTTAACTCTTTGATGAAATCGGGACATAAATGTCCCCAGAAGTGTTGCCAGATGCCCCTCGTAAATCGGAACCTTAAATGCTCTGGGCACCATTTATTTCTTATACATTTTTGCCATTTTTAATCGCAGATAATTCTGCCATTTCCGTAAGGTAATAAAAATTACTAAATACTGTTGTCCAGGTTCTGAGGCGGATAACACGGCTGCTACTGGTGTCTATTTTATGCTTTCTTCGCAACCAGATTTTACAAGCACTTTTTTTGTAATAGTAGTAGATTTTTCGAAACTTTGCCTAGAAGTGTTCTTCAAAGATTATTCTTTTGAAAATGACACGAATAGAACTTTAAAAAAACAGTCACTAATAATTTCTAACGGAAAACAAGCTAGTAGTTAAAGAGTGCACATTTGTCTGTCACCTGAGCATTCAAAAGACAAGAAAACTACTTAAAAGATGTAGCATTTCGTAAATTATTTAACAAACCATGTACAACAATCATTTAGGTAGGGCAATCTTTTAAGATGTTACCTACATCATAACATCATACATCATAATCTTTTAAGATGTTACAAATTTCGTCAAAGGTAAGTTATATCTAGATGACTCGGAATAACATAGGAGTGCCATTTTGGAATCCCTTTCAAACCCAGTAAAGTCATTAAAAAGATTGGATAAAAATCATACAAATAAACAAAACACAAATTTACCATATATACAATCGAACTAACACTGATATAATCAGAATAAAAAAGGTAGCAAGCATTATGGAACTCTTTGGCCGTTTCTTTGACTTGATACGAAAATATCGTTTTTAATAAATTTTGATAGTTTATTTGAAAACATAATTGATATTTTTAATATATAATTTTCGTGTTGCTAGAGGGAAATCTTAAAAAATACCCTGTTGGAGTTTTATCTTCTGTTTATTTTCTGTATACCAGACAGTATATTCTAAGTGAGGGTTAGATGTTCTAGATCTAATATAAAATATAAAGTTTCAAAATGTTGTTGAAAACAAAGTCACATTATAAGCGCTTAATTCTAATAATGTTAGGTCCACATTTAAAAATCTAGTATTTAATATACTCAATGGCAAATACAGTTAATGAACATTTGCATTTGTATGCTATATAAATAAATTACGTATTTTTATATTAAAATTAAATTCCATTTAAATTAATATTATATGTAAGCCATACGAGAACCTCAATTAAATGAATACGAAGAAACTAATAAAAATAATGTTAAAATAGATATAATGGTTTAACACTTTAAGACCGGGAGAGTTTTGATAGAAATTAAAAGTGTTAGTTTTCAATCCTAAACTCCTATCTTAAGTAACGTTAACGAAGGATCCACACAATTATGTGGCGCAAACTCTATTTTAAATCACAGAAAAAGAAGAAATTGGTTTTTTTAGCACTTTCCAACAAAGTTGAAAAGTGCTTATGCATTCGGTTTGCTTGGCCGTCTGTCCGTCTGTCCGGATGGCCGTCTGTCCGCGCTCTAACTCTCGTAATTATAGTCTGATTGCCATGAATTTTTTGGACGTTATTTAAGTTTACCCTAGCACGAACCCTATTGAACATGGAGTTTCTACCATGATTAGTTTATTTACAGGGACAGTCAAAAGTTTTTCATCACATTACGGCCTATGGGGAAAATCGTTTCAAATGAATTTTAACGTTGTTAACACTTTCCAAAAGTATGAAAAGTGCTTATGTATTCATTGAAAAGCGCTTATGCATTCAGTTTGTCTGTCCGTCTGTCCGTCTGTCCATGCTCTAACTCCTGTAAATACACTCAAATTACCCTGAAATTTTTGTACATTATTGACGTTTACCCTAGCACGAACCCTATTGATAATGAAGTTTCTACCATGATTAGTTTATTTACAGTAAGAGTCAAAAGTTTTCCATTACATTACGGCCTATGGGGAAAAATTGTTTCAAAGGCATTTTAAAGATGCTACACGCTGTCAAACACATCAAAATTTGTATGCATTTAAGAGGTGCGCTGAAATATGCATTCTATAAAATATGCGGTGAAAATATAGCTATTATTCATTTACAGGTTTATACAAAAGAATTCCATTGGATAATGGTAAAGACGGAATTGTGTGCAACATGTTTTAAATATATTAAACTGTTTCATGAATAATAAAATTGATATATGTCACTGAGGCTTAATATAAAATATACGATACTGTCTTGCATAATATGAAGTACATTGCATTTACAGGGACACACAAAAGATTTCAACTAGTATATTCTTTCCGATGTACTGTATATGTTTCCGATGATGGCTGAAGGATGGATGTAATGCATTTTAATTATTAAATACACGTTTAAGTTTCACTAAATCTTTGTACATTATATGGTGTGTATAAATGCTATTTTTGATATACAGGGTTATCCAAAAGAGCTTGTCAACGTTACTGCGCAAATTACTTAAAGGTGGTTCTGAAATAAGGTATACATTTTTACGCTAAACTGCATTCAATTTACAAAGAAATGTTTGCAGAATATAGATAAAATGATATACAGGGCTACACAAAGAATGGGATACATGGACGCCTATGAATAATAATTTATAACAATGTAATTTCAGTTTTTTAAGAGTGTTTCAGTTTAAAATAAATATTACCTTCTTACTGACGTGTAATAAAGGTACAAGATAAAATATAGGGCTGAATAAAAGTTTTCATGCATGTTTCCATTTATTAGCACAAATTACTGAAAAAGAAATTTTAAGCGTTTTATCTTGCTAAACTAAATTTTCCCATTATATAGTATGTATATCAACTAACAGATCAAATACAGGGATGTTCAAAAGTATTGGAATACATATTTGGCTACATACCCTTATTTCCCTAATTGACGAAGTTTTGTTAAAAATTTCATGAAGTGTTGGAAAGTGCTTCATAATCTATGCTTAACGCATGATTTTTCTTACTGGTTTCTTTTTCCTTAGTATCACCTACACAATTGTGCAAATCAGAGGTTAAAGGGATTAGAAATTATTTTTCCTCAGCACATATTTAACTTATTTTATACAGTGTTTTCTGGTTCGAATTGACATCTATCTATATGATACTGGTCAAAATGACCCCTCACCGCGGTTCTAGTATTAAATAGGTATCAAAACTATGGGTAATCCTTCCTGTCTATCAAAAAACTTTTTTGTAATTCCTATGGAATGTTATGAGTTATAAAAATATTTTTGCAACTACTCGGCAAAAATGCTGATGTAGAATAAGCCATCCGACTCATTAATAATTATCCATTAGGGCGGAGCGTAAAAAACTTTTTTTCGAGATTCTTTTCTCCCTAGCGCGGAAAAGTTGTCTAGCGGTATCAGTAACATACTCACAAAATTTTAAAACAATCAATAAATATCTTCCAGTTCCACTTTTGGGTCGAAATATGCAATTTTAGCCAAAAATGTTGTATTTTTTCACATTTCAGTAATATTTTAAACTTTTCTTTTTTTCTTCGCCCTAGGGCGGAAAAACTGAAAGAGTACATAAGGAACACAAGTCCAAAATATTAGAATAATTAAAAAATACCTTCTGGTTCCACTTTGGGTTCTAAATATGGGAAATTTGTCGAAAAATATACAAATTTTCACATTTTAGTCATTTTTTTTTATTTTTCAATTTTCTATTCCCGCTGGCATGGAAATGTTCGAAGAATATGCAAGAAACATAAGTAAAAATTTTAGAATAATAAATAAATATCTTCCGTCTTCCTTTTCGGGGTCTAAAAATGTCAAAATAGCCAAAAAGTATGTAACTTTTCACATTTCAGAGATATTTTTTCTTATCAATTTTCTCTTCTCGCTCATGCAGAAAATTCGAAAAATCATATGACAAAGATAAGTGTAAAAATTTAAAATAAATAATAAATATCTTCTTATTTAATTTTTATTACTTAAACTGGCAAATTCATGGCATTAATGTACTCAAAAATCATAGAACAATCGAATTAAAAGCGATCTGAGGGAAATTCCTCTAATAAGTTCAGCTTTTTGTTCGTTTACTGAAGTGTTAATGTTGGTTTAGTGCTCCGCTCGTGATAGGTTCTTAATGAGATATTCAATTTTAGCTTCTGTATGTTATTGAAAAATAATGCATCTGAAAGTGCTTACAAAATTTTAATTTTTAACATTGTGTTGAACTCATAGTGTGCATAGAAAATATTTCAATATCACAATTAAGGCGCAGTATACACGGGATTTTCCTCATCCCATTTTTTGGGATCCTACTTAATTAAGAACTGGCGTTCTACCAACTTATGAACATATAATGTACTTTTTTTGTTGGTGAGAAATGAATCGAAATATAATTAAAAATCGGACCCACCTTTGGGGTGATAGCGGATTATGGGCTGAAATAGTTGAAGCAATTTAGCAGGCTCCTCAGTTCCAACGATTTCTAGGCCAAGAAAAAGTCCAAATGATTGGTTCATATAATGATAAATACAAGAGTATAAAGAAGTTTGACGCTAAAAAACAGGCGAAATCAAAATTGAAAATTTTCTTATTGGAAGGGAAAAAAACACCTGTTAGAATTTTCTTCTTACAAGAGTACATCTCTAGAACGATGTAAATGCCCACGTGATATAAAAATTCTAGAATTGGAAGACAGTTTTTTAAGGATCAAAGAACGTCAAGGATATTGTTGATAGACCCAATTAATACATTCGGAAACACGGTCCACAACACGGAAACTTAGTAAATGAATGAGCAGGTTCGAAAAAGATAAGAAAGTTTCAGAAAATGGTATAAAATGGAAAAAAACAATCACTACTGCTTCATCGAAGACTTAGAGTTATTTAATCTTTTAGTCTTGTTGATGAACAACTGTGTCACGATCTTAGTGATAAACCTTTAGTTTCATTGCATTCGAATATAAATACTATAAGTATATCACGAACAAGCCGTCGTCCTGCCCTAGCCAGAACGTGACACAATAATAGGAGTGTCCGACCGAGTTGCAGTATCAGTAACAGGCGCATTTCTTGAAGACTTGCGAGTTGTGAAACGTGACGACATGTCCAAAGTTATAGACAGGCTTAACACAAGCAGAGAAAGAAAGAAATATCGCATGAAATGCCAAATCCAAGATTAGAGTTTCATATCCACCAATATCTTGAAAAGATTGTATTTTGACCGCCGAAAAGATCCAACTTTAATTCAGAGGAATATTGAGGGAACGCTCCATGAACAAAGAGTGCTTGAAGAATACTGGACACTTATAGAAGAACCTGGCTGCGATTATATCGGGCAAGTGTCACCAATAACCTCATCTGCTATATTTCTCATATGATTTTCCATACTTTCCGCTCCAGCAAGAAGAGAAAATTGATAAGAAAAAAAAAAATCTCTGAAATGTGAAAAGTTACATACTTTTTGGCTACTTTGATATTTTTAGACCCCGAAAAGGAAGACGGAAGATATTTATTTGTTATTATAAAGTTTTTTACTTATGTTTCTTGCATATTTTTCTAACATTTCCATGCCAGCGGGAATAGAAAATCCAAAAATAAAAAAATGACTAAAATGTGAAAATTTGTGTAATTTTCGACAAATTTCACATATTTAGAACCCAAAGTGGAACCAGAAGATATTTTTTAATTACCCTAATATTTTGCACTTGGGTTCCTTATGTACTCTTTCAGTTTTTCCGCACTAGGGCGAAGAAAAAATTGAAAATTTGAAATATTACTGAAATGTGAAAAATTACAACATTTTTGACTAAAATTGCGTATTTCGACCCAAAAGTGGAACCGGAAGGTATTTATTGATTGTTTTGAAATTTTGTGAGTATATTACTGATACCACTAGACAACTTTTCCGCGTTAGGGAGAAAAGAATTTCGAAAAAAAGTTTTTTACGCTCCGCCCTATTATCCATCGTATATCGTACCAAATGTTAAACAATGTGTTCATATAAACTCCCAGAAACTAATTCGAAGACTATTCAAAACAGACATGCTTGTGTTTCCGTGTTACAAATCTTTCATCTGTAGTTTTAAACACGACAGTGTGAAATTTGGAGAAATGTATTTTGAATATTTTAAAAATACAAAAATATTTGAAAAAGCATTCCAAAATATATTACTAAAATGCTTTTGCTTCATCGGTTTAAGATACAAAATACAAATTAAAAATGTATTTTGAAAATAAGTTTTAAATGAATATTTTCGATACTGTCCAACTCTGCTAAAAATGTTTACTATTATGCGAAGCTTAACAGCCAAAGTAAAATACTTAGAGCAGTTATTTAAAACATATAAGTCAAAATGTATAAAATATTTTTTAACGTTAGATATATCAGTATTTTATTGTCATAACTTTCAAGTAATCCAAAATATGTAACATAATAACTGCTTTCAAAAGACGAGCTTAGTAGGTTCATTCCCTTAAAACTGATAAAAAGCAACATCTATATAAGCAGGATGGAAGCAAAAAAATCACATTTTTAATTTAATAATAAATATTAATGTAAAACTAACCCGTTATATTTCTCAGAACCTCATCATATTCTAAAATGAAGACAATTATCATAATCTGGTTTTCGAAACCAAAATTCATTCAGGTAGCAGAAAAAATAACCAGTCGTAATTTATTTTATTGAGTCACATTGTCTCCAAGCCAGATTTCTACATTATTAAAAAATATGCAGAAAACTATTCAGTTATGGATCAATTTTAAAAGCAACGGTTACTTGATCCTAATACAAAACGTATATGACCATATTATTGCCTAAATTAAGATTACCAACCCGTTTTCTATCTAAACGGGTGAACGACTAGATCGTTTGCTGCAACAGTGGCGTAACCAGGGTGGATGCACAAAAAGTTTTCTTCTTGATTCATAGTAGTAATTTTTCTGGTTAGATAAGATGCACCAGAATTTAAAAAAATTATCAGTATTCAGAGCACTTGGGCACCTACCTTGGTTACGGCACAGTGCATTTTTTTTTTTAATTGTATCAAATATATAATTCAAATGTAGGAACCAATTGATTCAGAACTAAATCAGTTGCCTAAAATGTAAAATAATGCGAAAGAATAAAATATTACTGGAAAAGTAACATTTCCCAAGGAAAAATAGCATTAACTTATTAAGTGTAAGTGTAGTAAATATTTAATTCTTTATGGAATTTTTTTATCGAAAATTCGCGTCTAAATGTAAAAAATGAACAAATTATTTACTACGTAAAAATATTTTGGGTTCATTAAATATCAGCACCCAGTTAATAATAAAAGTGTGTTTGCAAGCTTTCTCCGAGGTCCATCAAACATTAATAGTAGCAAGCAATTGTTCAATAGGACTTCTGTAATTGTCATGCCCTCAAACTTTCCGCTCCAATCGTCTCCCTTCAATCTTATTCGCATTTGATCGGCTATCCCGTAATCGCAGTGTTTGTGGTAGGCTATAGTTACACAGGATGAATCAAAGGGATTAAAAGGGAATTGCTGTCACCCCCAAGAGATCCACTCAACCCCCAGATCCCAGAGGGTGTGGGGGAAATTAATGTTGTTCTTTGGCCAAAGCAGCTATTAAGCAGAGAGTTATCATCATTCGTTCTGCTTTATCAAGTGGAAGTATCACCGTTTGAACCTAAGGTCCTGTATGACGGGATGACAAGGATGAAGCTGAATGACGTCATCATCGCGAGCCTACAAATTTGAAGCGGAGTCGAACGTGAAAAGCCCAGATGTTGCTGGGTAGCCCCCAAGCGGGATGGGGTTTGAGGTCTTGTATTCAACAGCCCTTACTAATACATTTTTAATTCGATTGCCCATTAATACAAAACGGTTTTTTCACGCGTTTGAATTATGTAGTAAGGAGGTTAGTTGCGTCTGAAGTACATAATATTAATGACTGCAAATCGATCGGTATCTTTTGTTAAGATGACTGAGGTAAGTTTGTCAGCTGCATAGTTAATATTCTTTTTAAATATCATTATAAATATATTTATGTTGACATGATTTTCTTCTTTTTATGTATTAGCTCATCAGTAGGACTTTGGAATCTAACAGAAGTGTTTGGAGTTTCATCCAAGTCGGGATTTGGATAGTAGTTAAAATTACTGCACGGTGCTTTTTGCTGCATTTGCAAAATGAAAAGTTAAACTTTTTATTCAACGAAGCCTAGGGAAAGTGCCCGAGATATCTCAAGTTTATTTCTACTGTTAATCCTTTGCGGGTGGTTTCATAGATATACCATTTAATTTTAATTCCAATACGCCAAATTGGCACCGGAATTTTGTTTAAAAAAATTATGTTTTATTGGATTCGTGAAACATAGCGTTTTCTAATTTAAAAATAAAGTTGTTTTCAAATTCCGGTGTCAGTCATTTATTTCAACACTTAAGCAATGAATTTGCCCTGCGCCGCAAAGGGTTAAAACAAAACATTTTTCTTTCTTCTAAATTTTACCTTAGTACATTAAATTTAAACCCCGGAATTAAAACTCAAAAAGTGTATAATAGCTGTTCTAAAGCCACGAATATAAGTAGAATAGATGATTATTGATAATTTATGTGATTGCCCTTTAAGATATTCTACTGATTTCTTAAAAACAAAAAAATCACTACGACTTTTAACATGTTTTCTAAAGACATTTGCTAATGCACCGAAAACCTTGTTAAAAGAATACATTACCGCTATTTAACTCTCTATTGCTCAAATGTGATAAAAAAAAATTTAAGATATCATCCAAATCAATATACAAATTTCTGAAAAGATTCAAAAATCAAAATATTCTTTTAAAATAATAATTTTATTTAAAAATACAATACTTATTTAAAATTACAATAATTTTATCTGGAGTTTCGAGACAAAAGCCTCCCTTACGGGTAGTAGCATATGTCTCGGTACTTGCCAACCAACCAACCAACAATAATTTTATTTAAAAATAGTAACATTTTTGGCAGGGGTAAGGATGAATTATTTTTTACTAAAACTGGGCGAATGATAGCTCACAGATCTTTTTTTTATTTGTTTATTTAATATAATATAATATTTTAATAACTTGATTGATATTTAATGAATTAATTACTTATAATAAAACTTAAGATCTAAAAGATCTTAATTTTTTTCGATTGAGAGAACTATAAATAAAGCACAAATTTACGAGACATGTAATTGGCATGTCCCACTTTAGATCCAATAATTTCTGTAATAATAATAATATTTCTTTGCTAAAACTATATGAAAATAACTGCAATTAAAAATTTTGTTTTGTCGGGTTTTTAACCCTTTGCATTCTGGTTCAACTAACGTTGAACCAGAGGTGGTTCTTACTGACCACTGGTGTCTCGCGTAAATGGGCTCTCTAAATACTCTGAACACCAGTATTTTAAACGATTTTTTTCGCCTGATTTAATGGTAGAATAATCTGTGATTAAAAAAAAAAAAAAAAGGCAAAATAAACTGCAAAATATTAGTGGTGCCCAAAACATTTGGCATCCCTATTTACGAGGGACACTTAACAATGCTAGTGGTGATTGAGAGTCACCTCTCGAGTTCAACGGGTTAAATGTTATTTTAATTGTAGCCAAAGTCTCATTTTTACCTTTATTGATGTTTATATGAATCTATCTGTGTGCATGGTTATGTTTGATTTAAAATGTACTGACGACGTTGATTTAAAATAATAATAATAATTAGTCCTATAAATGTGCGAGATATATTTTAATTGCTAATAGATCCCCGAGCTTTGAAATGAAATGTTCGCTAAAATATAACATTATCTCCCAAACTGTAAGAGTCATTTCTGAAAACAATAAGCAAATAATTTAACACTGTTAGTTCATTAAATTTTCATGATTAAACTTTCTTAATTTTTACTCACTTTACTTTTTTAATAATTGTTTATTTTCCCTTATTTGATACGCTTGATCTTTTCCATTCTGTTTATATGAGTTGTTAGAAATTAAAATAATAATAACAATATTAGCTGACAGAATTGTAACAAAATCATATCATGTATCGATCATAGATGAATGTAGGTAAATGACTTGGATTTCTTTGAAATAACAAATTAAGAACTGGCAGAAATCAAATTATTATTACCTTTAATTTTTTATGGAATTCTTACAATCCTTACGTAAAAGAAAACGATTCAGGTCAAGTTACAAAAAATTTCCCTAATTCCTACCTCAAAAAGAAAAAAAATAAATAAAACTACCAAGTTATTTGTTATTTAATTCTCAATTTATTCTACATTTCTATTTTCCTGAGAAAATAAACAGAAACGTGTTGTAGGAAAAATGATTACCGGTAATACATTACTTTTCATTCGTTTTCCGTTAGGAAATATCCCTATAGCACACTTATAACTTATTTTATTATTCTTTTTTTTTTAATGGGAAATTGTAAAATTTTCGATTTTCTGTGGTGAAATTATAATGAATAACTTAAATATGCCTTCAAATCAATCAGTAGCTCATACCACATTTTTGAGAAAATATTGTGCCGAAACAGAAATAATTACCATCAGACCATGCAAAAAAGTTTCACTTATTTAAGTTTATATACGGAAGAATTGCATGCATACTTTTACAATATCCTCAAAATATTGTAAATCTTTACGAGCAATCGTTAATCGATAGCAATCCTTTTGAGGATATTTTTCAGTGAAAGTTGAATCGAAAAATCAATTTTGAAAGTGTTCTTTCGAAGAAAACTTCCTTCAATATGAAAAAAAAGGAAAAAAATCATATAAGTTTGAATTATTTGTTTTCCTGAGAATAAAGTAAGCAGGGCGGCGAGTGTGAGGGAAAAACACACACACACACACACACACACAAAAAAAAGGAGAGTACCAGTATTTTCTTATAGAAGATACTTCAAATAATATAAAGGGATTAAAGAAGGCGAATTTCTCTTTAACCCTTTCCGGCACGGGCAAAATCTGTACTTAAATGAGACATTATCGACTGACACCGGAATTCACAAACGAATGTTTTAAATATTTTGAATCCCTTAATTTAAGCTTTTATTGTAAAGCAAAATTTTACTAAAGTATTACTGGTGCCGTGTTCAAGTTTAGAATTAAAATTAGGTATCCCAGACCGGGCATAGTGTGCCGGAAAGGGTTAAGAAAATACTGGTATTTAAAAATTATTTTCACTGCTTTTTTTTCTTCCTGACTACTCGCCACTCTAATTAAATCTTTTTCACAAGCGACCGCTAGCACTAGCTGATTATTGTTCCTTTGTGTTTGTCATTAAAAGTTGGGTCTATTTGATGGTGTACTTTCAAAGATAACTTCTTTCAAGAAAAATAAATAAATATATAAATAAAAAACTGATAAGTTTAAATCATTAGTTTACTTAAATATATTGTACGTCTTTATTACAATCAATCGCTAGCAGATAATAGGTTTTTGAATTTTTGTCACTGAAAGTTGGGTCGAAAAATCGATTTTGACCATGTGTTATCAAAGATAACTTCTTTCAGTATGAAAATAGATAGATAAGTTTAAATTATTAGTTCACCTGAAAATTTTGTCTTTTTGGAGATTTTTATCACTGAAAATTGGTTTTAAATCAATTTTGATTGTGTACTTTAATAGACAACTTACTTCATTCTGGATTTTAAAAAAAAAAAAGAAAAAAAAACAAAAAAACAAAAACAGATAAGTTAAAAAATCAGTTTACAGTTTACCTGTTTTTATTGCAAGGGACTGCTAGTTGATAATCGGCTTTTGGAATATTTTTATTTCTGAAAAATAGTTTGAGGGATGGGGAAGAATTTATTTTGAATGATTATATTTTTTAATATGAAAATAATAATGGTTACAATAAAAATAATAATAATAGTTTTGGGGCTCCTAGATGAGTACACCTGAAACTCTCATCCACGTGTGAAATAAAATTATTTCGCAATTTTGGCAAAATAAAAAAAATCCGTGTTTTGGCTTAAGAACATTCTTAATTCTATTGAAGAACGCTAATGCAGAAAGAAGCTTGAAATCGGGAAAATCGAAACTCAATCCAATTACCATTAAACAGGCAAATCAAAAAACCTGAAAGCGATAGGCGACGTGGGACGGTGTCATATTGTTCGGATTGGGTGTCACCCCTCCTTTTTGATACAATTAGGAGGGGGTGGGGGACGTATTCAAATCTCGCGACTCACTGGAGATTCAAATCATTTGGAGGAGAGATAATTGGGCTGTGGGCATCGAATATCTGGAATGGTATAGAACGGAGCTCTCCACAAGGTGGTCGTTTTTAGGAAGACTGATTACAAAATTATTCAATAGGAGAGAAAATGAGATTAAGGCAGATTATATTTAAAATAGTTTATTAAACAATATTAAATGACTTCTAATAACTTCAGTGTAGTTAGACGTTTCTGAATGTGTGACTAAGTTATTAAATCATTTTTGTGTAAAATAAACAAGATGTTATGAAAAGTGAGAAATTAAAATAAGGAAATGAAAAGTGTTTCATAATTAATATATTTGTGTTTTCATTTTGTGGTAGTTGTTCAAACATGCTAAATGTTAGATGGAAAATTAAAGAAAGCTAGAAAGACAAATTTTCATTAGATGACACACCAAAATGTCTATTTCTTGCTGTTTCTACTCATTTTCCCCAAATATCTCATACAGCAGCTACTTTACCCACAGACCTTCTTTCGTGACGAGTGACTTTATTATGAAAAGGATAACTCTCGATATGATGCAAAAAGTTTTGAATGACATTGTAGCTCGAAATATGCTTCTGCAAGTTTCTTCATTACATAGGCTTCGTGTTTATCCGGCATTTGATTTGTAAATGACATCTAATAACATAGCTACCAACACGTCCGACTTTTTGGACCAAAAATGTTTAACTGTTTTTTTTATTTAAAAAAATTCTGAAAGTAAAGTTTAAAAAAATAAATAAATAAATAAAAATTTCAGGATGTAAAATGTGATTGAGATTTTTTTTTTAAATTTTTCCTTTATATAATTTTAAAATATCATTAAATAGATATAAATAAATGGCATATTTTTATCATGATTTCTCTGATCGAATTTAAATTCAGTTTTATTATTTTTTAAGATATTAATATTTATACGCTTAATTTTGTTAGTTTTGTTATTGATTATTAACAAAACTTTTTTTTTCTACAAGAGATATGAGATGTTATCATGACTGCATAGTAAGACTGAAAATTATTTTTCTTTATTACATTATTAAATTATAATTTTGTTTACTTTTCAAAGTTATATTCAAACGTTACTGTGCTAAAAATCAAAATTTTATCTGCATTGATGTAATTAATATATGTAGTACATGGTATTGTATATCCCTTATATTTTAATAATATTTGATAATAAATATAAATATCGTTAACAATGCAATCGAAGTTCAAGTGGATATAAGCTAAGATTTTAAAAATTGGTATAATTAAATTAAATCTTTACGAAATAAATATGAATAACAATTTTGGTTTTTAATAATATGGAATGAACTGTCGCCCCAGTGGCGTGATCAGTAGCGGCAGCTGCTGCCACGCCAAGGGATCGAGTTCGAATATTGGTAAGACATGGATGTTGTGTGATGTCTCTTTGTAGTGATATATATGTAATGGATATAAGAAACAAAAAAATTGTACTGACTTGTTGTTGTTTCTGTTTAAATTAGGGATCATTCGAGGCGAAAGGCCTCAAAGCAATCACCTGTCAAACTAAATGGAACGAACTTTTAAAGTTCCATAACTGAAGTTTTTTTTTTTTTTTTTTTTTTTTTTTTTTTTTTTTTTAATATTTTGATTTAAATCAATGCCTCCTTCTGCTTAATTTCTATAAGAAACTACAATTTTACCAAAAAGTTTTTTTGTTTATCTTAACTCTTGATAGATCGTGCAAAAACCATATTTAAAAACGAAACATAAAGCTTCATTAATCAATGACTTAAATAATCGAACTAAGAATGTATCATATCTTTCCTATATCTATTACTAAAACCGCGGCCGAGTCATTGTTTTTTTTTATATATGTGTAAAAATAACGCATCTTAAAATGTAAAGGAAATGTATTTAATTTTAATGTTTTGCGAAATCGTCAGAAATTGTCTTTTACCTTGTTAATAATTAAAAGAAATAATGCTGCGTGTTTTACCCAATTGTTGAACTATTTCGAAAATTGAATATCAAGTAAAAAAGAAAAAAAAATCCTCATCATTTGTAATTTGTAGAAATCTATTGCTATTTTTAAAATGTACTTTTCTACGATAGAAACTTTTCAATAGTAAAATATTCATTCTGTTTCTATGAAAATGAAACGCAGGACAAAATTTCGACATTTTTGAAGGAGGTTATATACTAGTATTTTTATGAAATTTCAATAAAATTCCTGGTAAGTTTAGTTTTAAAAGTCGTATTCGGGACTCAGAAACATTAATTTGCCGCACAATAGCATAATGTTAGAGAATATTAGTAAATTGTCACTGAATTTGTGTCTCGGCACATTATAATACATTTTAAAATAGCTTATAGAACTGTTGGAGATAAATACTTATATTTAAAAAAAAAAAAAAAAAAAAAAAAAAAAAAGTCTAATATTCTTAAAATTCGATTATAAAAATACATTTTCTCAACAGTAAAATTATTCAGTAAACTTTGCAATTGAACACAAAGTTACATTTGGGTTCCAGTTCCAAATCGTGACAAAATGTTTCATCTGGCGCGAAAACAAAACAATCATCAAATTGGGGGAAATGATTTTTTTTCTTTTAGAGACGCTCTCAATGATGTTCTAGAACAACTGAAAGCTGTTCTGTGTAATTTATTGCTTATATTTTTATTTAATTATTTTCTTACTTATAAAAACTCATTCACATTTTTTTTTTTCAATGCATTTGCTTATTTTCATTTAAGTCACTAATATGCTACCCCAATTTCCCAGTTTAACTCAGGTTTTGCTTCATAAAACTATTGAGAAATAAATCGGGCTATTTTAAGTATTTATTTATGTATTTTCATTTTTATTTATTTATTTATTTATGTATTTTTATTGTCAATATTGAAGAGAATTTATATTACAGTAGTTTTGTTATTGTCTATAATTGGCAGTTCCACCCAGAATAATAAGTGCTCTAACAGGGAACATATCAGGGATTTTAAATTATTTTAGTACCAGAAATTTCGTAGAATACTGCTGGTCATTACATATATAACGATAGAATTTCTTTTCATAAAGTAACGCAAATATTTCATCACAAAAGTTCTGGTAAGAAGTCCTCACGTGTTCGGTGTGTAGAAACTCTGTCTAAAAACAATGTCAAAAAAATTTAACAAGCCGAAAAACATAAGAAAGAAAAAAATCCTGCATCAAGCGTAGATTATGAAGCTCTTTCCAACACATTAGAATAATGTAACATAACTGCATGGTTTAAAAAATAAAAATATTACGTATCATTTCACCATATGGAAATGTATAACGCATTTCAAAACAGAATTTCAGCTGTTCCCATCTACAATCGGGAAATTATCCGAATTTTTTAGCAGCCTTGTGTATAAGATAGAGATTAGTATCTATTAAAAACATGCATTCCAAAATTTAGTTCATTTAAGAGATACATATATTTCAGTCAAAAATTCCCCTTCAGCAATTTCTCCTAATAAGAAGAATGGTATGCGAATACTTTTGTACAGTTCTGTATATGAGGTATAGAATTTATTTATAAAGAGTAATATGCAAAAAACTAATTAAATTAAAAAGTGCATACCAAATTTTAAAATGTACTCTCCAGCAATTATTACCCAAACACAGAACTGTAACCGATTTATTTTGTGTGTCCCTGTATATTAAAAAAAAAATGCTATATGAATGTTCTGTTTTAATGCGATCGTAGAGAAATTCAGTGGTTAATATCGGTTTCAATATATTTTAAATAACGTAACGTCATCAAAATACTCTCCAAACGATATTTTCCCATATATACCATCTACTTATGTATATAAAATACAATGGAAATTTTCGGTTTTCCGCTTACTTCTCCGGTTCTACTAAAGGAAATTTGATGAATTTTATACTGTTAGATAGATATTATTTCACGGGAGGTTTTCGTATATAGTAGATCATTCTACGTAGATTGGTTATAAAGTTATGACGGAAAGTTCTTTCATTTTGTACGAAAAGGTTGCCAGTAGGCATTTGTTTTTCATTTGGCGACAGCATATGAAGCCATCTTTGTTAAAGCATTGAAACATTTATGTTAATTCGAAATGAAAAAATACAAACATCCCAAAAAACAAAATTAAAATTTTTTTTAAATTGATTTTAGTTCAAAAACAAATAAAAAAAAACAATTAGAAATAATATAAGATAAAAATATTTAATTTAAGAATGGGATTAATTTTTGAACGGCTTAAAAGAAATATTCGTTATCAAAGTCGATTCGACTATTAAATCAATATCTTGTGATTTAACACTTTCTTGCCTATATATTTAACTCCGAAATAATAAAACATTTACCTGAAATTAAAATTAAATAATATATAAATGATGCCATTTTTGTAACAGATTTTTTAAAGTATGCCAGAACTAATTACAAGGACTACCGGATATACTTTAAAAGATTATTTACATCATTGTATAGGTTTTAAGCGTTTTCATAACATAACGATACACTATTTATTTAAACAAATCGAGGTTTTTTTCTTTGATTTCCGCTGCAAAGATTCCTATTTGTAAATATTTATCAGCTGCGCAACTATATATTATATTATTCGTGATAAATAATTGAAACGTCTATATTAATATAGAAAAAATATGAACAGTGAAAAAAAACTGTTAGTAATTTTATTTATATACAATTAAATAAAAATAATTTAAGGGAACTTACGGTTATTCATAAGGAGGTTTATGAACACAAATGTCATATACGCGCCAGAGTAACTAATTGGCAGGAGATAGCGTTATTTTAACTGACATGGTAACCTGGATATTATTGTTAATTTATTAATAAATTGATTATTTACTTTTATTTTCTTTTTTAACAGAGTACAAATATAACATTTATGCCATAAAAATACATCTTTATAAAAAATTAAAAATGATGTTTTTCTGACATCTGGACCAATTTGGCAAGATGCTAAAATGGCATTTTGCGCCCATTTTGAATTTTATCGTCAATCGTACGAATCAGAGTAGGATACCCCTTATTGTTTTGTATTTTTAATTAAATGTGTGAAAGGCGTGTGGCACAGATGACGTACGCATCACATTGGCAAGATATCTTTCTGAGGCGGATTTGGCGAAAACTTCGTTTTCAAATACCATTAACATACTACCTCTGACAATAAAGTTCGGTGAATAGTCCTGTAGCATTAATGTAGATGAAATATTAATGAAAGATACCATACCATCCTTTAAAATAGTCATCTCCTATAACTATGCACCACTGAGATCTGCTATACATGTCCTAGGAAGAACTCAAGAAGCATTCTTTTGGGATGAAGTTCAAAAGCTTCGTCACGTTTTCTTGGATGTCAGCAATATGGTCAAATTTTCATCAAAGAGAGTTTGAGTCGTGAAAATAGGAAGAAGTCTGGAGGATTGAGATCTGGCGAGTATGGTAGGTGTTCAATTTGCACCATCCCTCATGAATTTCTTTCGGTGTCTTGTAAAGTTTAAAACCACACTTTAAATTGATCTTTTATTCGTTCATTTTCCTGTTCTCAGTTAAGAACCAACACACTGTACAAGAACTTCGTAAAGCACGCCTTACACAGAACACAAACGACGCTCAACTGAACAACGATGGGGGAAGATGGTCTACATTTGCCTCTATGCAGGTGCAGCGTTTTGGTTCCCTAGAGTTGCCAGATCGGTCGTTCTGAATTCATTCACCGAAATTTATTGTCAGAGGTAGTATATATTTTTAGCACAGATGATATATACGCATCCCACTGGTGCGATATTTTTCATTGGTGCGAATTTGGCAAAACCTTCGTTTTGAAATGCCAGTTACCATACAGCTATTTTTTAATTATTTTCTATTATTTTAAAAAGGAAATAATAATACATAAAAAAAGTTCATTTAATAATGATAGAACAAAACAATCTATATCATTTTAAAATAGAAGTAAAAAACAGTTCATTAGTAAATAAACCACTGTAGGCAGGTTACCATGTGCGGTATAAAATCGTCATTTTGTTGAAATCACGTCAATATGATGCGCATATGGCATCTGTGCCATGCGTGTTTTTTAAATTCTATGTAATGTGGATATTTTACATGTATGTATTCTAAAGGAAATGAGGAAAAGGTTTATATTTAAAAGTAACTCAACACAATTAGAATGACAAACATGAAAACAATGTTTGGCAATTTATCACTTACGCCTAACATAAAAATACCGCTTTTCGTTGCAATTCTTGTAGCAATCTATATTAAAAATTATGAAAAAATATATTGGTAGACAAAAATGATAGCTACGAGGTCTTTTTATAATGCTAAAAATGTTGCTAATATTGAATGTTATGATATTTTTTGCAAGTCAAACAAAAATACCATCATAATGACATATTTCCATCTAGCTGAAGCAATTGATCATAAAATCAGCAAAACTGGAAAAGTTTGGGTGTAGTTTGTCACATATGTATTAATTAAAAAGGTAAAATAAATAATCGATTCAACCGATGATTGGCGTAAGTTAATTGTCAATGTTTGGCATATAATGATCCTTAAAAAAGGGGTTAAATTGATCCGAATTATTCCAAAGCCGAGTCTACAGAAAATTGGCCAAAATGTATATTATTTCGTCACTTATTTCAACTCAAACGTGGAAATAGTTTTTATTGCAAACATTGTATAGCTTGCTATTTATTGAAGCCGCTTTTTTCGCTTTAATTTTTCTTTAACCATAAGCATGCGAAATTTTTAAATTTACTATTTTTTGAATTAAAATAAATAAATAAATAAATAAATATTGAGTTATAACTTAAATTTTTCCCCGATTCAAAAATGAAAATGTTTACTGCAGTTTACTGCTACTAAGAAACAATTACGTTTTCATGCTTGCTGTTTAAATGGAGCATTTGAAAAAAAAAATATTTTAACGTAAATATTTGTTTGTTCTGTTATTTTTCATGTATTCTTTGTTTGATAACATAGTACTCGAATCTCTGTAATTTTGAAATGCAATATTTAAAAAATTATTGCTTTCGCACCAACAATGTTAATTTGTTTGAAATATTTCACTTGGTGCCATCTTGCTTTGCTTGGCGACAATGAAGTGATATAACGTCACCGTACCGAGCTTTTAGATTGCAGTATATATATATTTTTTTTTCATTTATAACAGAGGTACGGATAATACACAATAAAACAACCAGTATATAGCTTGAAATTAGCACTGAGACGGTAAAATACCCTCTATTTAAATAATTTACAAATTAAAATGAGGAAAATTTTGTGATCGAAGTACAAATCCAATTAGTTCAATTTAGGGAGATTGCTTTGGTACAAAATTAAATACAGTTATTGTAACCGTGATCGTAATATGTTGTAACCAACATTCAGTCATTGAAAACTTTTTAAAATTATGACATTTTATGTAATTACGGTATTTATTCAGCAGAGATAAAGAAAAATAACATGCAGTTTTTTAATTTTGATGATCAGTATTATTATGACATTGCATTTATTTACTTCTACTTTAGGCATAAAATGCAAATTCGTATTTCGTTCTGGCATTTGATAACCTGAGTCCTGCTGAAAACATTTTCATTGAATTTACATTGCCAGATACTTTTTTGGGGAGGGGGGGGGGACATTTAATATGTTTCACGTCGTTTTATGTTACTTATGTATCGAATTATAGAAGAAAGTTTTAAAATCAAGTGAACCCACAAAAAAGGAATATTATTCATTTTAAAAAGGTCTAATATCCGCATTTTGATGGAAATCGTATGGTAAATTAGATAATTTTTATTCAGGGGTATTTTTAGTATATTTCTTATTGCTGTACAATGTTCAGTTATAATGTCAATCAGTTATATTGGAGTAAATTTCTATAATCATATGAAAATGATTATGAATGTCTTTATAAAAAAATTTATTAATTAGTAATAGTTAATTAGTATTAGTTTATTTTTATTAATTAGTCTTTATAAAAATTACTAATGGGCGGATTATGACGAGACTTGCATTGTTAATTAGATGAATTTTCAGGAATAGTTTCTGTAAATTGCATATTGCTGTGTCGTTCTATGATAAAATTTAATGTAAAAAATTTAAAGTTCGTCTGGAAGAAATGACTAGCGTAGCGTGCAATGCCTGCTAGTAATGTAATAAAATTCTTTTGCGTGTCCTTGTAAATGAACCTTAGTTATAAATATTTCATATGCAGTACCAAGTATGCTTTGGTGGCCCTAAGCTTTATCAATTGCATGAAAATTTGAGTATATTTATGGGAGTTAGAGCGTGGATAGACGGCCAGATGAACCGAGTACATAAACGCTTTTCAACTTTGTTCGAAAGTTCTAAAAAGAGGGTACGTTATAGAGAGTTTAACCATATGCACTCTTTTATAGCGTCTGACGCGATATCATTTTTCGTCCCAAAATTTATTTTGGTATCAGTAACGAAGAAAAATAAAATTTGCCTAACTTTATTAAAGTATTTTTGATATACTGTAATTGTAGGTAACTTAAAAAAAAATACTGCCAACCAAATAAAATGTAAGAGACGCCGGATCGAAAGGATTACCCTCCAAGCGTCTTGCAAATGGGTAAATTTGTAATGTTGTTTTCTCTGCAAATTGTCTTAATTGCTAATAAAATATGATTCTTTCAATATTACATGAAAAATCTTATTTGGGTATATAAATGTAATCCTTGAGAGTCTTAATCATTCTTCAATACTTTGAAAATTCGTTAAATTTATAGAATTATAATATCTTAAACATTAGTAGTATAGTAATGGGGGTTCCAGCCCACCCCGGCGTTCGGCGTTGACCTCTGCATGCTGCTTGAAGATCATCCGGCGTTCGAGCTGTAAGAGGGGGGTGGGGTGAAGGTCATCGGGCGTCACGCAAGGTTAAGATGACGTCATCTTATAGGATGAGTGTGTTTTAGATAAGAATTTTTTTTTTAATTTTAAGCGGGAATTTTAGGGAGATTGATTTTTTTTTTGGCGTACTATAGTATGAGGGTGTTATTTAAATTTTAATATGGGGACTTTAAAATTTTCGGGGCACTTTAGTTTTAGATAAGAATTTTTTTTTAATTTTAAGCGGGAATTTTAGGGAGTTAGAATTTTTTCGTTGTGTTATAGTACGATGATGTTTTTTTTTTTTTTTTTTTTTTTTTTTTTTTTTTTAAGTTTAATGCGGGGAATTTAAATTTTTCGGTGCACTTTAGTTTTAGGATTTATTTATTTATTTATTTATTTTTTTTTTTTTAATTTCAATGCGGGGACTTTAAAAATTTTCGGTGCACTTTAGTTTAAGGATTTATTTTTTTTATTTTAAGCGGGAATTTTAGGGAGATTGATTTTTTTTTTTCACCGTGTTCTTTGATGAGGGGTTAAGCGGGTATTTGGGGACACATAATGTTTTTTTTTTTTTTTCTGTACTATTATACGAGTGGTTTTTAATTTTAATGTGGTGACTTAAAAATTTTCACTTTCGTATAATTTAAGAGTTTATTTTTTTTTATTTTAAGCGGGAATTTTGGGGAGATTGATTTTTTTTTTTTTCACCGTGTTTTAAATAAGGGGTTAAGCGGATATTTTGAGGACACAGAATAATTTTTTCTGTACTATTGTACGAGTGGTTTTTAATTTTAATGTGGCAACTTAAAAATGTTCAGTTTGGTGTAATTTAAGAGTTTATTTTTAGATTTTAAGCAGAAATTTTGGGGAGTTTAATTTTTTTTTCCACTGTACTCTTACATGATGAGTTAAGCGGATATTTTGAGGAAATTATTATTTTAGACTAATCATATAAGAAGAATATATTTTTTTTCGGGGGTTGCTATTTTAATAAAGAACTAATTAAGAAGGGTTCATTCATGGTGAATTAATGAATTTTTTTTTTTTTTTTTTGGAGTAATTTTGTTAAGATTGAATTATTATTTCATTTTTTGGAGTTTTAAGTGGATATTAATGTTTAATAGGGGGACTTTAATTTTTTTGCAATGAAATTGACGTGCGCTCGTCGATCTAACCGTTCGGAGTTTATAGTTTTCTTCAAATCATGAGTGGATATTGGTTTAGAATTTCTTAGAATGACTTCCACCACCTTTATCTCTACCCACCGTCATAAATAACACATGCTGGTAAGGGGAATTTGGGAATAACAATTTTGAATATTTATTTAATGAAGGAACTTTAAAATTATTTCGAGTACTATTTTTAGTCAACTATTTTATACACTTGATATTTTAGAATAGTTAAAAAATAACTTTAAAATTTGAATGAAAAAATATGTTTCAAAATGGGATTTTACGTGCTAGCATTGAATCGCACTCGTCGCCCTAACGGTTTAGAATATGTGGTTTCCTTCGAACCTTGGTGAAAATTTAATTGAATTGATTATTATTATTATTTTGTATGTGTTGTATATATGTGTGCGTATGTATGTTTGTGTGTTGTATGCATGTATGTGTGTGAATATATGTTTGTGTGTTGTATGCATGTGCGTGTGTTGTATGTATGTACGTATGTATGTGTGTTGTATGCATGTATTTGTTGTATGTATGTGCGTGTAATTTTTTGTCGATAGGTGTGATCTTTAGCTGAAAGTGACCTAGGGTCAAAACTTTTACCCAGGAATCGCCACGGGGAGGCAGATCACTTGATTCCCATATTACACACATTCACATACATTATTTCGAGCGATATTTTTAGTGAAACATAATATGCAAATGAATTTGTAAAATAATTAAAAAAATAACTTTAAAATTTAAATGAAAGAATGTTTTAAAATGTAATTTTACATACTAACATTTAATCGCGCTCGTTGGTTTTTACTGTTTGGAGTCTGTCATTTTCCTTTAACCTTGGAAAACCTTGCGTCAATAAGGATATTTCAGAAAGACCCCCACTTTGGGTACTCTTTTAAAATAATATTTGTAATGAGATGTGTTCGCGCGCGTCGGCCTAACTGTTTGGAGTATCAACATAAAATCAACAAATTAATACAAAATATTTCACACAATAAAAAACGAAATATTAAAATCGCCAACTCAAAATGAAATCTCATGCAATTAGAATAAAAACATTAAAAAAAATTGCCAAATTAAAAGATTATTCTTATCTCACAATAAATATTCTGAAAGACCTATTCAAAAATTCTAGATGAGATTAAAGTTTTTATTCAAAATTCAAATAAAACTTCTTAAGTTTTGACATGTCACTAAAAATTTAAAGCAAACATTTTTTCAAAGTATAATTATCAAAGATTAATTTTTCTAATAATTAACTCGTGTAAAGATAGTTCAAAGTGCAATGATTCACCATTTGCCTTTTAAATCTTAGAACATATTATCTGTGGTATAATCATCACGTTATCTAAAAAATATAAATAAATATTAGTAGTTTTAAAATAATTTTTTTTTCGAATGGGTAGTTTGATAAATTAATAACATTAGAATTTTTTGGATAAAAAAAAAAAAAAAAAAAAAAATAATAACGATTGAGAAACTAACCATTTCAAAATATTTTCTTGGCATAAATGAATTTAAAAGTATTAAAACCCTTTTCAAAATATTTTTATAAAACCAACTTTCATACAATTCAAAAAGTTTTCATATGAAAATTGAATATTTTTTTTTCTTAAGAGAAATATTTTACGTGAGTGAAAAAGTGAGAGTCAGTTAATTTATGAATCCCTTTAAAATATTACCACGCAATAAATTGTTTTGAAACTATGTTCTTAAACATATTAATATTTAAAAGTTAAGTCATTTTATACATTTTATATTCAAATTATACTTACCAACATATGAATTCGCCTTCAATCCGCACTATCTTGAAGAGTAATGTTTGATAAACTCTTATCAACACAGCATATTGGTTTGAATCACTAGCAAGTTAAGACAGGTATGATATGACTATTCGTTGGGTTTCCCCAAAGAGGTGAAGTCATTCTTATCAAATCCTATTTTGAAAGAAGAATATTTCAATTGCAATTAACTTCAGATTTTCTTATTTAATAATTATTTTTTAAATTTGACAATTTTAATTAATGTTTTAGTGAAATTACCTTTAAGATTTTAATTTTTTTTATTGCTTATACTATTTCAAACATGTACATTCCTATTTGTAAATAGAAAATCATAAAAAACATATTTGAATGATTTTATTATTATTATTGTTAGACATTATATTTGAAAATCATTTAAACTTTTAGCTTTTATTATTATTATTATTTAGATATTAAGAAGTGACGAAGACCTGGAGAATTAATCTCATCTTAAAACTGATTAATATTCGAAGAAAAATTTATTCTGTTGTCTTTTAATTTACCAAACATATATCTTAATATTCATTAACACACTTCTTATTTAATGAATAATGTATTTGATGAATAATATATTTTATAATATATATGAGATTTTAATCTTTTTTTAAAAAAATTGGGTTATGTTAGTTCATACACATACGTTCTTATTCGAAAATTCAAAACCATAAAAAACATCGTTGGTTGATTTTTTATTTTTAATTAGACATTGTATTGGAAAAGCATTAAAACCTTTCATTTTTATCCCATTTAGACTTCAAAAAGTGTCGAAGATCTAACTGCTTTGCAAAGACTTAAAACTAGTGATTTGATGAGTCATACTTTCTGTGGGTTGTTTACAATTTTGAAATTATCTTTATTAATTACCAAACTTCTCATTTTTTTTAAACACCACACTAATCATTGCTCCCATTACTTAATCACGTAAATATAATTTATATCGTTTTTGATTATCAGTTTTATACTAACATTTGACACTTATACGTATGTGTTGTATTAATTCTGTTAGTTTTTAAATTTGATATTTCAAATATTAAACTAACTCTTAAGAATATGACTCGATGCAATTTACTTATTTTATACAAGTTAACTTTACTACTTGACAGAAATATATTCAAACGCAAAGCGATTTAACTTTCACATTTTTAAACTTATTTATATAATGTACTAACATTTATTCATAATATGCATAATTTTATTAAAATTACTGAATAAAATAAAATTTATACTTTAAAAAAATTATAACACCATTTAAAAATATTAAACAACAACAACAACAAACTTATAATTAATAGATGAATAAATATAAATATATGAATCACACAATAATAAAAAGAAATACTTAATCATTCATAAAAATTCTTCCCTTGAACATTCACACGTATGTTAGTAAAAATATAACACTAATGTTTTCAAAAAGATTATAAGCGTTTCCAAATCAACAAAGAAAATTGAGTATTAAATATCGAATAATGGATATGCACTTTTTACACTCACATCTTACAATGTAATTAGTAACCAAATGTAATGATTTTTAAGCATGTCTTCTTAAATTTTTTTTTCAATGAAAGACTATCACAGTTGAATATTTAGCTTTCTCTTCATAACTTTATCGAGAAATATATAATGTATACCACACGATTTCATTAAATGAATCACAATACAATTCAAACTTCTCATTTTCAATGTTTTATATATACTAGTGTTTATCAAATAGGTGTTTATTCTGAACAATCATTACTTAGTATATTGATGAAAAGTTTGTGTTGAACGGTTTTTAACTCAAATGGTGTGAGAGAAGGATATATTAGGACAGAAGTTATTAAATATAGAGTCTTTAAAGTTTATACCCGTGCAAGAATTGGCATTTCAAGAAACAAAGTTGTGTTATATTTGAAAGCATTCTTTATATTCGAAACGCTCACATGATCACGATCACATCACTGAAGAGTATAGAGAAGCTGTTTATGTTGTATATAATTTGAATTTTCATTAACACAATATTATAACCGAAGTTTTTCGACAGTTTGAAAAATTATGATGTACAACGTCTGCACACGTTAACACAGAATAAGATTAGCTTATGCCCTTTCGATGATAAGCGTTATTTGCAGGTAAGATGTATTAACATAACAACATTTTCTTGGTAATTTTACTCGCAGGTTTCGAAACCACAAACATCTGATCATACTTCTCATTTTTAACACGCGACGCTAACCATTGGGCCATTAAAGCCCTTAATTTAGTAACTAAAAAGTAAGAAAGATCATCGAAAGTGATTACTTCACACATGCAAAAATAATTTTTATTGTGACTTATCAGTTAAAAATCACGAAGAAAAGAAAAAAAATCACGTATGTTTTGGATTACTTTGAGATTTTATGAGTCACTTCATCAGTTAAATAGACATATCTACTTCTTATGAATCACTACTTATGCTTAAATTTTCAAACACTTGCTTAAATGAAATATATTATATTTTAGTTTATCAGTGATAGTGTGATTACTTGTTAATAATTTTAGTATCATTAAAAAATTTCAAAAAATCAAACGTTAATAATTAATTAAAAAAAATACAAGTCAGTATTAAAGGTTTGAACAAATTATTAAAATAATTTTACAAAACTTTTCAAATTGGTTCTTATAAAAATTCATTTATGAAGTAATTTAATCATTCTTATTATTATTAATTAACTAATTAAATTAATCTTACTAATTAATTTTATTAATCATTCTTATTATTATAATTAACTAATTAAATTAATCTTATTAATTAATTTTATTAATCATTCTTATTATTATTAATTAAATAATTAATTAAACTAATTAATCTTATTAATTAATTTTATTAATCATTCTTATTATTAAT
The DNA here is from genome assembly GCA_964019185.1 of Maratus speculifer. Lineage (NCBI taxonomy): Eukaryota > Metazoa > Arthropoda > Arachnida > Araneae > Salticidae > Maratus > Maratus speculifer. The sequence continues at coordinate 253,381,472 of OZ025299.1, forward strand.
TAACTAATTAAATTAATCTTATTAATTAAGAAGGGGAATCTAATAACTTAACAGTTAAAACAGAAAACCTAAGTCACATAAATGATTATGAACATTAAAATTTGTCGATTACTAAATATTAGTGAAACATTTTAAAGTAATTTGAAAAGTTTTGTAAAATTATTTTAATAATTTGTTCAAACCTTTAATACTGACCTGTATTTTTTTTAATTAATTATTAACGTTTGATTTTTTGAAATTTTTTAATGATACTAAAATTATTAACAAGTAATCACACTATCACTGATAAACTAAAATATAATATATTTCATTTAAGCAAGTGTTTGAAAATTTAAGCATAAGTAGTGATTCATAAGAAGTAGATATGTCTATTTAACTGATGAAGTGACTCATAAAATCTCAAAGTAATCCAAAACATACGTGATTTTTTTTCTTTTCTTCGTGATTTTTAACTGATAAGTCACAATAAAAATTATTTTTGCATGTGTGAAGTAATCACTTTCGATGATCTTTCTTACTTTTTAGTTACTAAATTAAGGGCTTTAATGGCCCAATGGTTAGCGTCGCGTGTTAAAAATGAGAAGTATGATCAGATGTTTGTGGTTTCGAAACCTGCGAGTAAAATTACCAAGAAAATGTTGTTATGTTAATACATCTTACCTGCAAATAACGCTTATCATCGAAAGGGCATAAGCTAATCTTATTCTGTGTTAACGTGTGCAGACGTTGTACATCATAATTTTTCAAACTGTCGAAAAACTTCGGTTATAATATTGTGTTAATGAAAATTCAAATTATATACAACATAAACAGCTTCTCTATACTCTTCAGTGATGTGATCGTGATCATGTGAGCGTTTCGAATATAAAGAATGCTTTCAAATATAACACAACTTTGTTTCTTGAAATGCCAATTCTTGCACGGGTATAAACTTTAAAGACTCTATATTTAATAACTTCTGTCCTAATATATCCTTCTCTCACACCATTTGAGTTAAAAACCGTTCAACACAAACTTTTCATCAATATACTAAGTAATGATTGTTCAGAATAAACACCTATTTGATAAACACTAGTATATATAAAACATTGAAAATGAGAAGTTTGAATTGTATTGTGATTCATTTAATGAAATCGTGTGGTATACATTATATATTTCTCGATAAAGTTATGAAGAGAAAGCTAAATATTCAACTGTGATAGTCTTTCATTGAAAAAAAAATTTAAGAAGACATGCTTAAAAATCATTACATTTGGTTACTAATTACATTGTAAGATGTGAGTGTAAAAAGTGCATATCCATTATTCGATATTTAATACTCAATTTTCTTTGTTGATTTGGAAACGCTTATAATCTTTTTGAAAACATTAGTGTTATATTTTTACTAACATACGTGTGAATGTTCAAGGGAAGAATTTTTATGAATGATTAAGTATTTCTTTTTATTATTGTGTGATTCATATATTTATATTTATTCATCTATTAATTATAAGTTTGTTGTTGTTGTTGTTTAATATTTTTAAATGGTGTTATAATTTTTTTAAAGTATAAATTTTATTTTATTCAGTAATTTTAATAAAATTATGCATATTATGAATAAATGTTAGTACATTATATAAATAAGTTTAAAAATGTGAAAGTTAAATCGCTTTGCGTTTGAATATATTTCTGTCAAGTAGTAAAGTTAACTTGTATAAAATAAGTAAATTGCATCGAGTCATATTCTTAAGAGTTAGTTTAATATTTGAAATATCAAATTTAAAAACTAACAGAATTAATACAACACATACGTATAAGTGTCAAATGTTAGTATAAAACTGATAATCAAAAACGATATAAATTATATTTACGTGATTAAGTAATGGGAGCAATGATTAGTGTGGTGTTTAAAAAAAATGAGAAGTTTGGTAATTAATAAAGATAATTTCAAAATTGTAAACAACCCACAGAAAGTATGACTCATCAAATCACTAGTTTTAAGTCTTTGCAAAGCAGTTAGATCTTCGACACTTTTTGAAGTCTAAATGGGATAAAAATGAAAGGTTTTAATGCTTTTCCAATACAATGTCTAATTAAAAATAAAAAATCAACCAACGATGTTTTTTATGGTTTTGAATTTTCGAATAAGAACGTATGTGTATGAACTAACATAACCCAATTTTTTTAAAAAAAGATTAAAATCTCATATATATTATAAAATATATTATTCATCAAATACATTATTCATTAAATAAGAAGTGTGTTAATGAATATTAAGATATATGTTTGGTAAATTAAAAGACAACAGAATAAATTTTTCTTCGAATATTAATCAGTTTTAAGATGAGATTAATTCTCCAGGTCTTCGTCACTTCTTAATATCTAAATAATAATAATAATAAAAGCTAAAAGTTTAAATGATTTTCAAATATAATGTCTAACAATAATAATAATAAAATCATTCAAATATGTTTTTTATGATTTTCTATTTACAAATAGGAATGTACATGTTTGAAATAGTATAAGCAATAAAAAAAATTAAAATCTTAAAGGTAATTTCACTAAAACATTAATTAAAATTGTCAAATTTAAAAAATAATTATTAAATAAGAAAATCTGAAGTTAATTGCAATTGAAATATTCTTCTTTCAAAATAGGATTTGATAAGAATGACTTCACCTCTTTGGGGAAACCCAACGAATAGTCATATCATACCTGTCTTAACTTGCTAGTGATTCAAACCAATATGCTGTGTTGATAAGAGTTTATCAAACATTACTCTTCAAGATAGTGCGGATTGAAGGCGAATTCATATGTTGGTAAGTATAATTTGAATATAAAATGTATAAAATGACTTAACTTTTAAATATTAATATGTTTAAGAACATAGTTTCAAAACAATTTATTGCGTGGTAATATTTTAAAGGGATTCATAAATTAACTGACTCTCACTTTTTCACTCACGTAAAATATTTCTCTTAAGAAAAAAAAATATTCAATTTTCATATGAAAACTTTTTGAATTGTATGAAAGTTGGTTTTATAAAAATATTTTGAAAAGGGTTTTAATACTTTTAAATTCATTTATGCCAAGAAAATATTTTGAAATGGTTAGTTTCTCAATCGTTATTATTATTTTTTTTTTTTTTTTATCCAAAAAATTCTAATGTTATTAATTTATCAAACTACCCATTCGAAAAAAAAATTATTTTAAAACTACTAATATTTATTTATATTTTTTAGATAACGTGATGATTATACCACAGATAATATGTTCTAAGATTTAAAAGGCAAATGGTGAATCATTGCACTTTGAACTATCTTTACACGAGTTAATTATTAGAAAAATTAATCTTTGATAATTATACTTTGAAAAAATGTTTGCTTTAAATTTTTAGTGACATGTCAAAACTTAAGAAGTTTTATTTGAATTTTGAATAAAAACTTTAATCTCATATAGAATTTTTGAATAGGTCTTTCAGAATATTTATTGTGAGATAAGAATAATCTTTTAATTTGGCAATTTTTTTTAATGTTTTTATTCTAATTGCATGAGATTTCATTTTGAGTTGGCGATTTTAATATTTCGTTTTTTATTGTGTGAAATATTTTGTATTAATTTGTTGATTTTATGTTGATACTCCAAACAGTTAGGCCGACGCGCGCGAACACATCTCATTACAAATATTATTTTAAAAGAGTACCCAAAGTGGGGGTCTTTCTGAAATATCCTTATTGACGCAAGGTTTTCCAAGGTTAAAGGAAAATGACAGACTCCAAACAGTAAAAACCAACGAGCGCGATTAAATGTTAGTATGTAAAATTACATTTTAAAACATTCTTTCATTTAAATTTTAAAGTTATTTTTTTAATTATTTTACAAATTCATTTGCATATTATGTTTCACTAAAAATATCGCTCGAAATAATGTATGTGAATGTGTGTAATATGGGAATCAAGTGATCTGCCTCCCCGTGGCGATTCCTGGGTAAAAGTTTTGACCCTAGGTCACTTTCAGCTAAAGATCACACCTATCGACAAAAAATTACACGCACATACATACAACAAATACATGCATACAACACACATACATACGTACATACATACAACACACGCACATGCATACAACACACAAACATATATTCACACACATACATGCATACAACACACAAACATACATACGCACACATATATACAACACATACAAAATAATAATAATAATCAATTCAATTAAATTTTCACCAAGGTTCGAAGGAAACCACATATTCTAAACCGTTAGGGCGACGAGTGCGATTCAATGCTAGCACGTAAAATCCCATTTTGAAACATATTTTTTCATTCAAATTTTAAAGTTATTTTTTAACTATTCTAAAATATCAAGTGTATAACATAGTTGACTAAAAATAGTACTCGAAATAATTTTAAAGTTCCTTCATTAAATAAATATTCAAAATTGTTATTCCCAAATTCCCCTTACCAGCATGTGTTATTTATGACGGTGGGTAGAGATAAAGGTGGTGGAAGTCATTCTAAGAAATTCTAAACCAATATCCACACATGATTTGAAGAAAACTATAAACTCCGAACGGTTAGATCGACGAGCGCACGTCAATTTCATTGCAAAAAAATTAAAGTCCCCCTATTAAACATTAATATCCGCTTAAAACTCCAAAAAATGAAATAATAATTCAATCTTAACAAAATTACTCCTAAAAAAAAAAAAAAAAATTCATTAATTCACCATGAATGAACCCTTCTTAATTAGTTCTTTATTAAAATAGCAACCCCCGAAAAAAAAATATATTCTTCTTATATGATTAGTCTAAAATAATAATTTCCTCAAAATATCCGCTTAACTCATCATGTAAGAGTACAGTGGAAAAAAAAAATTAAACTCCCCAAAATTTCTGCTTAAAATCTAAAAATAAACTCTTAAATTACACCAAACTGAACATTTTTAAGTTGCCACATTAAAATTAAAAACCACTCGTACAATAGTACAGAAAAAAATATTCTGTGTCCTCAAAATATCCGCTTAACCCCTTATTTAAAACACGGTGAAAAAAAAAAAAAAAAAATCAATCTCCCCAAAATTCCCGCTTAAAATAAAAAAAAATAAACTCTTAAATTATACCAAAGTGAAAATTTTTAAGTCACCACATTAAAATTAAAAACCACTCGTATAATAGTACAGAAAAAAAAAAAAACATTATGTGTCCCCAAATACCCGCTTAACCCCTCATCAAAGAACACGGTGAAAAAAAAAAAAAAATCAATCTCCCTAAAATTCCCGCTTAAAATCAAAAAAATAAATCCTTAAACTAAAGTAAAGTCCCCGCATTGAAATTAAAAAAAAAAAATAAATAAATAAATAAATCCTAAAACTAAAGTGCACCGAAAAATTTAAATTCCCCGCATTAAACTTAAAAAAAAAAAAAAAAAAAAAAAAAAAAAAACATCATTGTACTATAACACAACAAAAAAATTCTAACTCCCTAAAATTCCCGCTTAAAATTAAAAAAAAATTCTTATCTAAAACTAAAGTGCCCCGAAAATTTTAAAGTCCCCATATTAAAATTTAAATAACACCCTCATACTATAGTACGCCAAAAAAAATCAATCTCCCTAAAATTCCCGCTTAAAATTAAAAAAAAAAAATTCTTATCTAAAACACACTCATCCTATAAGATGACGTCATCTTAACCTTGCGTGACGCCCGATGACCTTCACCCCACCCACCTCTTACAGCTCGAACGCCGGATGACCTTCAAGCAGCATGCAGAGGTCAACGCCGAACGCCGGGGTGGGCTGGAACCCCCATTACTATACTACTAACATTGCTTATATTGCAGTGAAACCTGGAGCTTAGTGTACGGAATATACGGGACAAACGCTTAGAGGGTTAAAAAACAATTTTATAATCAATGTTTCAGGACAAATGCATCGATAACATTATTTTCACTTGACTAAAATTTTTCTTTGATGATTTATTAGCCTAAGTGCTCAGGTAAGCCAAAAGCCATTGATAACCCTGTTTATAGGCCTATAAGTCCAAAATATATTTTTCAAGGCAATTTTAAATTCTGAAAATCGTTTTAGTGAACCGCAAAAAGGAAATATGTTCGGAAAAACAAAATTGTTAAGTAATAAAAGGTACTTGAATAAATATAATCTACTTTGAGTTACCTTTCAGTAACAAGAAGAATGTCATGTATTTAAGTACTTTTAATTTTACATAGCTGTTTTCTACAATGAAGACTCTTGTATGCTATAAAGAGAGAAAATTAAGACATTGAGCCTTTATTTCAGTAATCGATTCGACCTTTATGAATACACAGTATGGGATGTTGGCGATAATGTCTCGTAAAAATACTTATTGTAAATAATTAATAAGCAACGAGAAGGGAAAATGATAATCTAATTATAATTGAAGAATTTTAACCAACTTAAGCTAAAAACAAGAGATTTTGTTATACAAAAGCTAAAAATTCGAAATAAGTAATAGTTCAAAATGAATATAAAAACAGCGTTTTACACATTCTATCACTATAAACCATTTTTTTTTCTTTTATGATCTTCTTATTATTATATATCGTATATGCAATAAATGTTTCCCATTCAAAATGAGAAAAAAGTTTGCAGATATTGAAACGAAATTGTGTTCAGTACTGTAAGATAAATTTTATAAGTCTACGTAGCATAACTGTATTAAATATACAATGCGAATTACCGAGGAGAGAAAAAAATGCTACTGCTTAATTAGTTTCATGTAAACAAGTGCCATAACTGATTGTATTATTACATAAGCCGAAACAGTTACACCGTAAAACAATTTGAATTATTTATTAGAAATTTGAAATCTTAAATTATATTGAAACACATAAATAAGGTATTACTTGATTACTGATTTCAAATCTTTCTAAAGCATGCTAGAGAAGAAAATTATAATATTAGAATCTAAAGTTTTTACAAAGAAAATGATTACGCACTCAAACACCGAATCAAATTTCTTCTTTTCATAATGTAAAGATGTTCCTTTGGATTAAATATTTAAACGCTTTAAAAATACTGAAAATTAAAACAAACCTTCCTCCATGAAATAAAAGAAAACATTTTCTCGCTGCTGGAACGTCGCATTAAGAGAAAAGTACTATTAGTCTCAATTATCCTAACCGAGGTAAAATCGCAAGTTTAAAATCTTAGAGAGCATTGCATAGTTGAATGTAACGCAACAAAAATCTAAAGAAAATGAAAATTTTAGCAGCTTTCAAGTAAAAATGGCTATTATTCTAATGACAGTAAAGACCGCTTTTGCTATCTTTCCATTTCCTCGTTCGCTTCCCCACTTCCAAGCGGCAGTTCAATCCCCCCCCCCCCATCTTTCCCTCATGCTGAAAAGCGTTTTGTTCATTCTATTCCATGTAAAAACTAATCTGCTATCTAAATGTTCCAGTTGTAGATGCGGTAGCGAGAAGAGCAACTAATTAAGACTGGAAACAGGAAAGATTAAAGAAAAGTAAACATTTTTCCGGGAAAACGGGAGAGTTCATGTGCCTATAAGGGGGATAATTAGCGTTTGCTAGTGTCAACTACAATGAAAGAACGCGGAGGGGAGGGTTATAATTGAAGAAGGCCTGAGCACACATTCAAAAATGAATGTTTCTACGATTGCTTTAAATTCATATTCTTTGCTCTGGCAAAAATAATTTAGCTACTTTCAAAGTTAGTGAAATATTTTTGAACTGTCTGGGAGCTGACAGAATTTCGGATATTCGATTCGACGTCAGAAAAATTCCTTACAAGACAGAAAATATTAATGCATGCATATTATCGAAGAAACTAATTATCTGTATTTATATTTTAGAACTTCCAATTTTTTTTACAGCTGTGTTAAAATGCAATTTACAATCAATCTTTGTGCATCACTAAGAAAGAAGATATTTATTTTGTTCGCTGAAATTACATTTTAGAACTGTGTATATGAGAAAAAGAACGAGATATAAAGGAATAATGCAAGAGAACAAAGGATAAATTAAAAAAAATGTGTTTAAAATCTATAAATGTAGTATAATTTAGTTTTATAATACACATTATTACTTTTTTAAATTTTCTGTTATTTGCAAGATTATATATTAATATTTTATAAGCTTAACAATAAAAATGAAAGCTGCAAAATTGAATATTTGTGATTTGCAGAATTATGCTATATTTTTCCGTTTAAAAAAATAATGATAAAAATTCAAATGTTTCATTTTCATCATAATTAACAGCATAGTTTTAATATGGAAAGGAATTCAAATTAGATAAAGAACCGAGAATAAAGAAGATTTTTTTGGTTGAATTCATCGTATTTAATTTTCTGATTTAATTTATGTGGAAATTTTTTTGAAAAAAAAATCTCTTCCGAAAACTTTGGGATAGAATGTTCTATAACTAATATAAGATATTGTACAATTGTTAATACATTGAATAAAATCGTATAAGGTCATTTTCAAATATTTTTCATGAAAGGTATTTACAAAGGTCGCTGCGTCCCTAAAATTTTCACACTTTTCTACCACAATTTTTGAACGATAATATTTATTCTAAGATTTCATTGTAGATCTTAAAAGAATATGAATGGAAGATATTTGATTTAAAATACTGGTAGAGAAGTGCGAAAATTTTAGGGACGCTGCGCCCCCTGTATTTAATTCCTCTAAAGAAAACAAAATTTGGATTCAGATTAAATATTGGGTTTGAATTTTATATTAAGTATATATTTTGTAGCAGAGTACATTTATTTGCTTCAGAAAATCTCTAAAAGAACTAACAATTCCATAAACAAAAATTGCTAAATTTATTAATTTCAAATGCTTTTTCTACCACCTATTTAATTATAGATAATTAAGTTTTTTCCTTATTTTAGTGTTTCGTTCATCTGATGAAACCCCATTCGTCTCTGTCCTTTTTCTGTCCGTCCGTCACAGAATGCGAAAACAAAAACTGTATAAGTCAGAGACTTCAAAAGTTGTGTACTTACAGATGAATACTTCGTGTCACATGACAATTACAATTTTGAAAAAGGTCTATTATTTCAATTCAATTTTTTTCAATGTCATTCGTTCATTTTTGCCATTTAAACTTTAAAAGAGAACTATAATTTGAACATTTTTCGTGTAGACATCATAGTTTGTATGTGAAGCGTCTCACTAAAGAACCGAGGGCTGTTCGAGACCCGGTGCTGGACGTTGAAATTTTCATATTAAGATGGATTTAATTAAAAGAAATTTCGCATTTTATACCAACTTAAGAGTTTATATTATTAGGGTTACGTTCATCTAATATTCACAATATTTTATGGAATTCAATTTTCTAACTATTTTAAAAGCTATTGTGATTTATTAATTATTCAGCATTTTAAATTTCGTTTAAACAATTTTACTCGTTTTTAGAATTTTAAAATTTTATTTATATCTCCGCTGATTTTTTTTTTTTTTTTTTCATTTTAGATTTCTAAAAAATTCAGAAATTGTTATTTTATACAAATAATTTTATTTGAATGTTTTTAATTTGAAAACAAATAACTTTCTTTTATAATTATCCTAAAATTAAATTTTATTGGTTGTACCATCTATGTAAGAATTTAATAATTAAAAATAAGTAATATGAATTTATTATTTAAAGGATAATCTGCTTTAAAAGACATATTAAACGGAACACTTTGTGCGATCTGCGATCACACTTACCCACTTGTTCTTATATTGATTCGCTACATGACACATCTGTTCAAAAGATTAAAATAATAAAAACATTTCATATTAAACTCATTTCTCTCGATATATTTCACACGTTTGTGGCATATAACAGTACTTTTTATCTAGGAATGAAACATAACTAATTATGCGATATCTTGAAAGCTCTCAGTAAAATTTTAGTAAATGTCCATAGTTATAATTATTAACAAAATATTGATTAAAAAAATTCTCTAAAAATTAAAATAAGGATTTGTTGGGCGGGTGGAAAGAATATTGACTGCAGTGTTATGCAAGATCCATGGAACTATTAAGAAAAGGGAACTAATATAGACTTAAAATAGTGAACAGTCATCTGTAACCACTTTCGCAGGGATTCATCACCATTGTGCGAAAATCCAACCACTAAATTTAAGTAGGCAATTTCTGTTTATTTAAACGCCTCATCATATGCGTAACTAGAGAATTTTTCTAGGGGGGGCCACGGCCCCATCTATTTGATAATTTTTAAACAATAATTGTAAAAACTATTATTGTTTGGAAATCAATAACAGTGTGGCAATGTTGTTTTATAGTAAACTGTTTGATAATTTCCAAACAATAATAGTATTTTAACTAGTCGGATGTGGCAGTCCCAAAACTTTCTTTTTCTGTTTTATTTTAAGATTCACCTTTGCTCTCAAACGCACCAAACTGGGAAATTCTCTTATTTAGAAACTACGAGTATATTAGGTGCCATGACTGCGATTTTTTGATAAATGCAGAAAATATTACAAAAAATGCAGTCAAAGTTCGTCTTTTGAACTGAATTTTCCAAAACGGGAGATCTGGGAACGAAAAAAGTGTCATGCTGAGAAAATAAATTTCGATAAATCAAATTCTAATGAATTTAGAGAAAAATGAAGTCATACGGCATCTTATAACATATCTTCAAAAATTATCTCAGCAAGTTTCATGATTTTACTTTTAAAAATGAATCTGAAAATGCATAGGAGAATTTTGAGCTGCTGAGAGAGAAAAAACATTTTTTCGAATACACCCTTAATGCGTCAAAATTTGCTACCTCAGTGCCAAAATCAAATGGCAATTTATGAACATTGTGAAGATTTTAAAGACATGAAATTCCTTGCATTAGTTGTTAAAATAAGACTATTGCGGAAATATGAAAATATGCAACATAAAAGCGCCACCTGTAGGGCGTTTTATACGAAAACGTAAGCAGCAACAATATTTATCAAGCTATACCTGAATCTGAAGTTTGGTGAAGTTCGCTGATTAGTTCTTGAAATAGAGGTATAGCAGGAATTGAGAAAAATTCAGCATTGCAGCGCCACATATTGGGAGATTGACAACAAAACATGAACAAAAGTAGTTCATTTCACGGATTTACTGAATCTAAAGTTTGATGAAAATTCCTGCACCTGAGAACCTGAGATAGAGCTATTGCGCAAATCGTGAAAAATGCAACATAGAAGTGCCACCTGTTGAGCAATTTACATGAAAATGCAAACAACATCGATTCATGTTGAGGACTAACTGAATCTGAAGTTTAATGGAAAGCCGTGTATTAGTTATGGATATATAGCTGTTGCGTAAATCGTAAAAAATGCACCATAACAGCAAAAAAAAAAAAAAAAAAAAAAAAAAAAAAAAAAAAAGTAGAAGTGAATTTGTTAAGTGATTTGCAACAAAAACTAATCAGTATCAATTTGTATTAGGGACTATCTGAATATAAATTTTTATTACATTCCGTGCAATAGTTCTTGAGATAGAGCGTCCACAAAATTTATGTCACATGTAGACAGAGTCACAGATTCACTTATACAGAGACAGACATTTTGTAAAAACTTGTTTTTACTAAAAACTAGGGAACTCTGATCCCTAAAACGGGTAAATCGTCAAAATATTGGGTAAATCCAATATTTTCTTCCGTAAAGATAGAAGAAAGTAAAAATAGTTTTGTTAGAACTGATATTACTCAAAGGAAAGCTCACTTGTTAATACATTCCTGAAAATGAGTAATCTATCAAAGAAACTAATTGGTTGAAACTTTCTTCTGTCTTTAGCTGCTATGAGATTCACAAAATTGACGAGCAACAAACTTTTCAGCCGATTTTAACCCCAACTTTTTCCCATTCAAAGAGAGAAAAAAGGTTACAATTATTTGCGAAAAAGTTGGAGGAATAGCAGGAAAACCAATACTACTAATACCAGCCGTTAATATTTATTGCTATTCCTATCAATCGCTTATGTCTGTTTCGTTGAAATGCTCGATATTCGATGAAAAGTCTCGGCTAGCGGAGACTTTTTTGGAACTGCAGAAAAAAGTTTTGGGACATTGTTGTTTGCTATCACACTGGCTGTTGTGAGGATATTTCACAAAAAGTTGGAGGAAATCAAGTGTTGGCTCAAAAATCTTTCGAAATGTTGATGAATCTGATAGCGGCTTTATACATCAAGTTTTCGATTCAAAACAGTGGCTGGGAGAGAGGGAGAAAAACTTCTTAATGCAGTGGCGCAGCCAGAATTCGGCTCTTGGGGGGGGGGGGGGGGAGATATATAGATGCTTATAAACAACAGAGTCGCCATTTTTTTAATAAATAAATAACTTAATGAGTTATAAACAATTTTGATCGCATGAAAACCATTTTTCCTCCTTTCTGTCGCTACCACGTCGTAAATTCGTTTCAAATCATCCACACATAAACTGAAAAAGCGAAAAAAAAGTGACACGGGAAAAATGTTATAGGAAAAAAGGACAAGGAAAAAAAGTTACCGGAGAAAAAAAAAAAAAAAAAAAAAAAGAGTGACAAAGAATTGATTTTGGGGATTTATTGGTTAAGTATGTTAGGGGGGGGGGGTCAAGAGGAGGCTCTTAATTTAGGTAAATGGGTTTTTCATACTAAATTAACTGTTTTGGTTCAATTTTTGGATATACGTTCATCCTGAAAAGACGCTTGCCTGGTTAGTTTTGGGAAGGGACGATTACCCCTCCCCCCATCCGTCCTCAATTAGATGAATGGGTTTTTATGCAGAATTGTCCAACGTGTGTCAAATTTGCATATAGGTTCTTTTTGGTAAGGCTTATATATAGTATATAATGTGTGAAGAGATTTAGGAGTTCTAATGGTTAAGTATAGAGGGGGAACGGGGCATAACCTTTCTTAAATTAAATTAATAACTTTTTACGCATAATTATCCGATTTGCTTAGAATTTTAGACATAGGTTCATTATGATAAGACGTATCTCTGATTAGTTATGGGGTTCTTCTGCTTATTATAAAGGGGGGTGAACTATTATCTCCTCCTTAAACTAGATACAGAATTATCCCATGTATTTCAAATTTTTAATATAGGTTCTTTCTGATAAGATGGATCTCTGAATAGTTTTAAGGATTTAATATCTAAGTATAGAAGGGGAATAGAATATAACCCACCTTAAATTAAATTACTTTTTACGCAGAATTATCGGATTTGCTTCACATTTTGGATTATAAATTCATTATGATAAGGCGTATCCCTGATTACATATGGGGTTATTTTGCCAATTAAAAATTGGGGCGGGTGATTATTCCCCCCCCCCCCTTAAATTAAATAAATTGTTTTTTATGCTCACTTATCGGATATATTTCATATTTTGGATGTATGTTCTTTCTCATAAAGTGAATCCCGGAATAATTTTAAAGGTTTAATGGCTAAGTAAACAGTGGGGGAACGGACGACCCCCCCCCCCTTAAATTGATAAATGGCTTTTTACGCCGAATTATCTGATTTGATTCAAATTTTGATTGTGCGTTCATTATGATAAGGCGAATCCCTGATTAACTGTGGGTTATCCCCCGTTCATCGCTCAATACTTAGCCATTAAACCCTTAAAACTATTCAGTGATTCACTTTATCAGGAAGAACCTATATCCAAAATTTGAAATACGTTGGATAGTTGTGAAAGAAAAAAAGCAATTTATTTTATTTAAAGAGTGCAGGATTAATCACCCGCTTCCCTTATTTAATTAGCAAAAGAACCCCATAATTAATCAGAGATACGCCTTCTTATAATGAATATACATCCAAAATTTGAAACAAATCGGATGATTCTGCGTAAAAAGTCATTTATTTAATTTAAGGGGGTTTATCCCCGTTCCCCCTCTATACATAGCCATTAAACCCTTAAAACTATTCAGGAATTCACTTTATGAGAAAGATCCTACATCCAAAATTTGAAATGCATCGGATAAGTGTGCATAATTTTTTTAATCTAATTTAAGGTGGGGATAGTAATCACCCGCCCTTCTTTTTAATTACCAATAGAACGTCATAACTAATCAGAAATACATCTTATCATAATGAACCCATATCCAAAATCGAAGCAAATCGGATAATTCTGCATAAAAAACCATTTATTTAATTTAAGAGGGGTTTCCCCCATCTCCCCTTTATACTTAGCCATTAAATCCTTAAAACTATTCCGGAATTCACCTTACCAGAAAGAACCTGTATTTAAAATTGAAATACATGGGATAATTCTGCATAAAAACCTATTTATCTAGTTTGAGGGGGAGATAATTGCTCGTCCCCTCCCCTTTTATAATAAGCAGAAGAACCCATAACTAATCTATGATACGTCTTATCATAATGAACTTATGTCCAAAATTTTAAGCAAATCGGAAAATTATGCGTAAAAAGCTATTAATTTAATTTAAGAAAGGTTATCCCCCGTTCCCAATCTATACTTAACCCTTAAACTCTAGAATCTCTTCAGGCATTTTATACTATACATAAACCTTATCGAAAAGATCCTATATGCAAATTTGTCACACGTTGGATAATTCTGCGTAAAAACCCATTCATCTAATTCAGGAGGGATGGGGGGGTGGTAATCGTCCCTTCCCAAAACTAATCAGGCAAGCGTCTTTTCAGGATGAACGTATATCCAAAAATTGAACCAAAACAGTTAATTCAGCATGAAAAACCGATTTACCTAAATTTTGTGTCCCCTCTCCGATCCCCCTTTCATACTTAACGAATGAATCCCCAAAATCAATTTCTTGTCACTTTTTTTCCGGTAACTTTTTTTCCGTGTCACTTTTTTTCCGCTTTTGTAGTTTATGTCACTTTTTTCCGATAACTTTTTTTCCGGTCACTTTTTTTTTCGTTTACCGTTCTCCCTATACCATTATGTAATAGAATACTTTTGTCTGGCCCTGTAAATCAATAACAAATGTGCTTTGCACCACATATTATGCAAAATGTATATTATAATATGTACTTCGTAGATGCATATCAACTTTATTATGTTCGAATGAGTGTAACAACATTAAAATGCATTCGAAACTTTTCCCCCATTGACCGGAATATAACGGAATACTTTTGATTGTACCTGTAATTAATCTGTCCATCCGATTTTTATAAAATTTGAAATGACTCGTCAAAACTATGCAATAATTATACATTTTAAATTTTAAACGATTCAGTTGGGTAAACTACCCAACGTTGCGTTGTTATATGCGAACGGACGAACAAACAGACTTAACGACAACTATAGGTGCTACGTAAGTAGGGGAAAAGTGCCGGTCCGGCCTCGGGAGGAGGAGCGAGGAGCGTGGTGGTGGTGGTGAGCTCCTCCTCCTCAAGCCTCCTCCTTAAGCCTCCTCCTCACACCTCCTCCTCCTCAATCCTCCTCCTCATTCCTCAAAGTTGTCTTATAAGAGAAGGGGTTAAAAGGGGGGTTAAATTTTTTTCGTGAAATTTGAATATTTTATGCTATAAGAGAGGGATAAAGGGGGGATAAATTTTTTAAGTATACTACAATACGAGCGGTTCTTTTGACTGTTGATTAAGAGATGAATGATTCATATTAAATTAAAAATAGTAATTAATTAAAAAGTAATTAAAAATAATAAGTGAAAAATAATGAAGGGACTTAGAATTTTTCGAGCGGTATTTTTTAGTCAAGTGTAGTACGTAGTGGAATTTAAGAAGTGAATAACAGCAATTAACGATAATTAGTAATTAATAAAAAAGTAATTAAAAATATTGAGTAAAAATAATGAAGGTAATAATTAAAAATGATAATTAAAAATAATGAGTAAAAAATAATGAAGGGAATTTTTCGGTGAACTTTAGTTTAAGGATTTATTTTTTGATTTGAAGCGGAAATTTTGGGGAGATTGATTTTTTTTTTTTTTCACCGTGTTTTTAATAAGGGGTTAAGCGGATATTTTGGGGACACAGAATGTTTTTTTCTGTACTATTGTACGAGTAGTTTTTAATTTTAATGTGGTGACTTAAAAATTTTCAGTTTGGTGTAATTTAAGAGTTTATTTTTTGATTTTAAGCAGAAATTTTGGGGAGATTGATTTTTTTTTTTTTTTTTCACTGTGCTTTTAGATAATGGATTAAGCGGGTATTTGGGGACATAGAATGTTTTTTTCTATACTATTGTACGAGTGGTTTTCAATTTTAATGTGGCGACTTAAAAATTTTCAGTTTGGTGTAATTTAAGAGTTTATTTTTTCGATTTTAAGTGGAAATTTGGGGAGATTGATTTTTTTTTTTTTTTCCACTGTGTTCTTACATGATGAGTTAAGCGGGTATTTTGGGGGAAATTATTATTTTAGACTAATCATTCACGAAGGATATTTTGCAGATATAAATGTTTAATAGGGGGAGTTTAACTTTTTTGCAATGAGATTGACGTGCGCTCGTCGACCTAACCGTATGGAGTTTGTAATTTTCTTTGAATCATGTGTGCATACTGGCTTAGACTATCTTAGAAAGACTTCCACCACCTTTATCTCCACCAAGTCATAAATAACACAAGCTGGTAATGGGAATTTGTGAATATTAACTTTAAACATTAATTTAATGAAGGAACTTTAAAATTATTTCGAGTACTATTTTTAGTTAACTATGTTATACACTTGATATTTTAGATTAGTTAAAAAATAACATTAAAATTTGAATGAGAAAATATGTTTCAAAATGGGATTTTACGTACTAACATTTATTTGCGCTCGTTGACCTAACCGTTCGGAATCTGTGATTTCCCTCGAATCATGTGTGAATAACTGTTAGATTTCTTTAGAAAGACCTGAATAAGCTTCAACCATCATAAATAACGCATGTCTGTAACGGGAATTTGAACTTAATTATTTTAAATATTCATTTTAATGAGGTGACTTCGAAAACAATTTGTAGAACTTTTGAGCGGTAATAATTTTTATTGGGAAACTTAAAAGAATCTTGTGATTTTTTGGGGTCTAATTTTTAATTGCTGAATTGCAATCTGTATTCGCCTTTCTTTCGTGTGATTGTGTAGATGTTGATGAAAACTATTTCTGTTCCAATTAATGAAATTTAATAATTAAAATAATAAAGTGTTCCTCACCAGACACCCCTTTTTCAAAATTCGTGCATATTTTTTAACATAACAATGTGTTTAATATAAGTAATTTTTGTGTGTCCTTTCTTTTCTGAAAGAGTAAGCGATTTTTAACAGAAATATCTTTTGACGTGTGTAATTTTTCGTTGGCAGAACAATTTTCAAATAAATAAATTTTAATATTAATAGAATTTTTGACTTTCCGAAGAAAAAAAGGAACTTATTTTTAATGTTTTAATACTTGTCGGTTAAAAAAATTAAACTATATTTATTATCGAAATGAATTCATCTACATTAATTTAAAAACATATAATATTTATAACCAGTAACGCAGAACTTTTTCAAACCCTGTTAATGAGATTTTATAACAAAAGTGTTAATATATAATTGAATTACTGTTTTTAAAATGTGTTGTATGTATGTGCGTGTTTTGAATGTATCTGTATGTTGTATGTATGTATGTATGTGTGTGTGTGTTGCATAGTGTGTGTGTGTCGTATGTATGTGTATGTTGTATGTATATGTATGTGTGTGTGTGTTGTATGTATGTGCATGTTGTATGTATGTGTGTGTATGTATGTGTGTGTTGTATGTATGTGCATGTTGAATGTATGTGTTTGTAATTTTTTTTGCCGATAGGTGTGATCTTTAGCTGAAAGTGACCTAGGGTCAAAACTTTCACCCAGGAATCGCCACGAGGAGGCAGATCACATGATTCCCGTATTGCACACATTCACATACATTATTTCGAGCGATATTTTTAGCGAAACATAATATGCAATTGAAGTTTTAGAATAATTAAAAAATAACTTTAAAATTTAAATGAAAGAATGTTTTAAAATGGAATTTTACGTACTAACATTTAATCGCGCTCGTCGGTTTTTACTGTTTGGAGGTCTGTTAATTTTCCTTTAACCTTGGAAAACCTTGCGTCAATAAGGATATTTCAGAAAGACCCCCACTTTGGGTACTCTTTTAAACTAATATTTGTAATGAGATGTGTTCGCGCGCGTCGGCCTAACTGTTTGGAGTATCAACATAAAATCAGCAAATTAATACAAAATATTTCAAATAGTAAGAAAATGATTGATTAAAATCACCAAGTAAGAATAAAAATACTTCAAGCAATGAGAAAATAAATGTTTAAAATCAAAAATTTAACATTTAAAGGTTTTATCTTCAGATCTAAATAATTTGTGAAAAATGCTTTTAAATATTTTTAAAGCTGTATTGAAAATAATATTTTTCATACCTTAACATCAAAAAAAGTGTTAAATCCAAATCGATGAAGAGTTTAATAATTGTTTTCTCAAAGAGAGGATACTAAATTCGTTGCAATATATGTGTGTGTGTGTAAACATAAATGAATCATTCTTATCTGCTTATCTGATAGCGTTTTCCGAAAAGGGTTGAATCTCTGAATCATAACTGATAGGAACTGGGGTTGATGTGTTATCTTAATTAATCTTAATGAGTACTATATCTAATTAAAATTATTTGACTTGAAATAAAATAACGTCTGTTGAGCAATATCTTTTGAAAACTTAAGATTTAATTATTTAAATCAAATTAAAGGCTTTTTTTTATCTCATCGATTTATTTTAAATAAAACTAAAATATTTATATTTTTCTGTACTTTGTTAGCAAAATAAAGAGTGTATCACATTCATTTCGGCTTTAACTGTTTGAAAATTTAAATTAACCTATAATTAAAATGATTACATAAGGTTGAGTATGCGATCTTTTAAATGAAATCTAGTTAAAAACGGAACACGCATTCATATAAAACTTTAAATACTTATGGTGTTGTGTATAATGCAATGTATGTATTAAATATTAAATGAAAAATATGAATTAACAATAAATGAAAGACATTAACATTAATAAAATATTAATTAAACATTGCATTGATTAAAAACTTAATGAAAAATATTAATTTGGGAATACGCATCCTTATAAAACTTTAAACATTTATGCTTTTGGGTATAATATTATGGATGTATTAAATATTAAATGAAAAATATGAATTAACAATAAATAAAAAATATTAATTAACATTAATAAAATATTAATTAAACATTGTGTTAATTAAAATATAGATTAAAAATTTAATGAAAAATATTAATTTCTCATGTAATTAAAATAACACTTTATAAATTAATGAATTAATAATAAATGAAACATGTTCATTCGAAACAACTTGAGAAATACTAATTTGTAATGAAATTAGAAAATACCAATTAATTAAATATTAATTAAAAATTAAATGAAAACTATTTATGAGAGACACATTGAAAAATATTCTCACCTTAAACTTTCATTAGCCAATCCTTAAATCCAACCTTCATCGTTGCTTACCTGTTAGGAAATGTCTGATAACAACAAATTCTTATCTTTAACGGTATTTCCCGAAGGCTGACTCACTAGATAAGTAACAATGACAAGTTCAAATCTGAAATTAAGAGTTTATTCATATTGAATATAATTAATATAATGTTTAATTAAAAAGGGACTTAATTTATTTAATACGTCATAATTAAGAATTTAATTAAATCCTAATATAATTTTTTTATCTAATTAATAGAATAAAAAAGAAATTCTTTTCAACATTTTCAAGAAACATCAAGTTATCGAATACTTAATAGATTATTTTTTTAATGAATGTGTAATTAACATTTTTAAAGGATTTTTTTCTAATTAATTAGTGTTTAATTAAAATTTTCATAATTAAAATAAATATATAAAATAAAAAAGGAATTCTTTTCAAAATTTTCAAGAAACACCAAATTATTATTAAGTAATATTTCGAATAACTACAAACTTTAATCATGATGAGTCATCACTGTGAATGATCTTTTCTTCTCATATGTTATAAAAACATGTTTAAGTACCTAAATTTATTGATATATTTCATTGTGTGTTGAATCCTTCTTTACTAATCTCGTTAAAATTATTCATTTACCAATGATTTAAATTTCACATTTTAAAGTCATTTATATAATATACTAACATTTGACTATTAAATATCAAATAATGGATATGCACTTTTTACACTCACATCTTACAATGTAATTAGTAACCAAATGTAATGATTTTTAAGCATGTCTTCTTAATTTTTTTACAATGAAAGACTATCACAGTTGAATATTTAGCTTTCTGTTTATAACTTTATCGAGAAATATATAATGCATACCACACGATTTCATTAAATGAATCACAATACATTTCAAACTTCTCATTTTCAATGTTTTATATATACTAGTGTTTATCAAATAGGTGTTTATTCTGAACAATCATTACTTAGTATATTGATGAAAAGTTTGTGTTGAACGGTTTTTAACTTAAATGGTGTGAGAGAAGGATATATTAGGACAGAAGTTATTAAATATAGAGTCTTTAAAGTTTATACCCGTGCAAGAATTGGCATTTCAAGAAACAAAGTTGTGTCACATTTGAAAGCATTCTTTATATTCGAAACGCACACGTGATCACGATCACATCACTGAAGAGCATAGAGAAGCTGTTTATGTTGTATATAATTTGAATTTTCATTAACACAATATTATAACCGAAGTTTTTCGACAGTTTGAAAAATTATGATGTTCAACGTCTGCACACGTTAACACAGAATAAGATTAGCTTATGCCCTTTCGATGATAAGCGTTATTTGCAGGTAAGATGTATTAACATAACAAAATTTTCTTGGTAATTTTACTCGCAGGTTTCGAAACCACAAACATCTGATCATACTTCTCATTTTTAACACGCGACACTAACCATTGGGCCATTAAAGCCCGTAATTTAGTAACTAAAAATTAAGAAAGATCATCGAAAATGATTACTTCACACATGCAAAAATAATTTTTATTGTGACTTATCAGTTAAAAATCACGAAGAAAAGAAAAATATCACATATGTTTTGGATTACTTTGAGATTTTATGAGTCACTTCATCAGTTAAATAGACATAACCACTTCTTATGAATCACTACTTATGCTTAAATTTTGAAACACTTGCTTATATGAAATGTATTATATTTTAGTTTATCAGTGATAGTGCGATTACTTGTTAATAATTTTAATGTTATTAAAAAAATTTAAAAAAATCAAATGTGAATAATTAATTAAAAAAACACAAGTCACTATTAAAGGTTTGAACAAATTATTAAAATTATTTTACAAAACTTTTCAAATTATTTAAAAATGTTTCACTAATATTTAGTAATCGTCAAATTTTAATGTCGATAATCATTTATGTGAGTCAGGTTTTCTGTTTTAACTGTTAAGTTGTTATCAGATTCCCCCTTCAAGTACATCTCATTGATAAGTTTTAATCAACCAATCAACTATTTATTTACCCCAGCAACCAGCTATTTGTTTACCCTAGTAACCAAAAAGCTTTTGTCGACACATGAACAAAATTTTGAAGATGCAAGACTCTTCATTTTCATTCGAAAAAACAATGACTTATGTAATAAATTTTTTCTTTACTTAAATGAAACCTTTACATGTGTATGGTAAAACTTGGAAAATTTCATTTAATGCACAAATTTAAAGTTAACAGACAAGGTCTTCACACATCTTTTAGTATTTTACTAACACTTTGCCAAATATCTTTAGAAAACACCAACAGAATTTTAAATAATTATTTTAATAAAAATTCTCTTTTGTAAGTGACATTATTAAACTAACTTGAAAAATTAACTTGGCAAAGCAAGTTTTCACTATTCCAACTAAGTAATATTCATAAGTTTTATATGATAAACAACCTGTTTGGTTATGTCCCAGCATGGCTTTATAAAATGTATCTAAAATAACCTTTAATATCAATGTTTAAAAATATGCGAATAATTCAGTTAGTCTTTTATAGATGATTATTTTCCCTTCTATTATTTAAAAGACATTTTAAAATAAAATTATTACTGATGCCAGTTTATCCCAGTGTTATGAAATGTGTATGCAAAACTTTTAATTCTAATTTTCACATTTTATTATTTCAAATTATTGTTTTCAAGTTGTACTAAAATTTGGAAAAAAATATTTAATTTTCATGCATAATTAAATTGAAATACTTTAATAATAAAGACACATTTAACATTGTATACTCACCTAATCCAACACTTTCACAAATACACGTCCGACTCGCTCCAAGGTTTAGGAAGAAATGAGAGATTCAAAGTCCTTATCAGAAAATGTTATCAGATAGTCTTATCTTAAGATAAGTGACGTCAGAGAACATATGTCATCAACTGGTCACGTGATGTATATCACATGACCAGTGCTTTGTTAATTAATCTTATTAATTAATTATTAAGTATTAAATTATTAATTATTAATTAATTAATTATTAAGTATTAAATTAAATTATTTAATATTATTAATTAATCTTATTAAAAATAGTTATTATTTTTTAATAACAAAGAATTAATAATATTAAATAATTTAATTTAATACTTAATAATTAATTAATTAATAATTAATAATTTAATACTTAATAATTAATTAATAAGATTAATTAACAAAGCACTGGTCATGTGATATACATCACGTGACCAGTTGATGACATATGTTCTCTGACGTCACTTATCTTAAGATAAGACTATCTGATAACATTTTCTGATAAGGACTTTGAATCTCTCATTTCTTCCTAAACCTTGGAGCGAGTCGGACGTGTATTTGTGAAAGTGTTGGATTAGGTGAGTATACAATGTTAAATGTGTCTTTATTATTAAAGTATTTCAATTTAATTATGCATGAAAATTAAATATTTTTTTCCAAATTTTAGTACAACTTGAAAACAATAATTTGAAATAATAAAATGTGAAAATTAGAATTAAAAGTTTTGCATACACATTTCATAACACTGGGATAAACTGGCATCAGTAATAATTTTATTTTAAAATGTCTTTTAAATAATAGAAGGGAAAATAATCATCTATAAAAGACTAACTGAATTATTCGCATATTTTTAAACATTGATATTAAAGGTTATTTTAGATACATTTTATAAAGCCATGCTGGGACATAACCAAACAGGTTGTTTATCATATAAAACTTATGAATATTACTTAGTTGGAATAGTGAAAACTTGCTTTGCCAAGTTAATTTTTCAAGTTAGTTTAATAATGTCACTTACAAAAGAGAATTTTTATTAAAATAATTATTTAAAATTCTGTTGTTGTTTTCTAAAGATATTTGGCAAAGTGTTAGTAAAATACTAAAAGATGTGTGAAGACCTTGTCTGTTAACTTTAAATTTGTGCATTAAATGAAATTTTCCAAGTTTTACCATACACATGTAAAGGTTTCATTTAAGTAAAGAAAAAATTTATTACATAAGTCATTGTTTTTTCGAATGAAAATGAAGAGTCTTGCATCTTCAAAATTTTGTTCATGTGTCGACAAAAGCTTTTTGGTTACTAGGGTAAACAAATAGCTGGTTGCTGGGGTAAATAAATAGTTGATTGGTTGATTAAAACTTATCAATGAGATGTACTTGAAGGGGGAATCTGATAACTTAACAGTTAAAACAGAAAACCTGACTCACATAAATGATTATCGACATTAAAATTTGACGATTACTAAATATTAGTGAAACATTTTTAAATAATTTGAAAAGTTTTGTAAAATAATTTTAACAATTTGTTCAAACCTTTAATAGTGACTTGTGTTTTTTTAATTAATTATTCACATTTGATTTTTTTAAATTTTTTTAATAACATTAAAATTATTAACAAGTAATCGCACTATCACTGATAAACTAAAATATAATACATTTCATATAAGCAAGTGTTTCAAAATTTAAGCATAAGTAGTGATTCATAAGAAGTGGTTATGTCTATTTAACTGATGAAGTGACTCATAAAATCTCAAAGTAATCCAAAACATATGTGATATTTTTCTTTTCTTCGTGATTTTTAACTGATAAGTCACAATAAAAATTATTTTTGCATGTGTGAAGTAATCATTTTCGATGATCTTTCTTAATTTTTAGTTACTAAATTACGGGCTTTAATGGCCCAATGGTTAGTGTCGCGTGTTAAAAATGAGAAGTATGATCAGATGTTTGTGGTTTCGAAACCTGCGAGTAAAATTACCAAGAAAATTTTGTTATGTTAATACATCTTACCTGCAAATAACGCTTATCATCGAAAGGGCATAAGCTAATCTTATTCTGTGTTAACGTGTGCAGACGTTGAACATCATAATTTTTCAAACTGTCGAAAAACTTCGGTTATAATATTGTGTTAATGAAAATTCAAATTATATACAACATAAACAGCTTCTCTATGCTCTTCAGTGATGTGATCGTGATCACGTGTGCGTTTCGAATATAAAGAATGCTTTCAAATGTGACACAACTTTGTTTCTTGAAATGCCAATTCTTGCACGGGTATAAACTTTAAAGACTCTATATTTAATAACTTCTGTCCTAATATATCCTTCTCTCACACCATTTAAGTTAAAAACCGTTCAACACAAACTTTTCATCAATATACTAAGTAATGATTGTTCAGAATAAACACCTATTTGATAAACACTAGTATATATAAAACATTGAAAATGAGAAGTTTGAAATGTATTGTGATTCATTTAATGAAATCGTGTGGTATGCATTATATATTTCTCGATAAAGTTATAAACAGAAAGCTAAATATTCAACTGTGATAGTCTTTCATTGTAAAAAAATTAAGAAGACATGCTTAAAAATCATTACATTTGGTTACTAATTACATTGTAAGATGTGAGTGTAAAAAGTGCATATCCATTATTTGATATTTAATAGTCAAATGTTAGTATATTATATAAATGACTTTAAAATGTGAAATTTAAATCATTGGTAAATGAATAATTTTAACGAGATTAGTAAAGAAGGATTCAACACACAATGAAATATATCAATAAATTTAGGTACTTAAACTTGTTTTTATAACATATGAGAAGAAAAGATCATTCACAGTGATGACTCATCATGATTAAAGTTTGTAGTTATTCGAAATATTACTTAATAATAATTTGGTGTTTCTTGAAAATTTTGAAAAGAATTCCTTTTTTATTTTATATATTTATTTTAATTATGAAAATTTTAATTAAACACTAATTAATTAGAAAAAAATCCTTTAAAAATGTTAATTACACATTCATTAAAAAAATAATCTATTAAGTATTCGATAACTTGATGTTTCTTGAAAATGTTGAAAAGAATTTCTTTTTTATTCTATTAATTAGATAAAAAAATTATATTAGGATTTAATTAAATTCTTAATTATGACGTATTAAATAAATTAAGTCCCTTTTTAATTAAACATTATATTAATTATATTCAATATGAATAAACTCTTAATTTCAGATTTGAACTTGTCATTGTTACTTATCTAGTGAGTCAGCCTTCGGGAAATACCGTTAAAGATAAGAATTTGTTGTTATCAGACATTTCCTAACAGGTAAGCAACGATGAAGGTTGGATTTAAGGATTGGCTAATGAAAGTTTAAGGTGAGAATATTTTTCAATGTGTCTCTCATAAATAGTTTTCATTTAATTTTTAATTAATATTTAATTAATTGGTATTTTCTAATTTCATTACAAATTAGTATTTCTCAAGTTGTTTCGAATGAACATGTTTCATTTATTATTAATTCATTAATTTATAAAGTGTTATTTTAATTACATGAGAAATTAATATTTTTCATTAAATTTTTAATCTATATTTTAATTAACACAATGTTTAATTAATATTTTATTAATGTTAATTAATATTTTTTATTTATTGTTAATTCATATTTTTCATTTAATATTTAATACATCCATAATATTATACCCAAAAGCATAAATGTTTAAAGTTTTATAAGGATGCGTATTCCCAAATTAATATTTTTCATTAAGTTTTTAATCAATGCAATGTTTAATTAATATTTTATTAATGTTAATGTCTTTCATTTATTGTTAATTCATATTTTTCATTTAATATTTAATACATACATTGCATTATACACAACACCATAAGTATTTAAAGTTTTATATGAATGCGTGTTCCGTTTTTAACTAGATTTCATTTAAAAGATCGCATACTCAACCTTATGTAATCATTTTAATTATAGGTTAATTTAAATTTTCAAACAGTTAAAGCCGAAATGAATGTGATACACTCTTTATTTTGCTAACAAAGTACAGAAAAATATAAATATTTTAGTTTTATTTAAAATAAATCGATGAGATAAAAAAAAGCCTTTAATTTGATTTAAATAATTAAATCTTAAGTTTTCAAAAGATATTGCTCAACAGACGTTATTTTATTTCAAGTCAAATAATTTTAATTAGATATAGTACTCATTAAGATTAATTAAGATAACACATCAACCCCAGTTCCTATCAGTTATGATTCAGAGATTCAACCCTTTTCGGAAAACGCTATCAGATAAGCAGATAAGAATGATTCATTTATGTTTACACACACACACATATATTGCAACGAATTTAGTATCCTCTCTTTGAGAAAACAATTATTAAACTCTTCATCGATTTGGATTTAACACTTTTTTTGATGTTAAGGTATGAAAAATATTATTTTCAATACAGCTTTAAAAATATTTAAAAGCATTTTTCACAAATTATTTAGATCTGAAGATAAAACCTTTAAATGTTAAATTTTTGATTTTAAACATTTATTTTCTCATTGCTTGAAGTATTTTTATTCTTACTTGGTGATTTTAATCAATCATTTTCTTACTATTTGAAATATTTTGTATTAATTTGCTGATTTTATGTTGATACTCCAAACAGTTAGGCCGACGCGCGCGAACACATCTCATTACAAATATTAGTTTAAAAGAGTACCCAAAGTGGGGGTCTTTCTGAAATATCCTTATTGACGCAAGGTTTTCCAAGGTTAAAGGAAAATTAACAGACCTCCAAACAGTAAAAACCGACGAGCGCGATTAAATGTTAGTACGTAAAATTCCATTTTAAAACATTCTTTCATTTAAATTTTAAAGTTATTTTTTAATTATTCTAAAACTTCAATTGCATATTATGTTTCGCTAAAAATATCGCTCGAAATAATGTATGTGAATGTGTGCAATACGGGAATCATGTGATCTGCCTCCTCGTGGCGATTCCTGGGTGAAAGTTTTGACCCTAGGTCACTTTCAGCTAAAGATCACACCTATCGGCAAAAAAAATTACAAACACATACATTCAACATGCACATACATACAACACACACATACATACACACACATACATACAACATGCACATACATACAACACACACACACATACATATACATACAACATACACATACATACGACACACACACACTATGCAACACACACACACATACATACATACATACATACAACATACAGATACATTCAAAACACGCACATACATACAACACATTTTAAAAACAGTAATTCAATTATATAATAACACTTTTGTTATAAAATCTCATTAACAGGGTTTGAAAAAGTTCTGCGTTACTGGTTATAAATATTATATGTTTTTAAATTAATGTAGATGAATTCATTTCGATAATAAATATAGTTTAATTTTTTTAACCGACAAGTATTAAAACATTAAAAATAAGTTCCTTTTTTTCTTCGGAAAGTCAAAAATTCTATTAATATTAAAATTTATTTATTTGAAAATTGTTCTGCCAACGAAAAATTACACACGTCAAAAGATATTTCTGTTAAAAATCGCTTACTCTTTCAGAAAAGAAAGGACACACAAAAATTACTTATATTAAACACATTGTTATGTTAAAAAATATGCACGAATTTTGAAAAAGGGGTGTCTGGTGAGGAACACTTTATTATTTTAATTATTAAATTTCATTAATTGGAACAGAAATAGTTTTCATCAACATCTACACAATCACACGAAAGAAAGGCGAATACAGATTGCAATTCAGCAATTAAAAATTAGACCCCAAAAAATCACAAGATTCTTTTAAGTTTCCCAATAAAAATTATTACCGCTCAAAAGTTCTACAAATTGTTTTCGAAGTCACCTCATTAAAATGAATATTTAAAATAATTAAGTTCAAATTCCCGTTACAGACATGCGTTATTTATGATGGTTGAAGCTTATTCAGGTCTTTCTAAAGAAATCTAACAGTTATTCACACGATTCGAGGGAAATCACAGATTCCGAACGGTTAGGTCAACGAGCGCAAATAAATGTTAGTACGTAAAATCCCATTTTGAAACATATTTTCTCATTCAAATTTTAATGTTATTTTTTAACTAATCTAAAATATCAAGTGTATAACATAGTTAACTAAAAATAGTACTCGAAATAATTTTAAAGTTCCTTCATTAAATTAATGTTTAAAGTTAATATTCACAAATTCCCATTACCAGCATGTGTTATTTATGACTTGGTGGAGATAAAGGTGGTGGAAGTCTTTCTAAGATAGTCTAAGCCAGTATGCACACATGATTCAAAGAAAATTACAAACTCCATACGGTTAGGTCGACGAGCGCACGTCAATCTCATTGCAAAAAAGTTAAACTCCCCCTATTAAACATTTATATCTGCAAAATATCCTTCGTGAATGATTAGTCTAAAATAATAATTTCCCCCAAAATACCCGCTTAACTCATCATGTAAGAACACAGTGGAAAAAAAAAAAAAAAATCAATCTCCCCAAATTTCCACTTAAAATCGAAAAAATAAACTCTTAAATTACACCAAACTGAAAATTTTTAAGTCGCCACATTAAAATTGAAAACCACTCGTACAATAGTATAGAAAAAAACATTCTATGTCCCCAAATACCCGCTTAATCCATTATCTAAAAGCACAGTGAAAAAAAAAAAAAAAAAAAAAAAAATCAATCTCCCCAAAATTTCTGCTTAAAATCAAAAAATAAACTCTTAAATTACACCAAACTGAAAATTTTTAAGTCACCACATTAAAATTAAAAACTACTCGTACAATAGTACAGAAAAAAACATTCTGTGTCCCCAAAATATCCGCTTAACCCCTTATTAAAAACACGGTGAAAAAAAAAAAAATCAATCTCCCCAAAATTTCCGCTTCAAATCAAAAAATAAATCCTTAAACTAAAGTTCACCGAAAAATTCCCTTCATTATTTTTTACTCATTATTTTTAATTATCATTTTTAATTATTACCTTCATTATTTTTACTCAATATTTTTAATTACTTTTTTAATAATTACTAATTATCGTTAATTGCTGTTATTCACTTCTTAAATTCCACTACGTACTACACTTGACTAAAAAATACCGCTCGAAAAATTCTAAGTCCCTTCATTATTTTTCACTTATTATTTTTAATTACTTTTTAATTAATTACTATTTTTAATTTAATATGAATCATTCATCTCTTAATCAACAGTCAAAAGAACCGCTCGTATTGTAGTATACTTACAAAATTTATCCCCCTTTTATCCCTCTCTTATAGCATAAAATATTCAAATTTCACGAAAAAAATTTAACCCCCCTTTTAACCCCTTCTCTTATAAGACAACTTTGAGGAATGAGGAGGAGGATTGAGGAGGAGGAGGTGTGAGGAGGAGGCTTAAGGAGGAGGCTTGAGGAGGAGGAGCTCACCATCACCACCACGCTCCTCGCTCCTCCTCCCGAGGCCGGACCGGCACTTTTCCCCTACTTACGTATTTACATAATTACGAACGCACCTAAAAATTGTTTGAAAGTAGTCCCTTTGGATTTGAGAACAAACTTAAAAAAAGGATAATATACGAAAACTATAACTTTTAAGTTATATCTTTCCAGAAACATAAATATAAATGAATTATATACTTTCCAAACATACCTGGATTAAATGAATTCTTGGAGGAATTCGAAGATTTAAAAAAAAATGATCTCATATATCTATCTTTTTCATAATTTTCTTCTCTGAAGAGGATTTAATATCAGTCATAGCAAAACGCACAATAAAAGAAACTAATACCTCAGCGCTACAGCAACTAACAACTGAATGTTTGTGGAATTAAAAGTCTAGCCTTCAAAGCCTGCGAACATGTGTTTTTCCTGGTCCCGTCTGGTCCCCCTGTGTGTCCAGTCCCGTTTCCAAGAAAAAAAAAAAAAAAAAAAAAAAAAAAAAAGAAAAAAAAATGCAAGAAACAGATGTAACTAATTAAGACTCCCAACGGTGCAACACTGAAAAACCCGAGATAGTGACAGGAAATGACCATCCCTTTTAGCCTTCGGCTTATTTCCAATAGTACAAATAAATTCCGTCCTCTTTCAAAATGAGTGACCGGTTTTTCTTTAAAAGCTGATACTGTTACCATGTGCTGTTGGGAGCGATCGGTGAGTAAGAAATAATTGTAAAAAAGCGAGAAAAGAGACTAAATCTGAAAAATATAAACTTAAGACAAATGCAAAAAATAGCCAGTTTAGCTTTCCACTCTGAGTCATGTGTAATCTGACGAAAAAATAAAATTTTTACGTTCTAACATTACCACAAGAGTTTAAAATTCTAGGGGGGGCACTGGGTTGTCTAGGGTGGGCCCGGCCCACCCGGCCACCCCGCTAGTTACGCCTATGCGCCTCATTATTGGACAATTTCAATGAAAAATAATGCTAAAAAAGATTATCATTTTTAATGGTGGAAGTTTACTTTGGAGGTGTCAATCCGCCACATTGTGAAAACCAAGACAACTTTTTTTCAGTGTCAATGAGTATGTTACAATATCTGAGCACACTGACACAAGTAAAAATAGACATTAGTTTTACCGATTTGCGAGAGAAATTTCCAAATCAATAAGGTGCTAAAATAAGACTGAATTTTTTATTCAAGTTTACTGGCGACAGTTTTCACCGGCAATAATTAAAAGCTTTTAAACCGATTAAAAGAAACACCCGCCATCTTGTGACAACCTACTTAGTTACTTCACTTTCAACTCCTAGACAATGCACTATACGTCACCTCATTTTTTATTCATAACTCCATTGCAGGAGCGAATTTATTGATATGAAATTCGTGAGTTTTGTGAGTTTCTTACTGTAGGTTTTGAGTTCACTTCGATTCCCTTTTAGTAAATAAACGAGAGCCGAGTGACACTAAAATAATCTGTGTGTTCGGATCAAAATTATAACTTAAACTCATTATATTTTTTTAAACTAAAATTTACAATACTTATTATAAAACTTATATATTTTTTAATTACTAAAAACACATCATTCTCTTTAATCGCTAGTTTGCATGAACTATCTGCAATGTAATATATATATATCCAATTAAATTCATAAATGTTACAAATGGTCGCAATACATATAATAATACAGTTAATAAACTTCTATTAAAAATTCTTAATCAAATATATACAATAACAAAAGCCACTGATAATACACATTGTATAAAAAATAGCTATGAATTGGTCAACATTACGAATGATCTTGGATGACGAAAGATTGGAAGAGACCTACATCGAGCAGTGGATCGAAAATGGTTGATTATGATGATAATAATGGAATAAATGATATAAAATATATACATATTAAATATTAATTTTAAATATAACATAATAAGTGTGGATTAGTATATTATTTATAAATAATATATGTTCTAATAAATATTTTTATTATTTTTTATTTATTTTTATTTTAATTTTTCTGTTTTAATAGTTGTGACTGGTAATCTTTATACTAATATTATTATTGTGATTCCATATTAATACTTTTCAAGTTTAGCATTGTTTTTTCTATTTTGTTTAGATTAGCTAATTCACGTTTTGTTTGTTCAGAGATCCACCAACCAGGAATGGAAAATATTCTTAACGAAGCTGTATTTGAACGAAACTCCGTTAAACAACCTATCTGTAAATATATGACTAGAAGGGGTGGCAGTATAAAGCAAGAATTTAATTTTTGAAATAATTTTACTGTTCGGAAATAAGGAGTATTTGACACGGATTTCTTTTTTATAATTTTGTGTCATATCTTATAAATTATCTTAAAGTTTCAAACAGATCAAGCAAGAATTTAAGATTTTTATAAAATTACTATTAGAAAATAGTATTATTTCGCGCGGCATCATTTTTAATAAATATTTATTATATGTTATGATATATCTGAAAATTTCAAACACATCACTTTGTTTGACTTCCTAATTTTAACAAATTCACTTTCTGTTAGTTCCAAACTCCACCACAAAAGGTGCACTCCATTCTTTAAAAAAAAACTGTATTTAAACGAAACTCCCTTAAACAACCTATCTGTAGTTATATAAATGGAAGTACTGGCGCTTTAAAACAAGAATTTAAAACTTTTGCAGAGATTACTGTTCAAAAATAGTGGTATTTCATGCGGCATAGTTTTTCATAAATATTTTTCTTGAGTTATAATGTATATGAAAGTTTCAAATCAATCACCATCTTAGATTTCCCCCCCCCCCCAAAAAAAAATGCATTCTCTTAGTTCCAAATTCTACCACCAGGGAGCGCATTCCATTCATAATAAAACTGTATTTGAACGAAACTCCGTTAAACAACCTATCCGTAGATATATTACTCGATGGGGTGGTGCTTTGAAACAAGAATTTCAGACTTTTGCAGAAATTTCTATTCGAAAATGGTGGTATTATACGCGGCATTCGTTTTTATAATTTTCTATCATGTGTTATAAACTATCATAAAGCATCAAACAGATCAAGCCAGAATTTAAGATTTTTACAAAAATTACTCCTCGATAGTGCTGGTATTTCATGTGACATTTTTTTAAAATAAATTTTTACATGTTATGAACTGTCTTTCACTTTCAAACCAATCGCCTTCTTAGATTTTCCAATTTTAACAAGTTCGCGTTATTAATTTTAATAATAAAGCTCAGCCTTTTTTCTTTTTAAAAAACGAATTTTTTTGTAAAATCAAAAATTACTAATCGAAATGTAAAAATTTTGCATATTATTATTCAGATTCAAAACTTGGTTCTAACTGAATAACTTCAAATTCTATAAATCAAGTATCTTTTAAATTTCAGATCGTTCTTAGGAATCGATGTTTTCAAAGAAATGTTCATATTAATTATTAAAAAAGTTACATTTTAGCAATTAATCAACACGTCTTAATGAGATTTACACTTCTGGAAATCAGCGAAATATTCTACGCAAGGGTGTATAAAAATTTAAACTGTCAATTTAATATTTTAAAAATTTTACCGTAGCTTTAAAAAATCCTAGTATATAAAATCACGTGACTTGTTTAAATTGCGGCAGTGAAAGAATAGAAATTTTAATGATTTAGATAAAAAATTTTATTTCAAGTTCTAAATGTGATATGGACACGATTTTTCAGAAATATGAAAGTAGATTTTTTTTTCTGCGCCCAGCCATGAAAGTTTCAAGTTTCTGCAGTATATAGAAAAAAAGTTACAGGCACCTAAAAAGTCTGCTAGTTAGCCCGGTAATGTCATACGGAAACTCTTTCTCCTCTGCACAAAATTTTGATAGCATCTATCAGACAAGAGTCACCGATGGTGAAAATAAATGAATTTTTAATAGATTTTTAAAGATTTTTCGAGTTTTTAGGAAGCGATTGAAATATTTTTTATAATTTTGGAAAGCTTATTTTATTTGACTCCCTCTCGTGCTACTTGCGAATTCATAGCGTCTCAAGAATAAAAGTAATCATGCTTGAAAAAAGACGTCAGTACATACATTCCGTGAAATTCACACATGCTTTTAATTCTGCGTGGATAAAATCCTGCAGTTTCGAAAAGAATAATGCTTAAAATGATTAAAAAATGAGGTTTTTAATTAATTTCTTTGCAAATTACCGACGGATTTTGTCGAGCCTGAAACTTGTGCAGCCCCAAAAATTTACCCTTTTTTATATCATTCGCGACTCTCTGAGTGTCCGGTGAAAAAGTTTATCCTGTATCAAAAATCCGCACACTAACAGGCGAACAGACCTATATCAACATTAATAATATTGATTTTGACATCACTGTAGAAAATTCATAAAGCCAAGCAATATTTTTTATTTTATTTTATTTTATTTTATTTTATTTTTTTTATTAAAAAAAAAAATAGCGAGTATGGTTGAGTTTCAAAAATGAGTTTAATTTGAACGGATTTGTTTTATAAATTTTGAATTTGAATGCTGTCATCTTTCACACTATGAATTTTAGTTTGAATTAATTTCCTTTTTAAGTGCATCCTTAATTATGTAAATATGTAGCACTGATAGTCATCGTTCAGTCATCCGCATATAACAGAGCAAAAACTACTCAACTGAAACGTTTGAAATTTAAAGTATATATGCTTTTCTCATGTGTAAATTTGTCGAGTCCTTTCATATTTTATGAAAATTATGTGTATGGTTCACTAACAGGGACAATCAAAAGTATTCTGTTACATTAAGGCCAGTGGAAAAAAATAGTTTCGAGTGCATTTTAATGGTGTTACACTCATTCGAACACAATAAAATTTATATGCATCTATGAAGTATATACTAAAATATACTTTCTGTACAATATGTAATGCAAAGAATATTTATTATTTATTTACAGAACCTCACAAATGTATTCCATTACATAATGGTATAAGGGGAAACATTATTTGGGGCGCGTTTTAATTATATTAAACTATTTCGCATTTTATGAAACTGGTATACGTTGCTGATGTTTATTACAAGTTACTTCCTGTATAATAGAAAGCAGATAATATTTACAGGTCCACATAAAAGATTTTGGCTACTTTACCATATCCTAAGTATTATATACTATTACACCAAGATCTGAATATTTTTAGAATTTCGTTATACAGGTTGTCCACTCTCAACGGTGGCCAGTGGCTAATTCCTAAACCGTTGGTCATAGACATTCAGTTCCAATTACAAAAATGTTTTAAATGAGTTAAAGAAATATTATAAAAGCAATTTGGTTCAATAAAAACATTTCTTTAAAAATTACGAAATTTAAATTTTTATACGGTCCCTCGGCCCTGTAAGTTATATTTAGCAAAAATTTTCTGCTACACTGTAAATTTCAAAGTTAAAATTGAACCTCCTCCCCACCTCATCGGACCTTTTAGCTGTTTCGCTATAACAATTCCAGTATAAGCCAAAAAACTGAATAAATAATTGACTTAAATAAAATTAAACTTAATAAAAAAAAAAATGTACATCTATTTATAGTATTAAATTTTCGCTATATTTTAAAATTGACATTTAAGATTTATAAAAAAATTCTGACGTGATGACATAAAAATGAAGATCATTTTGAGATTCAGCGCTAAAAAGTGCACAAAAATCAAATATCAAATATTAAAAAACACAGCCATCTCCTCTATTTTATAGTAGCCGAATTTTTTATTTTTTATCTATCACAATGTATGATTTACGAAAAATCCTGACATGAAGGCTATATGTTAAAGAAATTTTCGTTTTCAGTAAAAAATACATAAAAGCTAAAAAACATAAACTTCGCCATTTTGTGTTATCTAATCTAAAACTTTTTCTTAAATTTCTTGGTGGTAATTTTTCCGAATTTTTTTGTCTTATCCTGTAAAATAAGTATAAATGATAACCACTGAAAATCATAATAATATTAGATTGTCATCGTATTTACTTTAGTAAATAAAATTTAATCTCGATCGGACATTTGAAAATGAGTTAAAGTTGGAGTACAAATTTTGAACTGAAAAAAACATACATACGGGCGTTGAAATTAAATGGAAACTTATAAAAATAACACGATATTTGTTAAAAGCAGCCATG
This sequence comes from Maratus speculifer, assembly GCA_964019185.1. Lineage (NCBI taxonomy): Eukaryota > Metazoa > Arthropoda > Arachnida > Araneae > Salticidae > Maratus > Maratus speculifer. The sequence continues at coordinate 253,417,276 of OZ025299.1, forward strand.
AAAAGAAACAGTCTCAAATTCTTACAAAATAAAACATGTTAGCCATCTAACTAATCTTTATTTTTGAAAGAAAACTTTCAATGAAAGCCTATTTTTTTCATGTCTTTTATAGAATTTTTAATATTTTATCACCTGTTTTTCAAAACAAAAATTTTTACTTAAATGAATCAGAAAAATGCTCGGATTAAATAATGCAAAATTTGCAATAAAAATTGGTGAAAACAATAAATCATGATCGGAATATCGATGTCCGTACGTGGTACGGACAAATCATGATTGGCAAAACATGTTGCCCGTATGATGTACGGACAAATCAGGGAAGCGATTAAAATACAATTATTTTGGACAATTAGAATCTTAATAAAGGTTATTTCATGTGCTTCTGCGCGTTGAAAAAGTCGTACAAATATTACGATTGAATCAAGTTCTTCGAATAGTGTAAGCACTTGGTATATGAAACCTCAAATGATGGTCGAACTCAATGGTTTTCAATGCAGGAAAGTGGTATAAGTGATGCATTTTTAAAATTTCATAACTCGGTCAATTATAGTGTTATATGAAAGGGACTTTTTTGTCTTACTTGTTAGAGTAATAGGAAAAAATTGCTAAATATAACGTATAGGAACGGGGGACCGTATAAAAATTTAAATTTCGTATTTTTTTAAGAAATTATTTTATTGACCCAAATCGCTTTTAAATATTTCTTTACTTCCACATTCAACATTTTTGTAATTGGAACTATATACCTATGACTAACGATTTAAAAATTAGGAATTGGACATCTTAGACAGCGGATACCTTGTAGGCACCTCATTTGCTATGATTAACTTGCAATTTAGACTTGTATTTTTTTTTTCCGGTGAGTTTGTATATAACAACTACTGACATTGACTGTCGTCTTTCGTGAACTACTGTATGAAGAACGTAATGACACTACATATAAATGGTTTTAACTGATACAAATATGCCATTTAATATATAAATATCGGTACAGTAAATATTTCGTTACTATTTTGCTTACACTTTGTAAAAAACAAATACTTATTTAAATGATTAATTAGGGCGGCTTTAGATATATATCGCTAGAATTAAAGAGAAGAAAAATATGACCAAAATATTCCTTCTAATAAGTCTCCAAAGAAATATTCAGAGGCAAAGAAAAAAGAAAACGAAATTCTTACGCCCCGTATCAGGATAGAATAAAGACAATTTTTTTTAGTAGAATCTTCTAACAGAAGGAAGATGACACGCAAAGCATATCATTTGCGAATTATTCGACAGTTCAAAAAGAAGTCGGGAATTCCTAATCCGAAGTAACAATAACAAAAATTAGTGATGAATGCTGCTGAGGCAAAAAAGCATTTACAAAACTATATTTTTAGGCAAAATTGCGAAATTATGTGTACTTTAGATATAAATAATAGATTTAATAAATTTAGATATAATATTTCAATAACTGAATTGATTCGCAATAAAGAGCATTTCGCTTTACAATGAAAAAAAAGGCAACTTGAGTTACACTTTCTTTTTGCACACAGACACATATACATATATATGTATAAACCAATTTCGTTTAAATACCGTGTAATAAATGCCATAAAGATACGTATTAATAATTGACTAAGAAGATAAAGTAAAGAATCGGGTTTAATATTCTTTGAATGCTCAATCCTGTATGACTTACAGCTTGACGACGTCTTGAAAACGTTTTGGTAAATAAAATAATCATTTATATTTCACAAAAAGCATTAATTTGAAGTACTGTACATTATTAAATTGAACAGTAGATTTTACATGGATATTGTTGTAATGGTAATCCAAGATTTTGTCATAGAACTTGCAATATATAGCACACCGGGATATACAGCACAGAATGGAATATTGTAAACATAAGACAGCAAATATTATAAAAAAAAAATAAGAAAAAAAAATTGATCCGCTAGCATAAATCATAATGAGAAAGAGCAAAAATAGCTTCTTCAACTGTTTTCCATTTAACTAATTCAGATTTCTAAGATGATTGCATCATAACCTATTGTATAAAGTACTGATTCGTTATCATTTTGTAAATTTCTTAACTTTGCCGATTCTGTTCTCATTATAAAAAGAATGAAGATTTTAAAACCGCTCCTTTTAATGCATGAATTCCGGCTTAAATGCAATCGTAGCATTTAAGAAAGAAGTTTGATATGCTTGATAAACTACTCTTTAAAGACTGAATTCTTAATTCTTACTACTTTTTCATTGTCGAAGAATCTTACTTCCCAATTTAAACGATAATATAGTGATTAATAATGCAGTTTATGTCTTTGATTAGCTCTTTTAACTAAACTTCATCATGACTTCATTTTACTTGGGATATTTTTCAACAAATAGCAAGAGTTTCCAATTGAAGCTCTTTTCAAACTCTCTGCGAGTAATTAGCATTCGGTATTTGTAATTTGGTGATGAAAGAACGAAAAATAAATTTAGTTCATTAAATGATGTAAAAGAGGCCTTGAATAGCAGTAGAAAACGACGGGAGGCTTGTCCCATTCAGACTTTAATTATAGAATGGAGCAAAATAGGGAAAAAGTGTCTCGAAGATTGCACGTGACAATCTCAATTTTCTTCATTATCACGAAGATGAAATAACTGTTGTCGCCCATAAAATACCAAAGTTAACAAATCCCTGAGCAGTTTGCAGCATTTAAGTCAGCCATTAAACCCGCTAATTTGTTGTAGGTTTCTTTGGATAAGTTCTACATCCCATGTAAATCGGAATCTGTATATAGAGCTTTTGACGAACAGATTTACAATATGTTAATTGGTGTCTTCAGCGAACTTATATGAAACATTACGAAAATATGAAACATATTACGTTGCTAATTAAAGAAGAGAGTTTCCCCTCGCCCCGCACTTTTTTTTTTTTTTTCAGGAGTGTGCTCGCGCATAATCCCAGTGCACGATTCCTGATTGCGACTCCAGGAGAGAACGATTTTCACCAGTCCTTAATTATTGTAATTTCTTCTTCTGAATTCTGTCATAAGGAAAACAAATTAGTCGCCGGTTTTTCCCAAGACACCGGCCCAAATGATAAATTAGCATTCTGTCAGTTGAGAGTCACCTAACAAGCTCTTGTCGGCGCTCTTCTTCTCATAATCCAATTAAAATGTCGCCAAACACGTATTCTAGCAAGATGAATAGTTTCTTCGTTAAGAGGCAAAGTTTTTGGGGAATGGGATTAAAAAGCTCTTCGTCTGAAATTATCGTCTTTTGGAAATAATTAGAATTTTTTTTTTCTTTTTATTAGTCTTATGAAGTGATTACCAGGAAAGCGTTATTCGAGCCAAGTTGTTCAATGCATAGTTGTATTTTTTTTTTCTATTCTTTATGTTGATTGAAAAGCAAACACATTGTTAACAATTAATGATGCCACATACAGTTCTGTGCGGTTCGTCGCTAAGACAGACTTTTTCTCAAATCATTATTGGAAGTTATCCCCCGACGGGAACAAGTGCATATTAGAGAAATAAAAAATGAGTGTGTCGCTATCTCTTAGATTAATAAATTTTTATTCCTAAATTATAGGTAATTATTAATTAAAAAACGCAATAATGTATCACGCTTTTGTTCACAAAATTTTTCAACAGATCTTTTTTTTAGCGATAATGAATTGATTAATAATTGTTTTTCTTTAATTTGGAATAAATCCATTGCATAAGATGTCTGAAATATTTAATTAGATATATGTATATTTTATGTCTGAATATTTATAAGAAAATTCTCTTGAAATATAATAATAATAACAGAGTAGAAATAATCTTTATTCGCGTGCTAAAACATTAAATGATAATAATAATAATTATTATTATTATTATCATTATTATTATATAAGGCTTAATGAATAAAATTTTTTTATTGTCTTATGAAGTGATATCTGAACTAACTTTTTCAATTGCATAGTAGTATTTTTATTTTGTTTTTTATGTTGATTGAAAAGCAAACACATTACTAATACTGTTAATGTTGCCAAACATATAGTTCAGTGCGGTTCGAAGCTGAGATTTTTCTTAAAAATTTACTAGCAGGTATCGGGAAGTTAATTTTTTTCCCTAAATTATAGATAACTAGCAGGCTACCTCCACTGCCTTAGTCCGTTTATCCAAAAGAACCTTGAATCAAATGAAATATACAGGTGAATTTGACCTTGTATTATAAAGTATTTTAAACATTGATGTGAAATGTCCTTCTGAAATGTAGAAGACGATGTGAATGCCATTGCACTATTGTATTTTCTTATATACACAAAATTTAGACTATTAGCGAGTTTTTTATTGACAATTTAGAATGGGGTTTGTTAAGAGGCTACTTCAGTCAAGCAAAAACCTACTCTCTTTAATGTTAATCATATGGGAGATATTTTTTTAAAATATTTCTTTGCATTTCAGTACTTAAAATATTTTTAATTGGATATTTGAGGTCAATCTCTGATTTTGTTTGCAGGTTTTTTTACGAGGATACTGTCGAAACTAGTGCTCGCGATAGGATACGTATAGCAGCTATACGTTTAAACGATATACGTATATCCGTATAATACGTTTTTCTGCTATACGGATACCTTAAAATATACGTTTAAACGTATCCGGATACGTATAAGGCGTATCAGTTAAACGTATATTTTAGAATACGTATATTTAATGTATACGTATATTCCACGTATCGTATCTAATTTAAATATTGGACTTCATCAATCTTATGTCACTGAATGAAGAATAATTTGGAAATCGGTGGCGTTACGACAGGAATCCGTATAGTATGTCTTATATATACAAGATCAAGCAATGAAAAGCGTATATTTTTTAAAACAGTTTGCAAAAATTTCACAGAATATCAGACTCCTGATTGGCCAATCTCGTTTCACTAACAGTGACATATCTATTTTCAAAATAGCGAGTTATTACCGTGAATTGCAAAAGTATTTTGCAACATTGTACTTTGAATTTATTTAGATTTTTTTTGTTCATCTCATGGTAATGAGCTCAGATACCCCGTTATTTTACATTTTGTGTAGGTAATGTATACAAATTGTATCCACTGTAAATAATCATCAGAATTAAACAATTTTTGAGGAAAGAATGAGAGTACAAATGTTTCAGATTTATTGTGAATGCTTGTTAAATTTAGTTTTTTCTTTTTAATTATTTAAAAATTCTTTATTCACTTATTGTTTTACACTCAAGATTGCACCCGAGCGTAAATGCTATTCTTTCCATGGAGCTAATATTTTCTAACTCTGTTAATGTATAATGAAATTTCATTTTTTAGGTGCGTTCGTAATTATGTAAATACGTAGCACCTATAGTGGTCGTTCAGTCCGTCCGTCTGTCTGTCCGCATATAACACAGCAAAAACTACTCAACCGAATCGTTTGAAAATTAAAATACATAATTATTACATTATTTTGTCGAGCCATTTCATATTTTATGAAAATCGGATGCATAGATCAATTACAGGGGCAATCAAAAGTATTCCATTACATTACGGTCAATGGGGAAAAAAGTTTCAAATGCATTTTAATCGTTTGAAATTTAAAATACATAATTATTACATAATTTTGTTGAGCTATTTCAAATTTTTTTATGATCGGGTGCATAGATCAACTACAGGGGCAATCAAAAGTATTCCATTACATTATGGTCAATACGGAAAAAGTTTCAAATGTATTTTATACGTTTGAAATTTAAAATGCATAATTATTATATAATTTTGTCGAGTTATTTCACATTTTATGAAAATCGGATGCATAGATCAATTACAGGGACAATCAAAAGTATTCCGTTACATTACGGTCAATGGGGAAAAATGTTTCAAATGCATTTTAATGGTGTTACACTCATTCGTACTTAATAAAATTTATATACAACTATAAAGTACATATTATAATATATATTTTACATAATTTGTGGTGCAAAGAACATTTGTTATTGATTTACAAGGCCACACAAAGGTATTCTATTACATAATGGTATAGGGAGAACATTGTTTGATGAGCGTTTTAATTGTAATTCACTATTTACAATTTTATGAGATTGATATATGAGAGTAATATTTTTAAAACTTCGTTATCGTACGAACGCACCTCATTTGCTATGCTTCACGTGCAATTTCCAACTTGTTTAACCTTGACATTCTCACCAAAACATACATTGCAGAAATCGTAAATAAAATACAGCAAAGTAGAGACCACCTGTTGAACGATTTACACCAAAACTAGTCAGCAACAATTTCTACCACACTCTAAAAAATAAATGTGTAAATTAGTCAAATTTACACACATTTATGTGTAAATTTGTAAATTTACACACTTGCCATGTACTTTACACATTTTTTTTGCAGAATTTTACCTGTTTTTATGTGTATTTAGCTTTTGAAACTAAGTGTGTAATTTGTTATCACTTGAAAAACATAAATAAGTGTGTAAAAGTAGAAAAATACCTAAATTGACACAGATTGGTGTGTTATTGTAATTTACGCATAGTTCTTATATACACTGATAAGTGTGTAAATTTCTAAAATCACACACTTGTCATGAAAATTACACATTTTGTAAAAAGAATTACTTGTTTTTATGTGCATTTATTTTGTGATATTAAGACTGCAAGTTGTTGTCGGTTGGTTACCCAGACAAATGTGTAAAATTGGATTTACATGCACTGGTGTGTTATTGTAAATGTTCGTCTGCATTTTGTATAATAGCAAGTACGCAGGTGAAAAATTAAAATTGAAAACATCTGCTGTATCGTAGTTTCGCCATTTTTGGATTGAATGGAACATGTCAAAAGAGGAAAGTTTGTTCTCCTCTGTTAACTCAAAAAATAAGAATAAATCATAATACAATTACAAATAATCGAGGAATGTTAATTATCATAGAATGTTTGTCTTCATATTTAGAAAAAATTGAACTGTGTTTTCTTTTCTATTGTGATTTTACAGGCATGAAAAAGTGGGATATTCTATAACAAAGGTATGTAAATGTTTTGTTCTAATGAAAATAAAGCTTTTCAATTGACAACTACTTTAAAAGATTTTCATGGTTCAGTTTTTCATATTTAAATTGTAAGTTTTTTGACATACAACCAAAAATTAAGGAATTTAAATGTCATTAAAAGTATTAGCAGCATTATTATATTTAAGAAAATGATAAAATTTCGGTGCTTTATTTTCTAATATTGTTCGCTTCTTTTCTATTTGAATATATCTAATCTTTTTCTAGCTTAGATTCCTTTTATTATGTAAAAATGTAAAATAATGTTTATGATTTCTGTGTATTATAAAAGTTTTATCATAAAAAATTCTATCATATTTCAACTAAATTATGATTATTTTATTGAATTAGTAAAATTTACATTAGAAAATCTTAATCGTTGTCCGAGTTGCAAAGGTGTCGCAAAGGTGACTGCGTTCCTTCATATTAAGCATACTTATGAACTATTCTATGAAAGCTATAATTATGAATAAAGAGAAGTATACATATATGTATTAGTTATTGAATTGACATTTGAATTTAAACACTAATTTAACACATTTAGTGAAATACTTTGAACACTTATTCTAAAAAGAATTATATACATGATATGTATATGTATATATATATGCATTTGTAAAATGTCTCATTTTTGACAAAATGAGATTATTTGTAAAATGGTACATTTTTGCAAGAATAAGATTATTTTTGGTTAGTAATTGAATTAACCATATAAATGAACTTTCTTAAAACTGAGCCCAATATTTTTATTAAATTAGTTAGTGTTTTTAATTTCAGTATTTGTGAATTTATTATCATAAAAAGGTAATAAATTTGTGTACATCAATATAATAATAATAAAATTAAATAGATTGCATTTTTTTAGTTCATTTATGCTTTTTTGTATGTTTCTGTATTTATAAACAAATTTTGATACTTCTTCAGATGTATTATGTAAACCTGTAATAAATAAATATATATATAGGAATGTAAATAAGTAAATTTAAAAAAAAAAAGTCATGCGCGCATTTTTTTTTTTTTTTTTTTTTTCTGCGGGGGGGGGGGGGGGACGTTTTTTGAAGCAAGCTATTTTAAAGTATTACATATTATACTTCAGTATAAGTAGATGTGCCAGTAATGGACACCCTTCTAGTAATGTATCAACAATAAATCACAATAATGTAATCACAATAAATAAATGAATAAATGCAAACTAAGCTTTTATTATTTTTTCTTAGGGAGCGAACGATTTTAATAAGCTGACTTAAACCAGTAATTAAATCGTGATTTAAATCAACTTTTTTTTAATCATTGACTAAAATCATAAATTTTATAAAGATTTAATATGACAGAAAAAAGTATTAAAATCTAAGGTTACCATAATTTGGCAAGTTTCTACAGGTACTGACTTTTGAATATACACAAAAAAGCTTTAAATAATTATTTCTAAGCTTAATTTCTGAGTATTGTCAAAGACTTAAGCATGATAATTTTGTAAAAAGCATAGTTTTTATCTTTTAAGTATAAAAATCATTTAAAAATGCTATTCAAATCTGGTATAAATCTGGTATAAAAGTCATAATTTCCTTATTGATCCCTATATATTCCTATTAATAATCAAATTATTGATTTTTTTATATAATATAGGCTAGCAAGTATAATAATTTTCTCCAAATAAACGAATAAAGTAGCCAAATCTTATTTTCTCATTCTGCTTCTGCAATAATAAATTTCTAGCAGATATTGGAACTAAAAATAGAATGAAATAATGACATCCGCTGAATCGCTATTGCAAAAGAAGGCATGAGAAAAAAAAAATTATAAAATATTAAGCATAGCAAGAGCTTATTCAGTAAAAGTTGAATGTGTTTACTTTTACAAGTCATATACATCCAAATAAAAATTTTCATGATTAATTAAGGAAGCAAAACTGTCTGAAACACTAAGTGCTGAGAACTTCCACTAAGTGCTAATAATGGCGCTGTTTAATGTTTTGAGGATTTCATATATAATTGGCTATTCCTTATATTTACTTTGTATGTGTGTATGAATGTGCTGATATATTTTGGGGGATTAATACATGCAAACGTGGATGTAAATTTAGATTCAGGCTTGACAGATTGCAAAATGAGATGCAAATAAATTTGTTAATTTTGTTATTTGTGTTACTAATTGATGAAATTACTTGTTTGCAATTGTTATTAATTCTGTAACTATTTGCTGTTTCCTCTAAGCACTTTTTTTAGGGTGGAAAAACTTTCTTCTTATGAAATTGGCAAAATGCTACCTTATTAAAATATATTTAAATTCACTTACAGTAAACACAGCTTTCTTGTAATACAACTTCCAAATTACACATTATTTCTTAATCCAAGTTCCCAAGATCTTATAAAAGTGATAGAGAATTATTTCTTTAGAAAAAAATTAAAACATGTTATTATTTAATTGTATTTTTCAATTTGTAATTCATAAAATTATTAAAATTAATGGCACTTTGTTTATCATAATGAGAAACTGAATGCTTTTTATAATTACTAAACACATTGCTCAGTATATTTCCCCATGAAATAATGTATTTTTTGGAATTAGCATCTTCCCTTTTTTTCTTTCTAGAATGAGCACTAAATTGTTAATAATCATTTTAGTAATTAAAATATGTTATATACTAATTAAAAATTATATTATTACTAATTTTATGCTAATTAAAAATGTATATTATGTTCCTAAATACAGAGATTGCTGTTTAATAATTATTAATTTTAAATAGTGTTAATAGTTTATGTTAAATGCAGCTATTAATAATTGGAATAAATGTAAATATCACTAGTATTTAATATAGTTTTGCATAATATTGCATAATATTATCGCAAAATATTAATGTATATAATGTTATTATATGGTACAAAGGAAACTACTACTAAAAATAGTTCATAGTTACAGACATTATAAAACTACTTTGTAGTTTTTATAATGTCTGTAACTATGAAATATTAGTTATGTTAGTTAAAGGATAAAGACACAGATTATGTTAGCAATTAGAGTTTTTTTTTCTCTTTGTAGACTAAAATCCTTGGTAGTCATTCAGTTTTTGAAAATTGGGGACAAAAATCATAAAATTCCAATTTATATCAAAATAATCTGATTCAGTTCTTTCAGGTATGATGTACTACTCATAGTACGCGTCTTTTAATGGGGTATTATTTTGTTTTAAGAAATATTTTTGGTGATATTTACATGCATTAATGTTAGTATATATCTATGCATTTACTATATGACTTCATTTTATGCTTAAGCATTTAATAATAATAATAATTATTATTATTATTATTATTATTATTATTATTATTATTATTATTTGGTTAATTCTCTCTGCGCTGTTTGCGATTCTTTTATTTCAAACATCATATTTCACTCTTTAAATTTAAAATAAAAGTTACTTTCTTGAAAGAATCATGTCTAATAATGCGCAGAAAGTAGGAGAAAGTTCTAATATCAATTAAATCTTATTGCAATGCAATATTTTCTAAACATTTCCCAAAATTCTTTTTTAGCCTATGGCCATATGTATATTGAATAATACGTAAAATAACAACATTCGTTATCTTTCAGATTATGAAATATTGGTGAAACACTAATTAATGTACTTGGATAGCTAGTATTAATATTATTAATGTATAAGTATGTATTATTAATGCTATTAATGTTACTAATATTAAAATGTATTATTAATATTATTAATAATAAATATTTCTGAAAAAATTGCTCTTTGAAATATTAAAAACAATATGAGTTGTTATAGCAGTAAATATGAGCGAAAAAATTTCTTTTTAACTTTAATTTAAAAGACAGAAATTGTAAGGAATTGAAATTATGCACAGTCTGCGTATAAATTGTGATCTCACGATTGTATAACTGTAAACCAACTCTAAAAGAAATTACAAACTGGTAATTAAAATTTCAGTTTATCATGCTTTATATAAAAACGGGTATATCGGTGATACGAAAATGATTTGTCTTTTATTTAGTGTGGTGTGAAAATTGCCAAAATACATTGCTGGTACACTATTTTCTGAGCATCAAACAGAGCTACCAGAAAATATAATCTCAATCAGTAAATGATATTTTTCTTTGTACAATTTTTTTAATCATTAAAATTATCATTATTAATCATTGGGAATTAATTCCCAATTTAAACATACTAAAACATATAATGTTAACGCTAAATACATAAAAATATGTCTGTTGGAATATTACACAAATATCTAAGTATTTTGATTATTACACACAAATCTGTGTTTTGTATGTTTAGCAGAAATATTTATGTGAAGAGAATGCTACACAAAAATCTGTGTATTTTGAATATTATACAAAAACCTGTGTAATTTACATACTACACAAAAAATTGAGTATTTCACATAAAACACAAAAGTATGTGTTTCTTGTATTATACACAAAAATACACTTAATCACAGAACATTACACATATGAGTGTGTGAGAATATTACACATAAATCTGTGTATTCTTCTGCAATTTACACATTAAAGTGTGTATTTCAAGACTTATCAGATAACATTTACACATTTGGACTTATCATCAAATTACACTTTAAAATGTGTATTTTCAAATTTACACATTAGGCGTGTATTTTGGCAATTTACACACCAATTTACACACACAGACATGTCGTTTTTGTATCATCGATATACCTGTTTTTATGTGTAAATTTACACATTTTTTTTTTAGAGTGCAGGGACTACCTGAATATATATGGGAGACTGGGATGCATATGAGCAGTTCACATAAACATAACTTTTTGTCATAACTGGGTTAATTTCTATAAGCAAAACTACTCTATATAGTAAACAGAATTTTTTTTATGCATGGTATTTTTTTTAATTACCTTTACAGTTCTTATTTTTCTTAATAGTTTATTAAATTTTTAAAAAAATGTTCATATGTGCCCCAACGAAAGTGCAGTTGCAAACACATAAGGGAAACACGTGAACACAAGGAAAAAAAAAATTGACATGTTTTTATTACCTTTTTGATATGTTACCTTAATCATTAGTTTTACTATTTAGTAAATTCACCATAAAGAAAAATATATGTATATTTATTTAGTTTCTGAGTGATATGCTTAAGCAAAATATTATAAAATAAAAATAAGTAGATTTTTTCTGGGGGGGGGGGCTTAGATAATAGTTAAAATATTGTTGCAATATAACAAAAAAAATTAAAGAAGTAAATTTGAGAAAATAATTAAAGAATTTAAATTTTGCTTAGGGCTTTTGTTTGCACTGAGAGAAAAATATAGTTCTGGCATCTAGAATCTAAATTGTGGCTTTAGAAAAAATAGTTCCATGTCATCCTTATAAATTCTAACTCACTTAGCTTTAGAATTCTAGAGTTTCCTACTAGAATTCCGAAGCATCTTCCCATAATCTCGTTGTCCAATTTATTTAAAAATCTCTACAAATAAATGCGAACACAAGAGGTTTGATTTAAAAACTATAATTCTAGTTTATGAAACCATTCCCGAAATTAAGCGAGTATTTCTCGTTACTGATATGATTCAATATCGTTTTGTCACCAAGAAAACGAGAGACTAGAAATGGTATGTTATTTCATCTATTCAGCTTAGTTGTTTAACCTGTTCTCATAGATTCTTCATCTATAGTTCTCGTTTAGGTATTCAGAAAGTGACTAACTATTCATTCTAGTTGAAGAAGGTATATTTTTTTTCTCAGTGTGAGGGAGATTTTAGGGAGGGGGCGTTTGGATAATATTTATAGGAAAATTACCAAAAGGCGAGCGATTCTCATTCCTATATTTGCCTTATTTGCCTGTAAATTAAGGATAAAAAATTGTTTTATATTTATAAGCTTCCTCCAAATTTAATTTCTTTTGCTTTTAAAAGAAGGGGGGAGTCAATAATTCACAATATTTCACGGTAGTTATAAGTTTAAAAATTTTATTTTCTTAATATATATATTTATTTTCAAAACACCAAATAAAATAGCTGTTTTAGAAATGGAAGTAAACTAATACTACAAGTTTGCACAAATGAAACAGAAAAATTTGCAAAGTTGTTAAACGTAATATTTTTTGCATTAATGATGCATAAAAATAGTGAAAACTGTTAAATTAAATAATGTATAGCATTTATTGCAATTTAGAAAACATGAAATTTATTTAAATTACAATTGAACGTAAAGAGCTTATTCCTTTTTATGTATTTGCTGACAGTTGTGTTTGTAGAAGTTTCTATTACACAAAATCAACTTTATCTGATAGAAATGTCTTCTATTGCTATAAAAATATAGATATTGAAACTGTCATTATTTTCACGAAGTTAACTAAAAGGAATAGAATCACTGAATGATTATTGGGCAATTTAATGAGGTATTCAGATCTGCCCCAACTAGACTCTTCATAAGTGTCCCACCTTTACGACTCTGTCTGCACAAAATACCGGACCCGCTCGAATGGGGCAACCCAGGGAGCCAGTTTTTCTCGGTGGGGTACGGTAGAAAGGTGGGCTCTTGTCTCTCTCTCTGCAACGCTCTCGTTTGCCTTGCTATATGGCGCAAAAATTTTCCTCCATCAGCGGTACGACTTAGCTTTTCGGCCATTTTCTGTTTTTTTTTTCTTTATTCCCTCAAAATTTCCCCAAAATTCAGCTTAGTTCAGTACCATTGTTTAGGCCCAAAAGCATCCAGTCCCATTTCGTCTGGTATGATGAGTACAAAGTGTGCGGCAACAAATCACATAGTTAACCCAATGTGCAATAAACCACAAAGATTACCAACAAAGCAATTAACCTAAACAGCCGACCCGGGTACTTGTCTTAGTGGTTCGCAACTTTGCCGGGTAAAATTACATCATGTACGCTAATGGCGCCTGGTGCATGTAAAATCCGTCGTGTCTGCAAAGTCGTCCAAGTTACCTGTGAATTATACCTCTGGAGGTGCCTTGCCAGGTGAAGGTCTCGTCATCTGATCAAGGCACTAAATTACGAGACTATCTTGCGAAGCCATTTGCAGTTCAAACCTCAGGATGTACCATTAACAGGCGAAACAAAGTATGCTCAACGACAAGTAAGTACTGCAGAAATGACGGCATGCGAAGCAAAGAAATCAGGTTTATTGCCGCTACGCGGCAATTAGGCGGTCGACCTCCCCGATACCAGGTATCTAACCCGTTAAGCTGAGATAACTCGGCAGGTAGCGGCCTGGTTATCGGTTAGAAAGAAAAAAGAAAAAGTGTCCCACATTCCCACAAGAGTTAAAATGACAAATTATTAGCATTTCTCAATTTTAAAAATAAAAAATATCATAAATATTTATTAGTATCCATAGTAAATGTTAAATAAAGAAAAAAAAAGAATAAATAAATAAAATTATTCTTTTATCAAGTTGGAGATTTTACTTTTGAGTTCAGTAAGCAGTATTTTGGCTCCTGGGGACAAACAAAATGTCGAAGAGTTTAAATTTTTTTTTTCATATGTCTATATGTTCTCTCATCTATGGTAATTTTTTGAAACAAAAAAAACATATAATAACTAGTGAAAATGGCAATGTTCTCACATGCCCCATTTTCACATATGCCCCACTCTCCCCCATATATATTACTTAATTCTGTGTATTAGGTCTTCAGATAGAGCATCCAGAAAATTCATGTCACATACAGACAGACAAAGTCACAGACTCACAAACTCACAGGCAGATATTTTGTAAAAACTTGTTTTTCGGACTCTTTTACCCTTAAAACTTGTAAACCCGTCGAAAGCTTTCCCGAATCCAATACTTTCTTCTTCTAAAGATAAAAGAAAATATATAAAACTAAGTACTGCGTCGCAGATTTTCCAAAGATTAGTTTGATTCTACCCACAACTAATGTAAGACATTTTATAATAAAAAACTTAGTTTTTTGGGAAAAAAACAAAACCTAAACTGAGAAAGTTTTCAGATTTTTTTAAGTACCTGCATAACAAGTAGTAGTTAAGTAAGCACATCGTAGTTCTTTGAACAAAGAATCGCGATGGGGATACTCTACCGGATATTTCTCAATGTCTCTAATCCACAAAAAAATATTGAAACATCAAATTTCATACATTGAACGAAAAACGTTTAAACGTTTATACGTTTAACCGCTTGGGTAAAATCCATATATACGATGTACCGTATATGCTGTTTCGTGTAATACGTATAACTGCCGATGCCGAATTATACGTATAGCAAATACGTATTTCGTATAATACGTCTTATACGTATACTCGTATAAACGTATAATCGGGAGCTCTAGTCGAAACCGATTCTGAAAATAAAAGTATCGTCAAGAAAAAAGCTTGTAAATAAAATGAAATAAGCAAAAAACGGCTTTTGTAGAGATTGACCTAAGCAATCCAACCCAAAAAAGAAAGAAGTATTTAAAAATATAAAAATGTAAACAAAATATCAATGTTTTTCTGTTAGGATTAATATTGTTAGAATTAATACGGATGTTTTCGCGTGAGTGAGATAGCCTCATAATTAAAGAGAACGTTATGACAATAGGCATTAAAAATGTTTCTAGTCACCACATAACTAAAATAGAAAGTATTATAATTATTGCAGCTATTAACCGATGTACTTAAAATATGTTCGGCTGATTCATTCTCAGTTTGTTGATTTTTTAACTCCTGGCCTCGTAGCTTGACGTGTAAATTTCTGGTAGCTTAAAACAAACTGATTCTACATTACATTATATTTCTTAATAATATGCATCCTCTTCTGGCAAGTCTACTACGGTTTTCTATCTTTGGACACAAAAAGAGTAAATACAGTTGGAAAATGTCATTAATTATTTGAATACAAGGAACTGTTTTTAATTTTTATATTTAAAAGAGCAGGGAAGCATAAAAAAGTAAATTTGTAAAGCTTCATTGTTTGAATAAAATCAAAATAATGTCATTTTCGCCGCCTTTTCATTTTAAAAACCAGTTGCAATCATGTAATCGTTATTCTGGTAAGAGCCTCGATGACTGATTCTGGTAAAAATAATAATAATAATTAAAGCTCTAGTTTTCATACAATAAAATCTTCTTAATTTTCGATAATTAGTGTTTATGCGCAAATTTGACGTAAACCTTAGATGAACTTGCAAAAATATTGTTACAAATGCGTCAGAGTTAGTTACAAAACGAAGTTAATTACGCGGCAAACTACGTTTCATTAAATAATGAAAAATTACTGTTGATTCATTATGGATCTTCCCCAACAACACTCTATACCTAGGGTTCATACACTTCAATGACTTTCAAACACCTTTTACAGATTTTTTTGTAAAATATTACTTGCTTTATTTAATGAAAAACATTTTTAACTTCCCATATAGCGACCACTGCTTTACGAAATTTGTTGTGCTAAAACGGCAAAATCCCTGAATTCCTTGATGCGTACCAGCCCGGCCCATACGTTATATAGAACTTACATTGAGGAATACAGTTATTTGAACAAAACGTTTTGCAATAATGTTTTTGGTGAATACTTGAACGAAAAGTTTCAATGCATTTTTATAATGAGCATGATAACCTTTAGAAATGATAAGCTTGCTTTTGTTCTTTATATTCAAGATTAAATAATTCTTCAGCCTGCTGCATAAATAACCACAGTAATGGAAATAATCATTAATTTGCCTGTAAGCTTGGCTGCTATGACTGAGAATCAGGAAAAATTGCTTTATAATGATTTAAATTTTAACTAATCAGAGTTTCAGGTACTTTTCTTATCCAGACTCAAATGATAAATAGTCAAATATTGTTTCAATCGTTATCATTGACATTACCAAGTTTTTTTACGTACATTGCAAATATTGCATTCTAAGCTATCTTATGTATTAAAACAGGTAGGTAAAAATTTTAGTTAAGAAAAGTTAGTTTAGAAAATTGAGCACCTGAGCATGTGCAAACAACTGAACTCATCCTTTTCAGACATTTACCTATCACAAAACATAGCAAAACGCAATTCTTCGGAATTTTCTACCTTTCGACTAGATCGCGGCAAACGGCACTTGCACCGATGACCAATGGGTGTGGGATGCTTTGCTCCTGTATTTTCCTGTACGTATATATAGAGAGACCGATGTGAAATAAATAATGCCATGCTCGCATGTTCGCTAATAATAAAACAATTGGCGATAAAAAATATCTAGTAGTAAATAGTCTTTTATTCGCTTGCTTGATAATGAAAAACTATAAATTTAGTTATCTCTCATTAGAAAATTTGCCTAATCTGTAACTTTGTCATCGTCGAGAGACCAATATGAAATAAATAATGCCATGCTCGCATGTTCGCTAATAATAAAACAATTGGCGATAAAAATATCTAGTAGTAAATAGTCTTTTATTCGCTTGCTTGATAATGAAAAACGATAAATTTAGTTATCTCTCATTAGAAAATCTGCCTAATCTGTAACTTTGTCATAGTCGAAAGTCCCTTTCATACATACACAAAATTTCCATCGTTATATTAAATGCACCAATTGGCGGGTGACCCGATTACGAATATTAGTCTAATATCTTTTAACTGACCTAAAATAAGAACGGAAATAAGAATGAGTTAAAAACTGACCTAACATAAGAACAATGCATTGAAACTGAAAAGAAATAACGAATTAAAAAGAATATCGAAAGATCATTTCGGCAAGCAATATTAAATGCAAAAATGACAGCTTTGTGATACTAATGACGCATAACTGCATAAATCTCTGTAAGAGTAATATTTAGTTCTAACTTTAAAAGCAGTGAATGTTTCTATATAAGTGAAATTGGCGAAATGTTAAAAAACAAATAAAATGAAAGAATGGGCATTTTTCTCTGGTCGAAGTTTCAAGCTATAAAAACTACAAGTTTGGAGAAAACAAGCTAACATGTTTCATAGTTAAATTATGATAAAAAGAATTGAATGCCTGAAGTTAAATTATTTTTTAATACGTATATGAGGGGGAGGGTAGAATTTTACACTAAAATTAAAATCACTACATTTTATAATATTAACTACTATTTATGTAATTTAAATTTAAATATAAAAAAATAATTCTTCTAAACTTAAAAAAAAATCAATGTTGCGAACGTCGCTTTGGTTGATGTCATGTTTATCCTACTCCAGTCCTGAAACAAACATTACGAGTGGCCAAGAAACCAATTTAAAATTATTAGACTAATTCCCCAAAGGTGTATCATTATATATATTGATATTTATAATAAACACGTATTTATTAAATAGGTCTAGAAATAAATTTAACAGTTCTAAAAGAATTTAAATTAATTTTAAAGGTAATATTTATTGTCTTTTACAGGCGAAATCAGAACTGAGGAGGTTAAACAGAGTGCACACTCTCAACGGTGGCCAGTGGCTAATTCCTAAATCGTTAGTCAGAGACAACAAATCAACAAAGTTAGTCAGAGTCCCAATTACAAAAATGCTCCAAATAAGGTAAAAAAAAAAAAAGATTTAAGTCAATAAAAACATGTCTTAAAAATTACGAAATTTTAAATTTTGTATACGATCGCCTGGTCCTTTAAGTTATATTTAGTAAAACTTTCCTGTTACACTGACGAGTAAGACAGAAACAGTTCCATTGTTCTACGATTAAAATTGACTGAGTCAAAGTTGTTTGAAGTTGGGGCATATTTTTTGCAGCTAATTAGGAGTCATTCACAAATTTAGCAGAAATATAATTTCGTCAGGTATATTAACAAGTAAGAAAATTCACGCTTTAAGCATAGATTATGAAGCACTTTCCAAAACCTCCTGACATTCTTAACAAAATTTCGTTATCCAGGGAAATAAGGTGTTACTGTCCATAGCCAAATACACATTCCAATACTTTTGAGCCGCCACGTATTTGATCTGTCAGTTGATATATATACTATATAATGAGTAAATTTAGTCTTGCAAGAAAACGCCAATCTGATTGAAATTTTTCTTTTAGCAATTTATACTAATAGGTGGAAACATACTTAAAACTTTTGTTCAGACCTGTAGTTTTACATGAAAGTATTTTGCTAAAATTTAGTTCATACAAAAATACTCTTTAAGCTACTTAAATCATATTTCCAGAAATTACCATCCATAGGCGACTCTGATTCTGTTCTTTTCGTGACCCTGTTTATTATTTTATCTATATTCAAAAAACATTTCTTAGTAAACTGAATGCAGTTCAACGTAAAAATGCATCACTTATTTAAAAACCACTTTTAAATAAAATACTCTTATATTCAGTAACATTTTCGAGCTCTTTTGTGTAACCCTGTATACCTAAATTGTGTAACTATTAGCATTTATACACACCATATAATGTGCATATACTTAGTGAAACTTAAAAGCACATATCATAATTGAAAATGAATTTCATCCATTCAACAGTCATCATCCATAATATACAGTACATCGGATAGAATATACTATTTGAAATATTATGTGTATCCCTATAAATACTATGCACTTCGTATTATGCGTGAAATAACTCATATTAAGCCTCAGCAACATATATCAATTTGATTATACATTAAATCGTTTATCATAATTAAAATATGTCGCAAACAATTTCCCCCCTTTATTATTATGTAATGGAATTATTTTGTGTGTCCCTGTAAATGCATAATATAAAATGCACTATTCTTTTCACTGCATACTTTTCAGAATACATATTTTAGTGCACTTCGTAGATGCATATATATTTTAACATGTTTAATCGGGTGTAACATCTTTAAAATTCATTTGAAACGATTTTTTCCTTTCTTTAAAACATCGTAATGTAACGTCGTAATGTAATGGAAAACTTTTGACTGTCCCTGTAAATAAACTAATCATGGTAGAATCTTTGTTTTCAATAGGGTTTATGCTTGGGCAAACGTCAATAACGTCCAAATATTTCGTGGCAATTCAAGCATATTTACGGGAGTTAGAGCGCGGCCAGACGGCCAGACAAACCGAAAGCATAGGCACTTTTCAACTTTGTTGGAAAGCGCTAAAAAATGGCTGAGAGTAAAATTAACATTGCAATGCAAATTTCAAACCTTTAATCATTCTGATATACTAATGCAAAAATATATAATTTGTAGTTAGCATATTAGAAAAAAACTAGTAAGAAAAATCTTGGGTTAAGCATAGATTATGAAATACTTTCCAACACTTCCTGAAATCTATAACAAAACTTCGTTATCCACGGAAATAAGGAGTCACTGTCCATAACCAAACATATACTCCAATACTTTTGAACAGCCCTGTATTTGATTTGTCGGTTGATATAAATACCACATAATGGGAAAAGCTAGCAAGAAAACACTTAGCTCGTTGAAAATTTTTTTTAGCAATTTATACTAATAGATGGAAACATACTTCAATACTTTTATTCAGCCCTGTAATTTACACAGTACCTTTATTACACGAAAGTATTTTTCTAAAATGTAGTTCAAACAAAAATACTTTTAAAATTACTTAAAGCACATTTCCAGAAATTATCATCCATAGGCGACCCTGTATCCAGTTCTTTGCGTGATCCTGTATATCATTTTACCTATATTCTAAAAAATTTTCATAGTAGACCACAAACATTTCATAGAATGCGATTCAACGCAAAAATGCAAAATTCATTTAAAAATCACCTTTAAAGAAGTTGCTTTCATATTCAGTAAACTTCCCGAGCTCTTTTGTGTAACCCTGTATTTTTAAATTGTGCAATTATTAGCATTTATACACGCCATATAATGTGCATACATTTAGTGAAACTAAAAAAGCGCATATCATAATTAAAAATGCATTTCATCAATCGGACAGTCATCATCCATAATATACAGTACTTTGGATAGAATATGCTATTTGAATTTTTTTATGTGTCCCTGTGAATGCTATGCACTTTGTATTATGCGTGAAATAACTCATATTAAGCTTCAGCGACACATACCAATTTGATTACACATGAAACCGTTTACCATAATTAAAATATGTCGCAAACAATTTCCTCCTTTATTATTATCTATTAGAATTCATTTGTGTGGCCCTGTAAATGAATATTAACTATTCTTTTGATTGCATATTTTATAAAATGCTTATTTTAGCATAGCCCCATAGGTCCTATGTAATGGAAAACCTTTGACCTTCCCTGTGATTGAAAGAGACTTCATTTTCAATAGGGTTCGTGCTAGGGTAAACGTCAATAACGTCCAAAAAATTTCTAGGTAATCTGAGTATATTTACGAGAGTTAGAGAGCTGACAGACAGCAAATCGTCAACACAAAATCGTTAACACTTTTCAACTTTGCTGGAAAGTGTTAAAAATTTTTTTTTTAAATAAAATGATGAAAATTAATAGCTTACAAAATATAACATACTTTTAAATGGTATTAGATAACACTGGCTTGCGAAAGTTGAGCGACATCGTGTTCCTTTCTTTTCTTTTTTTTTTTTTGGGGGGGGGAGGGAGCTTAGAATAATTCAATGTTATGTATTCTATACTGCTGAATGCAAAATTGACCTTCATTTTTAAACACCACGTAAAGATTTTTTTCAAATCAAATTTAGTTAAAAAAGGGAAAAAATCCGAAAATTTAATGCTATACAGTAGATGTGTTTTTAACATTTGATAATTATTTTTTATGTATTTTTACCGATGAAACTGTAGATGACTTTCATTTCTAACCATCGTGTTAAGATTTTACTCAAATTGTAAATTTCAAAGTTAAAATTGAACCTCCTCCCCTACCTCATCGGTACCTTCAGCTAATTAGCTGTAATAATCTCAGTATAAGCCAAAAAATTGAAAAAATTATTGAATTAACTAAAAATTTAATTTAATTTCAAAAGTTTTACATATTTTATAATAATAAATTGTTGCTTTCTTTCAAATTTGACTCTTATGATTTACCAAAAAAAAAAAAAAAAAAAAAAAAAAAAAAAAGCTAACGTGATGGTAAAAAATGTAAGCCATTTTTAGATTCAGTGCTAAAAAATACACAAAAATCATATAACAAAAGCTAAAAAACACAGTCATCTTCTCTATTTTATAGAATCCGATTTTTGTTATTTTTTAATTAGAACAATTTATGATTTAAGAAAAATCCTGACATGATCTTTAGTATTTAAGGTAATATTTGATTTCAGTAATATAATAATATTCGGTTTTAGTAAAAAAATCTTAAAAATAAAAAAAACACAAACATCGTCGTCTTGCGTTAAATAATCTAAAACTGTTTCTTAGACAATTTGAAACTTAATAAAAGTTAATTAAATCGTAATTTTTCTACGACTTTTTTCAAAGTGTTGATAAGCGTGAAATAAGACCTTCAAATACTGTAAGCACTTGGTGTATAATCCCTCAAATCATGGTCGAACTCATTTCTTTTCAATACCGGAAAGTGGTAAAAGTCATGCATTTTTAAAGTTTCACAACTCAATCAATTTTAGTGAACGTAAATTTTTGTCTTACTTGTTAGTGTAATAGAAAAAAATTACTAAATATAACTTATAGGACCACACCCTGTACATATTTTTTATGCAAATCACATTGTTTGGCGACAAAATTTAAATTAAATCGTAAATAAAGAAATAGCACTTATCCGAACCACATGTACTATGTACTATTACTTTTATAATTACATTTACTAGTTTCTCCTGAAAGTCACATGATGAGAATTCGACTAAAATAATAATAATAATAATAATAATAATAATAATAAGACCCTAATATTTTATCTAGACTATTTCCATGGATATTTGTAATGTAAGTCACATAGCTGATAATCACTATGGTCTTTCGCTACCGCTATTTTTGAAAAGTTTGCTTCGCTATATTCAATTAATAAGATATCCCCTATAAAATATGTTCCATTTTTTGTGTTTTAAAATATTGGTAGCCAGAAATCATAGCATGTGACTTACACTACAAACACTCACAGAATCAGCCTCTAATGGAATTTCCAAATGCATTTTTCTGAACTTGACGCAAATGATAAATCGTTAAATAATGTTTTAATCGCCAACTTTGACACTGAAAACATTTGTAATCATTACAAGTATTCCTTTCATGTTTAAATTCAACACTTTTCTTTTCTAATATTATCTCTCATTAAAACGGTTTTTGTCTTTTCTTTTTTTTAAATAGAATTAATAGCATTTTTTTTCTATTTTAAAGGTGCGTGTATTCTTTTCTAATTAACATAGCCATTTAAATTATTTAACGAACAATGACAGGTCATCTACAAGATGAAGAAAAATGATCATTGACTACCATTGTGCCCCAAAAATGTTTAAAATATCGATTTTTATTAGCAAATTTCAGGATGTATTGTGCATAAAAATGAGCCCTGAAAAATATCTATCCAATAGTGTAAACAAAATACATACATATAATTAAACAAAATATTATATATAAATAAAAATACATCCAGTAGTTTCAAAATTAAACCGGACATACAAACGTTTTCATGATATTTTGTTTTATTATATACTAGATTATTAATACACTATCTAACCATAAGTATTTGGAAACTTTCAATTTTTCACATTTTGTCAAATATTTAAAAATATACTTCTTGGATTCTTATGAAACTTCAGCATTATGAAGATTATGTCTGATCTCATATTTATCAACATTCATTTGATAAGCAGGTCAATTAGGGTCCCAACAAAAAATTAAAGACTAACAGAAATATTTGGGATCACCCTGTAAAGTAAATGCACGAAACGATTTATCGCTGCAGAATACAAATATGTGAATACTGCACAACATGCACACTGATTTTTGTAAGAATAGTTTGTATATTCATGGAGAAAGATTGATTTTTTTTAATTCAAAAATTCTAGCATGTTTTTTGTTTATATCATGCAGGGTTTTTGACCAAATTTAACGCAAATTTCAGAAATATTAGCAAAATCTATTAGAAAAAATATAGCACAATTGGAATATAAATATATTAAATATTTTATGAAATATGAGTAGTTTTATGAAATAATTTTTATCTGTGCATGCGCGAACGATAAAAACGATTCTTTTACATCATTTAATAGTCAATTCTATGGAGTAACTTTAAAAAAAACCCAATCAAATATCGAGAAAATTCAAAAAGATATCATTATTATAAGTAAGCTGTTTTTACATTGGTCTCTAAAAACGGCTGAATGATAATGGATTCTCCACAAATTGACATTTTTTATTAACTGACTTTTAGGAAAAAATTAGTATTTTATGTATACAATATCTAATACAATATTTCTGTTAATAAGTATCTTGACATCTGTGATAGAAAAGAATAAAAGCTCTTTTCCTTTTCTATCACAGATGTCAAGATACTTATTTGCAGCAATTTTTATTAGATATTGTATTCATTAAATAGTACTAATTTTTTCCTAAAAGTCAGTTAATAAAAAATGTCAATTTGAGGAGAATCCCTTATCATTCAGCCGTTTTTAGAGAGCAATGTAAAAACAGCTTACTTATAATAATGATATCTTTTTGAATTTTCACGATATTTGATTGGATATTTTTTATAAGTTACTCCATAAAATTGACTATTAAATGATGTAAAAGAATCGTTTTTATCGTTCGCGCATGCGCAGATAAAAAAAATTATTTCATAAAAGTACTCATATTTCATAAAATATTTAATATATTTATATTCCAATTGCGCTATATTTTTTCTAATAGATTTTGCCAATATTTCTGAAATTTGCGTTAAATTTGGTCAAAAATCCTGCATGATATAAACAAAAAACATAAAAGAATTTTTGAATTAAAAAAAAAAAATCACTCTATTTCCATGAATATACATGCTATTCTTACAAAAATCAGTGTACATGTTGTGCAGTATTCACATATTTGTATTCTGCAGCGATAAATCGTTTCGTGCATTTTCATGTACAGGGTGATCCCAAATATTTCTGTTATTCTTTATTTTTTTGTCGGCCCCCTAATTGCCCTGCTTATCAAATGGATGTTGATAAATATGAGGTCACCCATAATCTTCATAATCCTGAAGTTTCAGAAGAATCCAACTAGTATATTTTTAAATATTTGACAAAATGTCAAAAATTGAAAGTTTCCAAATACTTATTGGTAGATAGCGTAAATAATAATAATAATAATAATAAATGCAAAATGTATTGCATTTTTCTTCACAAAATATTTCTTTCTTCCTTTTTTTATTGTTAACGGTGATAAATTGATTAATGATTATTTTTTTTATTTGGATTACAATCATTGTACAGCATGCCTAAGATATGACAATGCACATGTATTCTGTATTTTAGCATATCTACTAGAAAATTCGGTTCAAACACATTGCCAATAATGATTTAAAAAAGCCTTATTCAAGTGCCAAAGTATATAATACTACTAATAATAAAACTCAAGTAATTATATTTTTTTAATTTTTTCTATGAAGTATTTACCAGACAAGCGCTTGTCGAGTCCTTTCTAGATGAGTCTCTGAGATGCCCGTGATAATAATCATAAATATACCACCAAAAATCAGTGTTGAAAGAATTATTATTATTATTTTACAATGTTTTTTTCTTCAGAAGATAACGTTGGTGGCTCCCGCCATCTCCGGCAGCCTACACACTCGAATTTTATATTTTTTAATGAAAATCTTTCCAATGAATTTAACTGCTCTCTGATATAGTAATCAATGATTAAATTTGTGACAAATAGATATGAGGATCCCAGAAGCCAAGGGATGTAAGTGACAAAATTGAGAAAAAAATGAAGTACATGCACAGACAACCAGGGAATATCTCTTTCTCATTTCAGGTAAAGAAATATGAGGAATTTTCTAACTATGCGCTGCGTTCTAGAGATTAACCACTTTTGCAAAAAAATAATCAATATTGATACTTTTTTCAAACTTTTAAAAATAAGAGCACAAAGACCATGATGAAACTAGAGGCAGTTTCTTATTTCAGTTCGGTCAATTATTATTGACGTTCAAATTTAACGTCAGTTATCTTTGTACTCAATTTACTCCAAATCGAGTTTTTGTCATTTCTGCTCCTTGGCTTCTGAGGTCGTCATATATTAAACTGAAATTCAGTCAATTTTGAGCAATAAATCCCACAAAAACTTAAATAATTCCCCTACATACACACACACATGTAGTTTTCATATCCAAAATGCATTTCTCAGGCTCTGTCACTTTCGAATTTAATATTTACAAATACTGAATTTAAAAGGAAAAAAAAATTCTTTTCACTTTGAAAGAAAAATGTCTGGCAAGATTGCAAAGTGAGTAATAGCTAGAAATATTATTGTTACTTTTTAACGGAGAAAAATGATCGGATAAATTCTAGTATTAAGATTGATTTTACATTGAAATGTATTTTTCAAATATGAAGTTTCATGAACACATAGTAAGATTTTCTGGTTATTAAGATATTAATAGCTAAATATTTGTTACTTATCCACAAAAGTAATCTTATTAAAAACATTATTAAATTTTAAGTTTTAAATCGGATCTCTTGATACGAAAACATACTAACAGTTTACCATCACGATCATTTATATTGTAATATGTATCTCAGTCATAAAATAAATTGATTAAAAATAATCGAAAGATTAATTATCAATAATTGTGAAAAGAATATTACTCTAAACCATGTTTTTGAGTTTATGCAACAAATGATGTTCTATTCTGACAAAACAAGCCTTTGTAATTAAAATTTAATATACTTTCTACGATTGCTTCATGCAATTTTTTATTATTCAAAGTTTCAAAAAATAAACTCTCTTTTTTTCCAATGGAGTACAAGACGTGAAGCGTTTCAAGGCGAATCAATTGAAGGCTAGTTCATCACAGCTTCTGAATTAGTTGGAATTTCATTAATTAAATATCCTAAATTTCTAAAATTTCACACATAACCTTACAATGAGAAAGTTTACTCCATGAAACTCGTGGCAGATCAATTAATTCTAACCCTCATTCTAGGATCAAGGAGGAATTCCAAACACTAAAATAAAACATTCTCATGTACAAAATCATGGAATGTAGTTAAAATCGCTACCACGGAAAAAAAAATATGTATATATACCAAAAAGTACCGAAAGTAAGCCCCTCTTTAGCAAACAGGAAATTCTAATAATTTTAAGGGACACTTCTAATTAGAACTTTTGTGAAATATACAATTTTAATTAATTTTCAGCAATTAAATTACTCTTGAAGTTATTGAATATTTTAATACGTGATTTATCACTTGCAAACTAAACATAGAAACCAACAAGGTGAAAAATGTCCAAGCGAGGGATCGAACCCGGAAGCCTCGTAATAGTGCTCATATGAATTGAATATTTCCAACTGAGCTAATAATTGACCAGGCTGGGAATCGAACCCAGATACTTTGCTTACAAGGCCAATGCTTTATATGTTAAGCTACCTGGGCGATAGCCAGCTGGGATTTTTTGCTCAGATAACCTTGTTGGTCATAACAACTGGTCTGTCATTTAGACAGCTCAACAGAATAGACCGCAGGTAATGGAACTCCATATGACGATGGGTACGTAGATATACTATTATTTTAAACACAGTCTAACTGATTGGTAAAGTAATCATGCGAATTGAATATTTCTAACTGAGCGAAAAATTGACCAGGCTGGAAATAGAACCCAGATACTTGGCTTACAAGGCTTTACCTGTTAAGCTACTGTACAAGTATCTGGGTTCGATTCCAGCCTGGTCAATTTTTCGCTCAGTTGGAAATATTCAATTCGCATGATTACTTTACCAATCAGTTAGATTGTGTTTAAAATAATAATATATCTACGTACCCATCGTCATATGGAGTTCCATTACCTGCGGTCTATTCTGTTGAGCTGTCTAAATGACAGACCAGATGTTATGACCAATAAGGTTATCTGAGCGAAAAATCCCAGCTGGCTATCTCCCAGGTAGCTTAACAGGTAAAGCATTGGCCTTGTAAACCAAGTATCTGGGTTCGATTCCCAGCCTGGTCAATTTTTCGCTCAGTTGGAAATATTCAATTTGTATCATTACTTTACCAATTAGTTAGATTGTGTTTAAAATAATAGTATAGTGCTCATATGGCTCTACCATTTAAACTACGAGGACGATACAAAGCTTGTCATTTTGCACATCTATATGTGAGTAAGGCTGCCCTGCCACACGAGATTTTTCCTTCTGTTGGTTTCTGTGTTTAGTTAGCAAGTGATAAATCACGTATTAAAATGTTCAATAATTTCAAGCGTAGTTTCATTGTTGAAAATTAATTGGAAAATTAAATAAAATTGTATATGTGTTCATCGATTCTGGGTTTGTTTGTGTCTCGTGTTATGCTTCAGGATTATATGCTCATGAAGACAATTCCATCGTATGCTGCAGTGCAGTCTTGCCAACATATGGGTGTTAAAAATACAAAGCTGAACATCGTACTCGTAGCTTAAATGGTAGAGCACTTGGAACGCCATCCCAAGGGTCATGGGTTCGATCGCCGACTTGAGCATTTTTCAACCTGTTGGTTTCTGTGCTCAGTTAGCAAGTGATAAATCACATTATTAAAATGTTTTGTGAAATAGTTAGGAAAATTGGGAGGGCAGGGGATGTATTTGGAATTTATAAATTTCCCAGGATTTATACAGTCCGCAAAATATGAGGGGGTGGTTTGGTGGGCTTGTAATTTACCGTAAGAGAAAAGCGCTGACTAAGTGAAAAGTCAAAATCATAAAGTTGTTTTCTGTGTATTATTTAAAAATGCTATAATGTTTAAAAATGCTAATTCTTTATTTAATTTTTATTTTTTTATTTTTTTAAAGTGGTGTAAAAAATTTAGACTTTTGAATATAATGCTTTGGAGTATTAATCATTACTCACTGTTTTAAAACTACATTATATTAATAATCAATATTAATTTAAATAACGCTTCTATTTCAGTGAAACCTGCAGTTTAATGAACGGATATATCAGTTCGCAACTTTAAGAAAGATGGAGTTTCTAAAGTTTCAGAAAATACTTTTCGTATTATATAAAAATTTTCTTGTTATAAAGACACCTGTGAGACAAATGGTTGCAGGTTAATTAAATAGTAGTAGCATTAAAAATCTTATGATACGTATGAATGTTGTAAATAAAGCCGAAAAAACTAAGCCCATTTTAGCACTAACAATAAAAACATCTAGTTGCGGAAAAAGAAATACATTTTAATGGTCATTGTTCGAGTTTTAAAATTAGTAGTTGCTTATATACTACATGACCGAGGATGACCGGCCAGTTGCAATTTTAGACATTTTGCTAAATATCTATAAAAATAAATGAGGAATTATTCTGAAACTCTATATATGTAAATATAATAATATAGGTCATACATTTCTGTGAAGATTTTTTTTTCAGAAACTCCATTGGGGACCGTCAACAAATGAAAAAAGAACGAATGTCTTTTGGATAACCCTGTCAAAACTAATGAAGCAAAAGCACACAAACTGTACATTATGATTAAGTGGCTTATTGTAAATTTTTATATAGATAGCATGTATACTCATAGAGAAATTAAGGTTTTTATAAAAACAGTCCCAAACTTTTCCAAGTTTCTTGCTTATAATTTACAAAGTTCTTAATATAAATTAATGTTCTTTTCTGAAAATATGACAAACAGCATTGTACACGATACCTGTAAACGTAATCCAAAAATAATAAAAAATGTATTAAAAATAAGCAAGATTACTAAATAATTTTTCACTGCGCATGCGTCAAAGATATCAAAATTTCATTTGCATATTGTGTTAGCTAAGTTTATAGAGCAACTTTTGCAAAAGTTTCAAAAACATAGCTTGAAAAATATAAAAGTGATCACCCATAGAATAAGACCAAAATCTGTTATTCCCAAAAAGAAGCGAAAAGATGAGGGGTTGCATCCATATATCCATTGATTAGTGTCAGTACAGAATATACAATATGGCACGTACTACTATATTTGGATAAATTCCCACATTGTTTTGCTACATTTTGGGAAGAATGGATTTTTAGCTTATTCTATGGACGATTACTTTCAGAATTTTCGAGCTATGTTTTTGAGACTTTTACAAAAGTTGCTCTATACATTTAGCTAACACAATATGCATATTAAGTTTTGATATCGTTGACGCATGCGTAGTGAAAATTATTTAGTAAACCTGCTCGTTTTTAATAAAAATTTTATTATCTTTTAATTCTGATTACAAGGTGTTATGTAAAATTTTTAATTCATATTTCCAGAAAAGACCAATGTTTTATATTAAAAACTCTGCAAATTATAAGCAAAAAAACATTGAAAATTTTGGGACTGTTTTTATAAAAACCTTAATTTCTCTACGAGTATACATGTTACACACATAAAAATGAACGCAGTTTATTGCAACAGGCCATTTAGTCATAATTTACAGTTTGAGCGGTTTAGCTACATTATTTTTGACAGGGTTAACCAAAAGATATTCGTTCTTTTTCAGTTTGTTGATGGTCCCCTAAGGAGTTTTGGGGGAAAATCTTCACGGAAATGTATGATCTGTACTATCATATCTATGCACTGAGAGTTTTGGGGTAATTCCTCATGTATTTTTCTATGTATTTATGGAAATGTCTAAAATCGCAAGTGGCCGGTCACCCTTGGCCATGTAGTGTATTTCTACAGCTTTGCTACCTTAAGTTCGTGTCAGTATGTGTCTGTCTTTACGCTAATACGCTTGGAAATAAATTGTCAGATATTTTCCAAAATTTTGATGTTCGTATGTATCGTTTTTCATTTTTTTAATGCAGTAAAATAATAATCATTATTCCCTGATGATGTAAAATTCTTAATTATGTAAATGAAGATAGAATAATAGAAGAGTATTAAATAATACTCAATGCTTTAAAACAGTGCTAAATCTCTAAAATTACATAAATTTAGACAATCATGTATTGGTTGGAAAATTGCAGCTTGGTGAGCCTATTATATCGGGATTGATAGCAGTCAGACGATTAAAATTTGGATAAAAGTACAATGAGTGAATTCACATTGAGATATTAATGATAAGCTTTATCATACTGCCGAAATAAGACGAAGAGTACAAATTTTAATACATCACATTGTCACAATTAGGAACATGAATGTTATTAGAATATTTTTTTGTTATATGGAGCAAACTGTAAATTTTAGTAGGACAAGATGAAGGGACAAGCGGTCCGAAAGTGTGAAACAAGTATTACAACAATTACTTCGCTTTTCTAACTGAACAACTATTTCTAATCACCATTGTTAGAAATTATACTGCTTTAATACGGAACTTGTACTGTTTCCAGAAAATTGACGAAAAACTTACTGCATTTATGCGGATTTGTAATCTCAAAATGTTAATTGGGAAAATTGTATTGATTTTTCGGAAAAATGAAACTATTCCGTGAAATAGTACGAAACATTTGTGTATATTAACGGATTTCTTTTACAGTGTAGGACAAGATGAAAGGACAGGGTTGTCCAAAAGTCACTAAATGATTAAAATTAATATATTTTTTATTTTTTCCTGTTTATATTTATAATCTGAAAAAAACTGAGTTTTGAAAGTCAGAGGTAAGCCATTAATCTTCTAATATCCATGAGTAAACTTGGGGGTAATTCTAGGAAAGATGACCATAGAGGAGAGATGGCAGGTCTAAATATTTCCAAAACTTGGTCATAGATGGGAACATAAACTTTGTTCATCTAAATTGTAATTTTTAGAAATATCGCTATTTTATGGCTTCCAAAATGATCCATAGCAATGTTTGAAAAAAAAATTGCAATTAGAAGTACACCTCTAAAACATGATCGTTTAGGAACTAAGCGATAAGGTAACGATAAGAGGGAATTTTATATTGATTTTACTTAAAAAGGATAGCACAAGTTCCATGGTAATACATTCTTTTGGGCATTTTTAATGGCTTGAGGTTTGGAAATTAATTTAAGCAGCGAATTAACTTATACAAAAACGTGAGTAAACTTGTTAAATAAGTTTTCTGACATATTTTAGATTTGTCAAATGTCACTAAAATCAATTATACATTTCTCAATCCATGCATCAAAGGAGTGCAAAAAAGTCTGATACTTTTACACATAAATTAACTTTATAATTAATTTATTTAAAGTCTAATTTTTTAATTAAATAATTTTATATATACACAACATATCTTTTGAAATATAGCAATATCGATTTTTTAAATCTTCAATTTAATACTTAGATTTAATTTTATTTTACATATATATTTCTTTTCGGTTGTGAGTGTGTTATCATATAACACTCGCAAAAAGCTAATCATTTTATAAAAAATATATAAAAGTATTTGATGGATGAAAAAATATAAAAGTATTTAATAGGCTATATATATTTTAATTACAAAGCTAATTTATGTGTTAATGTGTTAGAAAATACCTTATGGATTTGACGACATTAAATACATTGCCTCTTGAACGTTCTTTTTCGTAGTGCCAAATTTTCATTTTTAAATTTAAAATTTCGATGATTTTGATACATTTGAAACTGAAAATTTAGATTCAATATCATTAAAATACACAGCACTTACTTTATATTTTCCATGTAAATTATTGTCATTAGTAATTTATTGCATTGCGTATCATGTCTAATATCTGGCAATAACAGCTATGCATTTTTTTTATTTGTTATGCATTTGCATGATATTGGCCTTGTTGCCCAGTGGTGCCAACTTTTTAAAAATATTGGGTTAGCTTAAAAATATTGGGTGGGCTCAAAAATATTGCGTGGGCTCAAAAATATTTTGGTACGAGCCGTTTGTTCTTCTTTGAACATGGAGTACATGGTGAAAGATGAGAATTTTAAGTCAAGCTATCATGTTTTATTAAAGTTTCAGTTTTATAAATTATAATATTATTCGTTTTTCGTTATAAAGACACTAATATTTATTATAATATGATTCATCATGTCATGAACATGACTACAAATTGAAACAACAGAAAATAATCATGGGCATGGGCATTTCAGTCATTTGGGATTTATGGGAGTCAAATGGAGAATTAAAACATTTGGTCATTGACAAAATAAATTTTGTTCTAGAGTAAAAAAAAAAAGAAAGAAAGAAATACCTAAATAGAACAATGAAATTTGGGTACGCTAGGATTCAAAATTATTGGATGGGCTCTGGCCCCATAAGCCCATATAAGTTGGCGCCACTCTGAAGCAATCACATTAATTAAATCATACTAATTTAGTATAAGTTTGGTAGACTTACCATGCTCATCATACAGTTTAAAAAAAATGAAGCAAGAATTGATCGTTAGTGGTACGATTTATTTATTTTTTTCTAATTCTTATTAATTGTTATTCAAAGCTTATGGTTGAAACGTCATTCGAAAAATATGCAGATTTTTCTAATTAGTTTGGACTCTGTATCCTATATGCTATGTTATTTAAATAAGTAAACTTTGCTTCAGTTATGTCTCAAATTATGTAATTTTAAATTTTGATGGTAAATTTAAAATAGCATATAAATATATCTTTCCTTTTTATTTTACAGCACTCAGATAGTATTAGCTAATTTTTATTCTAAAACATTAAAAAGAAAAATACGCCATAAAGTGTTAAAATGATACATACAATATAAAATAATCAGCATAAATCGATGCAGAATATCTATTATAATTAATGGGTGGAGATTGATTTATTTACCTAACAGTATTTTCTATCTGAAAACAAGTAAAACGTAAGCCTCATATAATTATATTTTAAGTGATTGTCAAGTTTTCAAATAAATAAAATTCCTAATTACTCGCTCTATATAATTACATGAGACTACGCCATAATCATTTTCTTGAAAATTAATGAAGTGTAAAGAGTACGTAGTTTGATATATCTTAAAAACTGGGAGAGAAAATGAAATTTCTAGCTTCATCTCATCATCAAATGGAACACTGCAATAAATGCCGAGAACGCCGCCAAACCTTTTATTATTTTTTTTTCTCTTATTTCAAACTTTTACTCCGTCTACTTTCTGCAAGAAACGTTTCAAATTAAAATGGAGCCTGGCAAAAAATAAAAAAAAGATGCAAGCCTTGAAGGAAAGAAAAAACTGCAACGTCAAAAGAAGGGAATAATCATATATGAAGAGACATTGCTTGCCGCGGTTTGCGAGATTGGGACAAAGCTGGTAAAGTAATAAATAAGTAAATAAATAACTAAAATCAGAAGACGACTCTAAGAAGCAGTGCCTGTCAAAAAGCTCAGGCAAGGCCGCTCCATTACTTTGGATAAAATTAACAAAGACGAACCCCACTCGCGACTCTGCCACAAACGCAACTTTTCCGCTCTTTGAAAATTAATTTCGACGGACACGCAGTTTCAAGTAAATAAATTATTCATTGAGAGTGCTCATCAAACTTTCATTGCACAAAGAATACCGCGGCTACATTTCTGGAGAAACCCCTCCCTTCCACGTGCACACCCTGGCTTCCAAACCTCGATGCCAATTTCGCATTGCTCCCGTTTTCGGGATCTCTTTTCGCTCGACACATGACGACTCCGGGAAAATCACGTGAAAGGAGCGATTCTCCCCCTCTCTCGATATAAATGGAAGGGGGGGGGGACCCGGATTGGATTAATTGATTAGGTATACATCAAAACTGTATTTACTGAGGAAATTAAATTCCTCTCTTGATTGTGTCTTTCAGATTAAATCGCTGGTTCAGTCAGGAACGGGAAGAAAGAGATGCGGTGCGCCGGCTCTTCCACCGACATTAAAGAGTTTCCGTCTTTTAATTCCCCTCAAACGTTTTCAGATTAATCAAAATGAGGATTTCGTTTTTTATTCTCATTTTTTTGTAATTAATGCGGGTAAAAATGTCCTGCGCCAAATAATTGGCTGTTAATGAGCGACAAGTGAGGAATCAACGGTTTGAAGTGCCAAAGCCTGAAGGAAAATGGGCGGCATACTTTACTTAAGACTAAAACTTCTGAGTAGTGCAATTTAATTAGACAGTGCATCAATTAAAACAATTAGCGCTCCGTTTTTATTTAGTTTCTTTAGCTTCGCGGTTCACGTCTTCAGGTGTCTTTTCTTTTCTTAATGTTGACAGTATGTTTCAAAAATTTACTGTAATTACAAAATACATATTTTCTTTTGTTATTTGTTTGTTTTCAGGTAACAACAATTTAAAAAAAAAAAAGGTTTACACGATAATTAATGTACAAAAGGGGATATTTCCAAGGTTTGCATTAAACGAGTCTTTCAAACCTAGAATACATATGCTTCCTGCAGTATACAAATATTTAAAAAATCTAAGCAAAATATTCTATAGATGTTAAGTTCTAAGCTTTAACACAATAAAATGCATATCAATAAGCTCTTCGTTCAGTATTTAGCTTAGCTGGTAGCTTAAAACTTTTGAGAAACATTTTCTCTCAATTCACTATTAACCAAGTTCATCATCAATTCAACATGCAGCTGAATATCCGGCCAAGCTTAAAAAGAGATAATGAGAGATAATTTAAAAGAACTTAATAAAAAACATTTGATTTCATTTTGTTTTGATTTGTATGAAATATAGTGTTATTTTATTGCTATTGATAAATTCAATTTTTCAAGCCATAAATTCATATAAGCAGTCAATACATAAAAATATGAACTAGTTTGAGAAATTAAATATTTTTAAATATCATTCGTCAATAACACAATACTTTTTACGGTATTGTATTGTAGTTTTCAATACATTTTATTCATTTTAATAATATCTGTGACAGAAACACTATCAAAATGAACTATAGGTGCTTTAAAATCAGTTTTGGTTCATTTTTAACATTGGTGAAATTCTCATACATCAATGAAACTTTGAGTTGTAATACATTTTTTAAAGTTATTTAAAGGGTATATCTTAAGAAATGAATATTTAATAAATTACCTAAATTAAGTTGTATTAATTCAGTAATAACTATTTTCTAGGAACTCTAAAAATCCATTTTGATTACTATTATTATAATTATTAACTTGTATGTTGATTTATTAATTAAATTTATTAGCTTTTATTATTTCATGTAATTAAAATATTTAAATTTGTACATTTTAATGAATTTTCCAATTATTAGCCTTAATTATGTGACTTCTGTATACTTAATTTTTGGAATTTTTTTTTATAAAAAAATAAAAATAAAAATCGACAATTTGCCAAGGTGAATGGCTGTTCTCAGAAGTATTCTAAAAACTCTTCCAAAATGTGCGCTTCAAAATATTGCCCTAAAAAGTGTTCTGAGAAGTGTATGAAGATTTATAGTGTACTTGGAAGAAAATTTTGAAAGTTTGGATTTCCATAAAGCAGGACTTAATAAATCTAAATCCATCGAAAAATTGTAGGTTGCAACTGATAATTTTTTCGAATATTAATTTTATAATTCCATGGCTGCCAACTACTACGCCTATTTAAAGTCAAATAAATATGTTAGAAACAGAAATTTTAGCAAATGATAAACAATATGTCCTGTAATGCATAACATTGAATATATTTGGCATAAATTTTATTAAAATATTTTTGTGGTTCCAAGCATGTTTATATGATTTAAATAGGCGAAAGAAGTTGGCAGTTCTGTAATTCATATCATAAAATTATAAAAGTTGCAAATTCAACGTATTTATGCGTTTAGGAATTTTAGTATTATTGCTATATAAAAAAAATAACACAAGAGTATAATTTCAGGAGTTATTAATAAAAATATGAATATTTAGCATTATAAGCACTAAATTTTGAATATTTAGAATTCAAAAACTTATTGCTCAAATGACTTTAAATTTGGCGTCTAGGCATAGTTTGAATCGAAAATTTGAAATATCTTGTTAAAAATGAGCATTACTATTGAAAAAAAAAAATTAAGTTTGGTTTCGTTTTAATATGTAGATGGTTCCCTAAGCAAACTTTATATACATTATTAAAAAGTAAATTTTATTTCCAATCGTTTAGTACCAGTTACTTTCTTACGATAGTTTGTACATTTTTGATTAATTCACTACGATAATTGATTGAGGAGTTAGTAAGGGGTGTTTACTTTTTCCCACGACTGGACATCCACTGCTATCAAAGCTGAAGAGGTTCAATATTTCTATCAATGAAACATATTGGGTAGTATAAATATCCTCTTCCGTGAGCCAGTTAAACTTTTATTGCGTGTAGGTTCAATAGCATTTTGCTTTGGCTAATTTGTCTAGTAGTTCTCAAAGATACATTTAAATTTCATGTTTCGAAATTTAAAGTGAATTTACAAATAAATTTTTAGCTGAAATCTTTAAGGGACTACTTCAATTAAGCGAAAACACCCGTTCGCTAAAGTAAATCCTATTTTTTAGTAATTTTTAGAGCAATGTCGTTTCCATTTAAATATTTTTCAGGGGTTTTCTCTCTCTTAACATTGGTTATCTAAGATCGATCTATACAAGGGCCGTCTTTTTACTTTTCCGATTTTCCTGTTCGATTTTTTTTTTAATGAGGATACTTTCACTTTTGAAACCGGTTCTGAAAATAAAAATACCCTAATAAAAAAATCTGTAAAAATAAATAAATAAATAAATAAAAATTCCTTCCATAGGATTAATATTAGAAAACGGATGTTTTCATTAACTGAAGTAGCCTCTTTAGATGACTTTATTTTCTTAATTTCTTTATACTGATAAACTGCATTTCTACTGTGTACCAAAAATATTTTAAACTGGATGCCAAATTCTTACACAAGTTCTTTTAATGAAAAAAATGGGTTGATAAGGGCATTTTTTACCCATTATCCCCTTGATGTGGCATAAATTTTTCATTACTATACCTCATAACAAATAAGAAAAAATAAAATTTTTGAATGGGAAAAATAATAACTGATGGGAAAAATTAAATATATGTTTAAGTAAGTATTATGTCTTCCAGGTCTTCCGGTCTTCCAGGCCTATTCGATGAATTTTCTCAACAATTGCAGGAATTGTTACTTCCATGAGACGTCCAGAGCTAGACTCATCACTTGTGTTCGTCTGCTCCATTTTAAACTCTGGAACCCACCTTTTAACCATTGAATATGATGGGACAGAGTCATTCAGTGTGCTGTTCGTTTCCTTCTTGATTTCTTTGGGCATTAAATCTTCAGATGGAAGTTTTAGATTACTGCTCGTTTTACAAATCTTCCATTTTCGAGAAAAAAAATCTAGAATAGTCTTGATTTAAATGCTATCAATCAAACAATAATCAAGTTACCGATTTGAAACTATGGTTATAAACTAGTCAGGGATAGTACTATGCAGTGCTAGCCTATAAATGTCCTCGTAGCGCTATTTCTGTGTTGGACCTGGGACTTTTCATCCGAACCTCATAAATTATGTAAAACGATCGTAGTTATCGTTCGTGCATGCGCAGATAAAAATTATTTCACACAACTACACATATTTCATAAAACATTTAATATATTTACATTCCAATTGCACTATATTATTTCTACTGCATTTTGCCATTTTTCTGAAACTGGCGTTAAGTTTGGTTGAAAGTCTTACTAATATAAGCTAAAAACATGCAATTTTTTTTTTTAACTTTTAAAAAAATTCGCTATATTTCCATGAATATTCATGCTAGTCTTACAAAAATCAGTCATGTTATACAGTATCAACATATTTGTATTCTGCAGTTATAGATCATTTCGTGCATTTTAATGTACACGCATATGCAAATATTTTTATTTTTCTTTAATTTTTTGTAGATTCCTTAAATGTCCTCCATATCAAAGGAACGTTGAAAAATATGAAGTCAAACATAATTTTTGTAATCCTTAAGTTCCAGAAGGATCAGATAAATACTTCTTTAACTTTTCAACAATATGTCTAAAATTGAGTGTCCGGTCATTAATGGTCATACTGTTTTAAAAAGATGAAAAATTCTAAACTGTGTCCTATTATTTAGTAAATAAGAAGTACGAATATATTTCACATTTGAATGTTGCTTTTCAAAAAGGTCTCGCTTTTTAACGGGAAATCTTTTGAGGGATTGGAAAATAAGTTTTCTCTTTGACCAATCATAAAAGCATAGTTGTAATCATTTTTTGTTTTCAGAATGGATCACTTTCTGCATTTT
Source organism: Maratus speculifer (assembly GCA_964019185.1). Classification (NCBI taxonomy): domain Eukaryota; kingdom Metazoa; phylum Arthropoda; class Arachnida; order Araneae; family Salticidae; genus Maratus; species Maratus speculifer. The sequence goes on from OZ025299.1 coordinate 253,456,367, forward strand.
AAAGCAAAATTTTCTTTAGTTTTTACGATTGTGATCCCTTAAACACCTAATAAACTTTGGTTTTCTCCTAAATAAACCTAAAATAACTAAATATTAAGAAAAAACAATGTTTGAGAGTAAGAGTTTTTATTTTTATTTTTAACACAAAATGATCCCCCCCCCCCAGACACACACACCATAAAAAAGTTAAGAAAAACTTGCTCCTTTCTGGATTTCGTTCAATTGCCATCCACACTTCAACTAACCAAACCACGCAAAACAAAGTTATATGTACAGGGATGCAAGTGCTAAGCCATAAATGAGTGATCATCACCACTAAATACTTACACTATTCTTCACCTCATTAAAGTTCAGAAATTCTCTTATTAAATAAGGCGAAGAATAGAGTAAAAGTGGTAGCAATCATATATTTGTGGCGCAGCTCTTACATCCCTGAATACTTAACCCCTTGAGCTCTGCTGGTAGAATTTTCTACCACATAATTTTAATTCCAAAATGCCACAATGGCACCAGAAAATTTGACCAAATTTACTTCAAAAAGGTTTAATGCATTTTTTTTCGTGTTTATCGTTAACCGTTTTTTTTTTCTTTGCAAAATACTAGTGCCAGTGTGACATTTGGAATTTTGAAGAAATTTACACCCCAGAACTCAAAGGGTTAAGCATGCACGGATTTGCGTTTTAGTGCCCCACTTAAATTTAATATATAAAGTGTCATTCTAATTGTATGAATCTAGAATATAATCATACAGTATTATATTGGTATAGGACACCACGAAAAAAAAAATCCCTGTTGGCTTGGCCTATAGGCGGAGGTAGATTTCATAGAATGCTCATTTCAACAACAAAAAATAAAATATGATTAGGAATAAACCCAGTTAAGAACTTTATTTGACCGCTTATGAAAAATTATTATTTTCATTTTCTGTAAGAACTGGTTTTATTAGAATCCTCTTAAGCTAAATTCGGTTAAAATGCCCATATTGACATCATATTTTGAAGTATATGCTGACTTTATTTAAAAAAATGACCAACACGGAACATCATATAGTTCCTAAATAAAAGAAAAACTGTCAATTGAATGCGTTTGAGAGCAAAATGTTGTTTAAAAAATGAGTCATAAAATAACCAATTTGTTATTTGAATACATATTCAATTCTTCAATTACGATAGCTTTGGGAAGTTTTGTGCGAAGCGCCCATTTTGACAGCTTTAAAAAAAATATATATATTCAGCCTTTATAAGAAAACTGATCTATAAGGTATATTATACAGTTCCTAAATAAGAGAACTTGTCAATTGGATGAGTTTGAGAGCAAAATTGAATTTAAAAAAGAGTCAGAAAAAACGCAATTTGTTGTTTGAATATTGTCTCAATTTTTCAATCACAATCATTTTGTGAAATTCTGTTCAAAATATCCATTTTAGCAGTCTTTTTTTAAAAATATATTCTATCTTTATTAATAAACTGGCCAATACGTTACATTATATAGTTCCTAAATAAGAGGATCTGCCATTTGGATGCGTTTAATATCAAAAATGAATTTAAAAATGAGTTAGAATATAAGCAGTTTGGATTTGAGATTTTATTCTTCAACTCCTATTTTTGTTTAATTTATTTTTGCTATAAATATTGGTCCTATGAAAAACTCCTCGGTATAAACGTTGTAGATATTATTAAGAAGATGTAAAATAAATTAATTAGATTTGATAGTTTAACAATTGACGAAGTTATGGATTTTATTCTTTTTCCACCCTTCTTTTTGTTTTCGTTTCTATTATTTTTTTTTATTGGTAAGAGTTAGTCCTATCAAAACATGTAAATACAAAAGTTTTAGATAATTTTGAAAACATTCATAAAGAGTTTAATTGGATTTGACATCTTAAGAATTGACAAAGTTATACATCCCCTCCTTCAAAAATCCTATTTTTTCGCCCCTTGATCCTATTTTTAAATTTATCAAAAATCTGTCCAGCATAAACTTTTGGTCCATTTTTAGAAGTAATATAAACTTTAAACTGATACGATATCTATTGTAATTAAAAAGTTATAGCGTTTTTTCGACCCCCCCCCCCGCCCTGTTTTCACCTCCTTGGTCCAATTTTGCCAATTAACTAACTTGACCGAGATTTTATACCACTTGATTTTATATATCATTTTAGAGGAGATTGGAGCAGAATTATAGAAGTTGTCGTGTCGATAAAAAAATTGATATATATATATATATGGATAGATAAATTTTTTTACTGATGGTAGTTTTGGGGTCTAGAGGTCATGATCGGTGTAGATCTGCAAAATTGTTTCAGAAATTCCAACATAGGAGCGACTGCAGTAGGTAGTATTTCATACGAAATCTACCTTGAAAGTACAACATGGTGGACGCCTAAGCATGTTGATTTATTCGTTGCATGGCATCTCCTGTTAGTGAGACATCTAACAAAGTAATTCTACCAAATTTATATTTATTATATTTATAAATAATGAATTACATGCCTTGTGTACCGCAGCGAGAAAGTCTTTGCCCCTTCGTGGATAGTAAAAAAAAAGTAATCAAATTTCCTTTATCTGGAATAATTTTTAATGGTAAAATTTACATCTTTCAGTTTATTTAAAAAGGCTTAAATTTAATGTTGAATGAAACGCTTAAACGCTATTATATTTTATAAAATACTTAAGACAAAGTTATCCCCAAGCAATTTTACCCCAATCGATCGAAAATTTTTACACAATCGAGGATGCAACATGCTCCCTCGTATCTATATGATTTTATATTTTTAGTGAAAAAATATATCCCAACGGACCTAGAGTTTAGGACCCCACTGTGTTCGGCAGAGTGCATTCTCGAATTTGTACACATGATTTTATATTTGCAAACGAAAATCACACCATATGAATCTAAAGTTGGGGAGAGGGGTAAAACTTTATTTAAATAATATACATATACATTTAAACAGCTGCTACCTGTAGTTTTATAAGTTTTTAATTTCTTATCTTATCAAGCAAATATCCATAAGAAAAAGAGAAAAAAATAATTTCCATCGTTTTCAGAAATTACGCCTCAGTATTTGCCATTTCATCCTGTACTAATTACTTTATCCTAAATTTTGTAATTTTAATATAAGGTATGAAATTAAAATAATATGTGTTAATGCTTCGTCTTTTTTGTAGTAAGTTAAATTTTTACTTTGGTTATATTTTTCCTATTTTCATTAATCTCCCTACTTTAATATTAATTACAATTTGCTGATATTCAATTTTTCTTTACATTTTTTTTTTATAATTTTGCTCCTTTCTTATCGTCTCTAATTATATAAAAAAATCCTTCAATGTTATTTACACCTACTCCTGTTTTAATTAATGATTTAGTTAATTAATTTTTCAATAGAATACATTTAGAAATAAAAAATAAATGGGAAAAAATATGAAAAAAATAATAACAACATGTATTTTTGATTTATTTTACTATTTTTTTAGACAGATTTATTCTTTTACCTCATATTTTGTTACGTTTCTTTAAGTACAATCACAGCCGACGATGGAACAACGTTATACATATTTCCAAGCATTTTTTCTTTCTGCATTAATCAAAATTCTTATTGATTTTTATATGTGTTTTTATTATGAAAATATTCAATTTTATTATTTTATAGGTGGATTTTCTTAACTTTTTACATTGGTTTGATGGTATTTAGTCTGTATATATTTATCAGATATTTTAATTAGAAATTTCCTTTCTATTGTTTAATAAGTCTTTTAAGTTTTTCATAAAGCATTTTTTCTGTCTGTTCAACTTAAATAATTTGTATTTTTTGTTTATGTTGTTTTTTGTGAATTATAAAGTTAAAGTTATGATTTAAAAAAAAAAAATTAATCCCCTAGAGTGACATTCTACATCAACGCGAATAATCTAATACTTAGAAGACCTTATTAAAATGTGATAATTTTTTGATGTTGCTTGGATTTTTTTAAAATAAGTTTTGAAAATGTCAGGTTTCTCCTTCTCTCTGTCATTAACCCATCTTTTTCTGTGTCGGTCTCTCTAAATTTTAGTTAGAAATATAACTACATACATATATATATATATGGGGGAGATGGGGGCACGTTTGAACTGGGGCACCTTTGAACACGCTAAATATTTTCCTTCAAATAAATTATTTAAAAAAAAAGTATTTGGCAATACATTACTGCTGCTTCAAGAGAATAATTATACAAATCTGTACGATTTTGTAAGAACAATACTGTCTAAACAAGATATGTATTTCTCTCCCTCTTGAATCTAAACTTAAGAAAGTAAAGTTGTAAGATTTTTGTTCACAAACTTCAATCTCTAAAATTTTAATATATTGATCAATGCTTAAACAAAGATGTTAGCTTTAGTTTATAAGCTTTGTTTTATTCAAATTATTCAGCCAAATTGAGTAAACCGTTGTAATGTTGAACTCCATGTGATGGGACACAATTAAACAAAAACGTTGGGGCATCATTGAACAGCGAAAACAGACCGAATAAACTGGTGATAAATAAGGATTGAAATAATTTAAAAAGAACACTTAAAACTATGAAGTAAAGAGTTGTTAATGAACCTAAATATTATTATTTCTGATTTTTTTTTTATGTGAAAAGAGGTTAATTAAGAATGTCAAAGAACATGGACTTATACTGCTAAACAATTCCCCTTACTGCACACATAGGTTCCAAACTCTGTATTTATCAGTGATGGGAAGTTTCAAATCTAAATTGAATCAAATCTAAATTCATTTATCGTATAATTGCATATCCTGGATAAAAAATATGAGTAATTATTTAACAGGTTTCCAAACATCATTTCTGATTTCCGTAACGAATAAAACGGAATTTTAGTATACCAGGTCTCTTTAAAAAAAAATAGCGAATGAAAATTTTTTATTTTCCAGAAGCATCAGATATCACATTGGTGTATTTCAAGGATATTGTAAAACAAAGTTTTCACAACCAAATACAACTGGAGGGACATTTTGTGTTTTATCAACAACTTTGACATCAATTTTGATAAATTTAAGTTTGATTAAAACAAAAAAAAAATAACAGTAATTTCAACAAAATGTTGTTATTTAATTTTATTCATATTACTTTATATTTCTGTAACATATGCAATTTTTTATAAAAACTCTCAATATTTTCATATTTTATTCATTTGTTCAAAGGTGCCCCTTGCTTGTTCAAAGGTACCCCTACAAGAGGTAAGTTTGAACAAAAATCTTTCAACTTTTTAAATCTTCACAACTTATTTAATTTCTCTGGAAAATGTTTAACTTATGGTTCATATGATGAAGAAATGCGCTGTTTTCCTTATGCAATATTTAAAACTCAATAAATATAATTCAAGTAAGAAATACATTGATTTTCTGAAAAAAAATGTTCAAAGGTGCCCCCCTCGCCTCTATATGTATATATATATATATATATATATATATATATATATATATTATTTCTGGGAACAAAATATTATAATCGCAATATATAACACAATAGCCTGTTTATTAAGGCTGTTCTAAAATTCAAACTGATTATTTTTTGAAATATTCCTGAATTCAAATGTTGTATGATATCAGGAAAAATCTAGCATACATATTTAAGAGAAAAAAACGATTTCAAAAATGGAATCATTCGTTCGATTTCCTCTGTAATTCTAATACTATGCAATTTAAAATGGATAAAGGTCAATAAGACTATGAATGTTGCCATTTTTGAAAAACTTTATTATGTATTCTTTAATATTTAATTATTTCTCTAATATGCTATATTTAGTTAAAATTCATTCAAATTGTTAAACAGATTGTTTTTTCTGGAAGTACATGGGCAAAATTTAGTTAGTTACTTATTTTTTATTTTATTTTTTACTATTTTATTCACATTTTGTCAGTGTATTTTCTTTCTTTTTCTCACAAAAAAAGAACTAAGGTACATTTTGTTTTATAAATGTTTATGCTAGTAGTGTAAGAGATTGTATGAAACATTAAAAAAAACTGTACAGTAGACCCCCGACTATCCGGCCTAATGTGGCGCAGTGTTAGGCAGGATAACGAAAAAGCCGGATAGGTCTGAGTTCTATAGATATTTACTCACTTTCTACCGCAAGCCTAATTCATAAAAGAATGAGTAAATCTGATTTTACCATTTATCAATAAATCATTGATCAAATATTAAAAGTAACAAATAAGACAAATGAGTCAAAACTTACTGTTTTTATTTTTTGAAAAAGTTCTTGATAGAGGATTGCTTTTTCCTTCTAGTCCTCTTCCGCGACGCAATGACCCTCCATTTAAGCAAGCAGATGATATAAGTTGCATTGATTCTGCCTGCTGACTAATGTATTGCAATGCTGCCTCAATCATCTTGAACTCTTAAGAATGCCTGCTTTCCTGCTATTCCCCTCCGCTTTATTTTTCTTCTCCCTGTGTCATCACTACTACAATATTGTTGTCAGTTAATTATTAACTTAGTTCTTTGCCATCCATACTTACCTCTGTAAGAATGTAGCTTTTATCATGTTCTCTGCATAAAAATTGCCAGAGATCAGTATATTTTTCCAATGAAAGAAGCTTACTGTTCTTATCGTCCACTTCTGTTTCCCACACGGATTTATGCCCATCTTTATGGTCCAAAAGAATCTTCCAAGACTTTGCAATCATTATGTTTGGAAATTAATGCCATGTTTCTGTCATCCACCTTATAACATATAACATGCCAATATTTTTCAGAGTGGTTATGTAGTTTTTATTTTTATCAATCGTTGATATCAACGAACGTAGGACGCGCCAGCGATACTTTTTCTTTATCATTTCAAGATTCGCATTGGGTAGTTAAAATTCAGCTTTGATGTCTCCGCCTGCGAGTTTATCAATGGATGAATGCGAAGATGCTTTGTCAAGAATTAGCAGAGCTTTACATGGCAAACTGTTGTCTTTCAAATGTTTTTCTATAATCGGGACGAATTCACAGTCGGCACTGTCTCGGCCGCTTCCGACATTACTCATTCTTTTTCTTAAGCCGGATAGTACGGAGAGTCAGGATTTTACTGTACCTCATTTACACATACTTGAAGAAAACCTTTTTCATTTTCTATTTTTTCCCACGTTTTATATATTTATTCCACACAGAGTGAATGAAGGTGCCACTTGGATTTCCATATTTGATTATGTTAAAGGAATACAAACTTTCAATACATCTAAATGCAATTAGTACCACAATTCGCTCATATTCGAAAAAAAATATCTTACAAGGAAAGCAAAACCTTTTATATTATATCTCCATTTTATAGATTTTTATACATGTATGTAAAAATACATTTATGTTATACAATATGCAGATAACTTCAATATTACTTCAATAATCAATAAATAAATTAGTGTCAATTTAAATAATACAGATTTTAACGCAGAATACTTTTAGCACTTATGATATATATAAGTTTTTTAAATAATTTTAATTGCATATTGTTAGTTAACAACTGCTCTATAATGTATTTGAAAATTCATATTGACGTCGCTGGGGTTTTCTTGTAGCACACTCAAACTATTATCGTTCCTTCCTTTACCTGCATTGCTTCATTAAACAAATATCTAAAACTAACAAACAGTCAACTTTGAGTATTATTTGCGCTCAGAGTGTTGCATACAATAAATATATGAATTATTAACTGCATAATTAAAAAAAATGATCGTTGCTCTTAAACAATAATAAAACTTTGAAAAAGAACTATACAACGTAGGGTACTCTACTGACTATACCATAAAAGTTCAAAGAGCTTAAAAGTTCAAAGCCTAAATAATATAAAATATACACTGCAATGTACCAGCAAATTTTGTTGGCAGCAATGTAGCCAGCATTTTTTGCCGTAAAAATTGCAATAAAATTAGGCGTATTCTTTATAACATCTACCTTTACTGCAATTTTACGGCAAAAACTGCTAGCAACATTGCTACCGGCATTTAACGGATTTTTTTTTTTTTTTTTTTTTTTTTTTTTTTATACGTGTAGCTATTCTGTATAACAACTCTTTTTTTTAACTTATGCTGAACTGTTTTTTATGAACTTATTTGAATACAGGCCAAAAAATTAGTGCATATTTAACACTAGAACCGCGGGAAATTTTACTCAAGTTTTATAAAAATAATTAACATCAGAATTTTTATTTAAGTCTATTTAACTTATTTATTGCAAATAATTTTCGTGCAGCTTACATATAAATTATTTTAAGAAGATTTATCTGGTTCGAATCGACATCTTTTCACTGAGTACGGGTCAAAATGACCCGTCTCCGCGGTTCTAGTGTTAAAATAAAATTTGGCATCTCATAAAACTAAATTCAGCTTAGTAATAAACGTTTTTTTTACAGTCACTTTTTAGGTAGATTTCGTATGAAATACTACCTATTGCATTCTCTCCCATGTTGGAATTTCTGAAAACTTTTTGCAGATCTACACCGATCATGACTCCTAGACCCGAAAACTACCATCAGTAAAAAAGTTTATCTATCTATCTATCTATCTATCGGTGTATATCACTTTCTTCTGGACACGATAACTTCTATAATTATGCTCGATCTTCTTCAAACTTTTACATAAAATCAAGGAGCATAAAATCTCGCTTGAGTTCGTTAATGGGCAAAATCGGAATAAGGGGGTGGAAATTGGGAGGGTTTTTGTGAAAACCGAAAAAACGCGATAACTTCTTAAATAAAATAGATATCGAATCAGTTTAAAGTTTATATTACTTCTCAAAAATGGGCTAAAAGTTTATGCATGACAGATTTTTGGTAAAGTTAAAAATCGGCTCAAGGGGCAAAAAAACAGGGTTTTTGGGAGAAAAAAAATCATAACTTCGTCAATTCTCAAGATATCAAATCCAACTAAATTTTTTATAAATGTACTCAACATTATCTAAAACTTTTGTATTTACAAATTTTTGATAGGAGCAACGTTTACCGACGAAAAAAATTTAAAACGAAAAGAAAAGGGGGGGGGGGGAGAAAAAAATCCATAACTTACTCAATTCTTAAGCAATCAAACATAATTAAATTTATTTTACATCTTCTCAATAATATCTACAACTTTTATATTAACAAGTTTTTCATAGGGCCAATTCTTCTAGCAAAAATAAATTAAACAAAAATAGGAGTTGAGGAATAAAATCTCAAATCCAAACTGCTTATATTCTAACTCATTTTTAAATTCATTTTTGATTTTAAACGCATCCAAATGGCAGATTCTCTTATTTAGGAACTTTATAAAATGACGCATTGTTCGAGTTTTTAATAAAGTCAGAATATATTTCAAAAAAGGCTGCCAAAAAAAGTATTTTGAACAGAATTTTCCGACGTTATGGTGATTGAAAGATTGAGGAAGTATAACAAATTGCGTTTTTTCAGACTCATTTTTAAATTCATCTTTTGCTCTAAAACGCATCCAGTTTACAGGTCCTCTTACTTAGAAACTATATAATGTGATGTGTTGGTCAGTTTTTTGATAAAGGCTGAGTATATTTTTAAAAATGCTGTCAAAGTAAACACTTCGCACAAAATTTCCCGAAGCGATCATTATAAAGAATTGAGGTTATATTCAAATAATAATTTGGTTATTTTATAACTCATTTTTAATTTCAATTTTGCTCTCAAATGCTTTCAATTGACAGTTTTTCTGTTGTTTAGGAACTGTATAATGCGCCGTATTGGTCTATTTTTTAATAAAGTCAGAATATATTTCAATAAAGGCTGCCAAAAAGGTATTTTGAACAGAATTTCCCGACATTATGGTGATTGAAAGATTGAGGAAGTATAACAAATTGCGTTTTTTCTGACTCATTTTTAAATTCGTTTTTGCTCTCAAACGCATTCAGTTTACAGGTCCTCTTATTTAGAAACTATATAATGTGACGCATTGGTCTGTTTTTTTGATAAAGGCTGAATATATTTTTTAAAATGCTGTCCATGTGGACACTTCGCACAAAATTTCCCGAAGCGATCATGATAAAGAATTGAGGTTGTATTCAAATAACAATTTGGTTATTTTATAACTCATTTTTTATTTCAATTTTGCTCTCAAATGCATTCAATTGACAGATTTTTTGTTATTTAGAAACTATATAATGTGCCGTATTGGTCGATTTTTTAATAAAGTCAGAATATATTTTAAAATAGGTTGTCAAAATGGGCATTTGAGTCGAATTTAGCTTAAGATGATTTTGATAAAACTTGTTTCTAAAAAAAAATTAAATAAAATTTTTTTCGAAAGCGGCCGAATCAAGTTATTAAAGTGGATGTATCTGTAATCTTTTTTTTTTTTTTCTTTTTTTTTTTTTTTTCTTTTTTTTGATGTTGAACTGAGCACTCTTTCAAATCTACTTCCGCCTATAGGCCAAGCCGACAGGGATTTTATTTTACTTTTTTTACGTTTTTTAAAAGCCTTGGTCAAAGTTTAAATTTGATATTGTGCTAAGCAGACTTCAAAAAGAGGTCGCAAAAACACAACACCGCCCTGGTCCGTGCCGCGTTTTTCCAAATAAATTTTGAAGTAACTTTTAAAGACACAGGAGGTATATTGACAGATCCATTGAATGCAAACTAGTCGCATATATTATAGTATTTACGTATGTAATTTTAATTAACTTAGTCTGATTTTAAGAATTTGGCGATTGCTTTCATTTTGGTACTGAACATTTCGTTAAGCAAATATATCATTGACAGTTGTTATCTGGGCTTTGAAAAACGATGGTACATAAAGTAATCCGCCCCTGTCATTATGCATGTCCAAATCATTCGTGTATTTAAGGGATAAAGTGACTTATTTGATGGTGAATAAACAAAGGCGAATCTCTTGTTATTCTCTGGAAAAATACTTATCCTTTTTGTTATTTCCTATACTGGGAATTTCAACAATAGTTTTTGGCAACACGTTAGTAAGAAGGCTCTTTATCGCTCTGTAAGATTAATATATTTTAAAGATAATAAAATAGAAGGTAAGATAGAAAAAATATTTTTGAAGTTTTCAAATTTGAATGGAAAAGAAGGGTAAGTATTCTTCTCGTAGGATAACATGAGATTCCTCTTTGTTTTTGCCTTACCAAATAATTCCCGTTAGTATCTCAGCTAATTACCGACGATTTTTTTTTTCTAAATCATTATTAACAATGTTTTTACACTTCTTTGTTCAGCACTCCTCAACACCTTTGGTAGATGCCAGTAAATCCAAATTTGTGTGTAACGGAAAAATGCAATTGTCTCAAAAACTATGTGATCTAGGGTAATCGCTATAGTTTTTCGGCAAGGTTCAAATTAACGTTTACTACCTCTAATTTTTTCATAACTTTAATTTCAGTAAATTCGTAAATAGATAAGTGGGGTGCATATTTTTGCATTACATTTTCGACGATATCACTGCAAATAATAATACTTAAAATTATAAGAAATGTATTTTTAAATTCAGCGTTACGAAAGCTTTCGCAGGATACCCCACACGATATACAATGAAATTTTTTTTTTTTTCATGTAACTTAATTATCCCCATATTTTTTTTCTTAAATATATTTGTGAATGTTTCATAATCTGTAAATATGCAAGCCAATAGTCTTTATTATTTCTCCCAATTTGAACTTACCACTTTCCATAGTTTACGAGTAAAATGGCTGTGCCAGGCAGCCAGACACAGGAGTGATTTCATAACGGTTCCATTTTTTACCTTTTACATACACAACTCTAAAAACGGATATTTTGCTGATCAAAACCTATAAATCGGTGCACACAAAATTGAATTCTCTGTCCTTTCGATTGTTTGCGTTAACGCTCATATGATAATAACGTATTTTTCTGAAAATGTAATTGCATTTATAGAGGGTTGTTCCTCAGAAATTCTAACTATCAAGGTGTCTTCGTGATCACATTTATTACCATAACTGAAAAAAATGTTAAATATTTTTCACAGATCCAGTATTGGCTTACGTATCTTGTAGGTTCTAAAATATTTTTTTCCTCATAAATACAAGTTTTGAAACAATATCCGTAATTTTATTTTATTACATATTTATTAATAAGATTAATCAACAAAAAATAACTATTTTTTTTTCATTTAAATTTAAATACACATTTTCAGAGATTAAATGTCCCACTTTTGTGTGTTATAAGCCAATTTTACTTAGTAACGGTGGTAAAAAACATTGAAAATTGTAAAAACTGTGAGCTTATTCAAAATCAAAACTTATACCCTGACCCTACTGAAAATATCTTGTCAATTTTTACTGTATTATGATTCAATATTCAAATGTATGTTGATAATATTGAATTTTATATACAAGGTGTGACCATTAATTTTCAGGACTGATCTAATACCTCTAGAAAATGTTACATGAAACAGAAATAAATTTAATATATTTAAAAGAAACTCCTACCATCTATAATGCACTTCTATGCTAGGCTGTATAAATTTTAGAAAGAACTTTTAAAGCTCAATTTCGAGATGCTCCTTAAGGGGACGTCGCCGCTTTCTTGATGGCCTCAACATCCTGAAATCTTGTTCAAGTAAATATTCTGCAAAAATTTCGGTAATCACCTCCTTAGAAATGCTCCATTCATTGGCGAATACTCGAATAGTTAATCGGCGATCTAAAGTCACATGCTAACGAACTGTTTCTGGCGTATAGATGTAATGCGGCCATCAAACATGCGCTTCATGTTCCACACATTTCAGCCGTTCCGAAAAGGGCTAAACCATTCAAAATCGCATGAACAGGATAATGTTTCGTCTTTTAACTCTTGTTTCAAGGGTTCACATTGGGTTTTGTAGCATTTTTGCCCAATCTGAAGCAGAATTTAATGTTTATTCTCTTCTCCCTATCGACTTTGATAACAAAAATTTAATAGTTACATTTTAATGTGTTTTTCAAGGTCATCCACTTGCTTCCGAAGGACGAAAACATTGCTAGACATGCGCAAATAAACGACCTTCCAAATACAAGCATTATTGTGTTCTGACAAATTCCGGGTTTTGTACAGTTACGTCAGTCCGGGAAATTAATGCCCCACGTTGTATATTATCATATGATAACGTGAGTTTCAAAACACTCCTTATTCAGAATTTAAAAATTCCGTAATTTTTCTGTCAATCTATGCAATAAACTACTTATTCTATAGTGAACCTGCATCGAATAAACACTACAATCTAAAAAATAAATAAATAAATAAAAATAAAAAATCTAAAAATAAAAAACGTTTCATAGTGCATTCCTGACATTGTAAAATGTAGGTTTATAATGGAAACCAATACACACAGTCAGACATTTTTCCCAGTTTCACAAAATTTTCTGGATGATTTGAGTTTTGAAACGCATGCCCTCATATGTACAATCGTACACCGTTTCTAACTGCTGTTGTCAAAATTCTTATTGTAACAAAAGAGAATATAAAAGTTCGGAAGATAAGTTTTTGAGGCTTCCATGTGAGACGTCCAGATAATTAAAAATGATAAAATTTTAATATAAACAAGCTTTTTTACGGGCATTTGTAATCTTACACTATATTTTTTTTATTTTCTTTCTAAAAAAAATAAAACATGTCCTACATTCCGTTTGCTCAGGTTAGAATAACTAGGAGGTATAGCGATAAATTCGCCATTCTTCAATGTCTTATTATATGTTAAATCGATAAAAATTAGAAGTATAAAATACATTTTGCTTTTTATTTTATTTTTTATTTATTTTTTATTTTTTGTTTTGTTTTTATAGCTCTTTTTCTGTATTTGGAGCAATTCCAAGATTTTTTTAGGAAAAATATAGAACGAGATCCACAATAAAGTTGAAACTATGAATTTTAACTATTTACAGCATATTTAACTATTTAACTTTTAATGAAGAAATACTGATAATTATATTTTCAATTGTATTTTTATTTTGTATTTTGAAAACTTTTTTTTTCTAATGCACAAATTTTCCAAGATTTGGCTTTTTAACTTAATAGCCTTCGAAAAATATCCATTCATTAACGTCAATCCAACATTTAATAACTTACGTTTCACTTATAGAAAATTTTCGTGAAAAAAACCGTATATTATCCGCAATTATAAATAAGAGAGAGAGAACAAGTAAAAATATTTATATTAGGTGATAATAATGATAAACAAAATGTTAAATTTACTAAACTAGTGAAAACAGGTTAAAAGTACCCATCATACATTTTAAGGATTAAATGTGCAAATTTCTTAATTTTTTTTTTGAAAAATGTGTCTTTTTAAACAATTGCCCATTTTCAAACTGTGGTTCGCAATGTAAAACCTCAACTACGTACACTTTCAAGAGTTAAAAAAATTATACAAAAAGTTTCTTAAGCCTGAAAATATCAAACATATAACCTTTAGTTTAGATTTTACACGCCACATACATTTAGGTAATTTAACTCAGAACCGCAATGTGTCAAAGTTATTTTTGCATTTAAAAAAGGTATGAGGGATAGCTTTACAGTTTTTCTTTTTTAAATCCATAAAAGCAGTTATATTTTTAAAAATTTTTGCAAACCTAAATAACATATTTAAAACATACTGCATTATTTACAATTTTTCATTACAATTTCTTTTTTTAGCTTTTTTTTAGTTTAGATTTTGTTTGTTAAATCAAATGTTTCCGCGGTTCTAATATGAAGATAACTTTTTCCTTAAAATTTATATTCTTTATATCTTGGAAATATTTGGAGGTAACTGCATTTATGTGATCCTTTTGAAATTTCATTTTACACATTGCCAGTTTGATTCAAGTATTTTAAAATCAATTATTTATTAGAAAGATTCTAGTGGTTTGCAAACACATATTAAAAAATTTTAGTAATCAACATTAGCTGCATGATTTCAAGTCCTAAACACCAGTATTGCTGAAATAAATTAGTAAATATGACAAATATTAAAGAAAAATTTAGCCAATGTTTGGGCGTCTTTGATTTGCTACTGTGATCAGAATGGCTATTTTAACGTCTTCAGATCCGAAGATAAAATAATATTAAGAAATACTCACGTTTGGCTTTTATACACACCATAAATGACACCGTGAATGATAGTAAAAAAAAAAAAATTGAAATTCATATTTTTTACATCTGTAAAATTTAGATTTACCAATATGTATCAAAGACCATCCCCCTCGCACACCCAAGCACCAATTTGATTGCCAATAATCTAAATTAAAACAGTAACATTTAGGAAATTTAAATAAGTAAATGGTATGTAAAACCTCGAAAACATTTATTGCAAATTGCTTAAGTAAAATATGAAAAATGCCTACTTTCTCCACCACCCTTAACTGTATATTGAAGTCAAGTATGGTATCTTTTATATATTTTTAATGTAATATTGGCAATTAAATTTATTATATATATATATATACATATATATATGTTAATAAAATATATTTTAACACGAGATTCATTGAAATTAACTTTTAAATTTTATTTCAAACCATGGAGTTTAAGAATAGAACAAAAAAAACCGTGTCAAAAGTTTAAGCACAAAATCGTTTTTATGCAAATTTTACAATCTGACGTAAGCGGTTGCGCACAAAAACAATTTCTGGGTGTATAAGAAGCAATCAGTTGTTGTTTTTGAGTTAGTACACAATGCCTAAGTTGAAAGAATTTTCAGAGGAGGGGGGGATAAAAAGCTGGAGTATGAGAGCAAAATGCAAGCCTGTTTCTGAAATCGCAAGTGCGTTTAAAAGATCAAAATCAAAACGAGGTATTCATCAAATTTTGACTCGTGGTAATGATTTCAAACGAAAATTTCGCTCAGGAAGGCCACGTGTGACTAGTTTGGCTTCATCTGGTAATTACTCCATTTCGCAAATAAAACATGCAATTGGAGATCAAATATCGAAAAAAACTGTTCATAGAACAGTTTTGGAATTCAAATACATTAAATACTGTAAAATGGCTCAATTACCGTGTCTCAAACGACACCATAAAGAAGGTAGATTATAATGGGCCAAAGAGCATATGTCATTTGGTGAAAAGTGGCTGAATGTCATATTCAATGATAAAAAAAAAAAATGGAACCTCGATGGCCCAGATGGGTTTAAGTACTATTGGCATGATCTCCGCAAAGAACCTAGGAATGTATTTAGCCGACAACATAAAGGTGGTTCTGTAATGGAATGGAGGGCTATTTGTTTCAATGGTAAGACATCTCTAATATTCATCAGTGGTCGTGAAAACTCTGAAAACTACCAAGAGACATTTACCAATCATTTGCTTCCTGTTACCGAGGTTTTGGGGGGAGAAAAATGGTTATTTTAACATGATAATGCTTCGATCCATACTTCAAACTCAACTTCATCGTGGCTTAAGTCGAAAAAAGTGTCTGTTTTGAAATGACTAGCAATAAGTCCTGATTCAAACCCTATAGAAAACATGTGGGGTATTCTCACTCATGCAATTTATCCAAATGGAAAGCAATATTCTTCAGTTAAAGATTTGAAATATGCCATTGAGATTGCTTGGTTTAAAATTGAATCAGAAACAATACAGAACCTCATTTTATCGATGGAAGACTGTATATTTAAAGTAATTCAACAGAAAGGAGCAATAACCAAGTATTAATTTTTTTTATTGTTGTTCTGCTAAAGACTAAAAAATTACTGTGCTTAAACTTTTGACACACTCATTTTTGTTGTTTTGATAAATTTTATTATTTAAGATAAATTTTTTAGGATAAATCTGTTAACTATCTTTTTGAAACTACAATTTGTAGGTTATGTGAAAAGGAAAGTAACTTTCACTCATCAATAAAATTTTATTTTGAAATTTTCCGTTGTGCTTAAACTTTTGACACGCACTGTAGTAGATATAAATATAATATATATAAGAGTTTTGTTTTTATAATAGAAAGAAAACAGGATTCCATTTGGGTAACCCAGGAGAAAAAGGGTTAGAATTAAATTTTTTAAAAAAATAATTAAATTGTTATTTTATAGAGTTATAAAAAGTATCCTTAAAACTGAATTAGTGATAATACATAGTATATATATTAATTTATGTACATAAACAAATGTAGACGCAGTACTCACTGAATATCTGAATTGAAAGGTGGAACGGTAAAGAGTGCTAATACATGATGCTAAGAAAACCAATCTTGGTTTAGAAAATCAGGATCGTAATATATTTTTAATTAAAAATACAAGATACATTATTGCTAACCTATTGCGTTGTATCAAATTCAATAAACAGCTTTTGAGCCAAAAATTTTATTTAATATTCAAGATCAAATAAGCACTATTCTATTAAAAGGACATATTTTATTAAATAAATTTCATGTATTTTTAATATGTATTTTAATATTGAAATTATATTAAATGTATTCTGACGACGATATCGTGGGACTGAAACTAAAAACAGATGTTTTTCTAAAGTCTTAAATAAAATATAACATTTCTGGGCCAAAAAAGTGGTGCAGTTAACTTGTGCTAGTTAAGGGGAAATGCTAAAAATGTTACAATAAGAACCACAATAAGGTAATTTTTAAACATTCATTAAAATTTAAAACATATTATTAAATGTAATTAAAAATTGATTTACTTGTATCATTTCTATCCATTTTTTTTTATTTTGATGTTTTGTAACTCAGATTTTAAATTTTTTTAAATGTTTTCTACTTTTTATCACATTAGTGCATAGTGAAAAACATGTTTTTATGCTTTATTTTTTAAAGGATACTATTCATATAATATCAGTGAATGGAAGGCAACACATAAGCTTTCAATTTCTGTGTGAAGAAGAGCCTTAAACTTTATAAAATTTTTCATTATATGAAATATTTCTGAAACATGAGATTGAAATCCTATTGTTGTAAAAGCCGAGCTCTGTTCCTATCTAGATTATTAAAAATAGTTATTTTTTAACAATAAATTAAAATTTAATTAAAATTAATCTTTAAAGGGTATTCCCATGAGCACTGGTCGCGTAAGTTACATTTCTAGTAACTGCTAAATTGTTGGCTACCGTTATTTTCGAAAGGTTTGCAGCATGGCCTTATTCAATCGATGAAATATCTCTGATAAAATAAGTCAAATTTTCCGTTCTAAAATACTGGTATGCAAAATCGCAGTATGTGACTTACACGACATGTGCTCATGGAATTACACTAAATTCATAATTGTTTTCTGAAACTATTAAAATATTGTAGAATCACCTTGAACAAATCTCTTTACAAAATTTTAAAACTCTAGCACCGCAGGAAATAAACTGAAATTCGATCACAAAGTTCCATATTTGTGAAAAGTTCCATAAAGTTCCAAACGTGAACTTTAAAATAATATAAAGTAAGTAAAAATTATAAATTTTGCTAGTTTAAATATATGTAAAGGAAATTTCCACGTCTGCTTAGAAAGTATTTTCGTGATTCATTTAAATTTGTAACTGAACAGACTTATTTGTCGTTGTCGCGTCACTTTACTACACACTATATAAAAAAATGCTTTTTAAGGGAGTTGGTCACTCAGCTTCCGAATTCCCCTAATGTAATGTCTATGGGCGTTTGATGCATTTGTATATTTAAAATATCTCCTCGGGAAATTAATATTTTTAGCTTCGATTTTTTTAGTACGCACTTCTTAAATGATGTCTTTGTTCTTCTTAGTTTTCAAAAATTTTCTGAAGTGTGTGGTAAATTTTTTATGAAGCGGTAAAATTTTACTCAAAGTGCGTCAGGTTTTAACACAGAAAGTATTAAATTAAACATACATTTTGGAAATAGTTTGAGAATCAAGAAAAAAATAAACATACTTTAAGAAGAGTATACTGAAAAAAGAAATTAAAATTACAGTAAACCCTGTCTAAGGTGCAATTGATCGGTACCGAGAAATTTTTCTCTAGTAGACAATATTCCGTTTTAGACAAACTTTGTGTCTATGGATTTGCAGGGACTTGAGAATTTTTTCGAGTTAGACAGATATCCGTGTTACACAGACACCGCCTTACAGAGAATTTGCTGTATTAATTTCCCCAAGAAATATTTTAAGTATACGAATGCATCAAACGTCCAAGACGGAAGAATTGCATTTCAATATTTTAAAACGATTTTTTATTTGTTTTATTTATTTATTTTTTATTTTTTATTTTTTTATTTTTTTTTTATTTTTTTTAATTTTTAATTTTTATTAATTTTTATTTTTTTATTTTTTATTTTTATTTTTTTTTATTTATTTATTTATTTTTTTTTTTTTTGACTGACTAGTAAGATTGACCTCTACAAAGAACATTTTTTACTTTTTCGATTTTGTTTATTGTTCTTTCATTAGAATACTATTACTTTCGGAACTGTTTTCAAATACGAAAATATTCTTATCTAAAAAAGCCTGCAAAGAAATTCTAAAAAGCAAAACAATGGCCTTCCTACAGATCAACTACATCTACTGCTTAATGAAAAAAAAACGCAGTTATAAATATTGAAATGCAAATGAACTAGATAAAAATTTTCTTCCATTGGATTAACATTATTGAACGGGTGTTTTCAAGTGTGGTGAATAACCCCTTTTAATCAATGGAAATATAACATAACTAGCAAAAGCCGCGGCTTTGCTCGCGTAATAGTTGGAATATGCCAAGTGATATTTATATATCTGATTTTCATTAGAAGTAATGATGTGTTAAGAATAATTCAAAAACTTCCATTTAAGCCACAGTTTGACTAAATTTCATTCTTACATGCATTATTCCGAAATGAGACATAAAAAAACGCGAAGAATTAAACATAATTTTAAATAAACGATAATTTAGAAATTATTTTGTAACTTTTAAGCTCAATCCATACATTTCTTTCGGTATTCATCTGAAGTATTTATTCTTTTTTAGAAACAATCTTCGTACGCATTTACACTTTTAAATTTATCATCAATCAAAATCAATTTCTTTTCTAAGGGTCTACCATCTCTCGAGGGGTAGTGGTATTACCATAAAATGCCTACGTTAGGAAAGGGACGGTCACCATTAATTTGCAAATGTTGATTTTGAAATCGGTTAGATATTTTCCAATATACCGAAGAAATGTAATTTAGAAAGTTTTTAAAGGCTTTTACAGAAAAATATTGTTCCTGCTTATCCCATGTGGTAGCGGTACTGGCTTAGAACATAGAGGATTATGAGAATGATCTATAGGTAGGATCAGAGAGTGTCACTGTTGATTCGAAACCATCACTTTTATAATCGGTTTATTACTTCCTGAGCTTGCACAGAAATCGTAATTTGTGAATTTTTTAGAACGCATTTCGCACCCCCCCCCCTTCACAACTTTTAATTTCAAATTTACTCTTGACAGCTCTTAGAAGACATTTATATTTTGTAAGTAACTACCATGGCAAATTTAAAGTTTCTAGACTCCTAAGTACAAAAAAATTTCCCATTTTAAATATTTATAGCTCTTGCTTTTTTGTTGATAGCATCACCAACATAAAATATACACTGGCGGAAAAAAAAATCCCAACACCAAGAAAAACTTATTGTAGGGTAATGAAATTTGGACAGTGCATTTGTCTAGTTAAAATGTTTAATTGATTAGATTTTCGAGATCATAGGTTAATTTAAGTTCAATAAAATGCATTTCAAATGTGAAATGCTGTTACATTAAAAGTCGCTATAACCTCCAGAATTTTGAATGCATACTTGCACACGTGCATGCATTGTGTCATACAGGTGCCGAATGTCACTTTGTCGTATGGAGTTCCATGCTTGTTGTACTTGCTGTGTCAATACTGTGATGGTCAGTGCTGGCTGGGGATGACACCGGAGTTCTCATCCAATGATAGCCGTACGTGCTCAATGGAAGACAGATCTGATGATCTCGCTGGTCAAGGTAACAAGGTCGACACTCTGTAGAGCACGTTGCGTTACAGTAGCGGCATGAGGGCGCGCGTTATCCTGTTGAAAAATGCCCCTTGAATGCTTTTCTTGAATGGCAGCACTACAGGTTGAATTACCGGACTGACTTACAAATTTGCAGTCAATGAGCTTGGGATAAGCCCGAGAATGCTTCTGGTGTCATAGAAAATTTCTTCTTAGACCATGACTCCAGATTGTAGATCCAGTGTTTTTAAGCCGCAGACAGTTTGATTGCAGGCGTTCCTCCGGCCTCCTTCTGACCAGCACACAACCATCACTGGCACGAAGGCAGAACATGCTTTCATCAGAAAACACAACAGATCTCCACTCCATCCTCCAGTGAGTTCTGGCTTGACATCATTGGCGTCGCAAACGGCAATGACTTAGAGTCAGTGGAATGCATGCCTTGCATCGAGCTGTCCTTGAAGTAACCGATTTCTAACAGTTCGTTGTGTCATTGTGGTACCAACTGCGGCTCAAATTTCTGTCGCAGGCACAATACGATGAGCCACAGGCGTACGCCGAATACGACGGTCTTCCCTCTCAGTAGTGCCACGTGGTCACCCGGAACCTGGTCTTCTTGAGGCAATACCATCCCTTGACCATTGCTCCCTACAATCATGCACAGTGGATACATTCTGTCCAAGTCTTTCTGCAAAATCGCGGAAAGAAAATCCACTTTCTCGTAGCCCTAATTTACGACCTCTTTCCAATTCGGGAAGCTGATGATAATAGCTTCTTCGTCTTCTTAAAGGCATTCATGATCAACCTCAACTCAATTCGTCAAATTTTGAAGAGAAAAAATTCTCACGAACTTCACAGCACTCGTTTAAAGCAAACCTGACTTTAAAGTTGTGAGTGGCGCTACTAGCGCCACACTTATGCGCGAGGCCCGAAATTTGAATCAATGTCATCTTTCAGATGTATAAACATGCCTGCAAAATTTCGTTTGGCTAACACAAGTCTTTCTTGGTGTTGGGATTTTTTTTTCCGTCAGTGTAGTTTACGTTTCCTATGTTTTAACAGCTTCTATCACCACCAATTTACTTTTAAAAACTATCTTTATTATGACCAATGAGAATGCTTTACTATTTAGTCAAGTAACATATTTTTGTCAAAGCGGTGGAGTGATGATGAAGCAAATCCTGCAGATTTTTAACAGTGTAGGACGTTTTTTCGCGCACCCCCATCCTTTTAAAATTCGATTTTTTACGGAAATGCCAGAGATAATTTATGTTTTACAAGTAATTACCATGCTAAATTTCATGATTGTAGTCCCTTTAGTAACAAAAAAAAAACGCATTTTTAGAACTTTTTTGTTTTTGCACTCCCGGTGAATTCGTGGCGTCGACATAAGATATAGCCTATGATTCATTCCGGGCGAACACTTCATTTTGATATCATTACTTTTGAAATCGATTCGGTAGTTCCGAATATTAAACCCTACAAACGAAAAAAAAACCAAAATTTTCTACTTTACAATATAGGTATACACGACATAAGATATAGCCTATGTTTGATTCCGGGCAAACATCATTATTTTGATATCATTACTTTGAAATCGGTTCGGTAGTTCCGAGATTAGTCCCTAAAAACAAACAAAGAAACAAACAAACTTTTCTTCTTTATAATATAGGTATAGATGGCATAAAATATAAGACTATGTTTGATTCCGGGTGAGCACCATTATTTTGGTACTATTACTTTTGAAATCGGTCCGGTAGTTCCGAAGTTGTGGTATAGAAATAAGGTATAGCCTATGTTTGATTCCGGGCGAGCACCATCATTTTGGCACCATTACTTTTGAAATCGGTTCTGTAGTTCCTGAGATTATTCCCAACAAACAAATAATAATAAAAAAAAACTTTTCCTCTTTATAATATAGGTATAGACTACGGACGAAAAATGTACAATAACCTCTTCTGAGTTACCTATGCTTCCAAAAAGTGTTCCTTATTTTTAGAAACCTCAGAAAACAATACATTTTCTAGATTTAAAGATGTATTTATAAAAACAACGTTCCTTACGCAGCCAATAATTTTCGGAAACGTTTCTGAATAGTTTTATCGTGCATTAATCAATATTTTCAAACCATAATATTGGTTTTTATGGTGATCTCGATTATCAATTAAATATTTTCAGCTTCGTATCTGAATTTAAACATTCAAGAGTAATAAAATATTCATAATTTTAAAGTTAATGTTTTTAATTTATCATGTTAATTTGTTAAACATGTTTGTGGAACATGAAAATGTTTACATAAGAATTGATAGCATTTAAAAAAATTACAATATGGTTTGGGAAACTAATTAATACACGCTAAAACTGCTCGGAAACGTGTCTGAAAATCAGTGGTGGAAAAAAAAATTGTAAATTTTTGTAAATTGTTCTTTAAATCTCGGAAATATATTCATTTATTGGGTCTCTGAAGATAAAAGACGTTTTTTTGAATTTGTAAAAATTCGGAGGAGATTATTTATAACTTTATATATACTATATTTGTGGTTATATTATATTTTTCTAGATTAAGAAAAATTTGTCTTTTTTTTTTACAGTGTAATAAGTAGGCGATATGTACTCTCAAAATCTTATTTTGATCAGTTTATATTGTCTCTTAGCCATTTCATTTCTTTAATGATCAGTTTTCCTTTTAAGATAATTATTCAGAAATAGAACGTGCATTAAAAATAAAACTGCATTAAAAACGTATTCTTTTTCTCCCACCCACAAAAAGAGGAGAAGGAGACTTGAAAATCTCCCGCCGTTCCCTACGCTTGGATGAATTTCTTCACTTTTGACATTCAGAACACTGAGTGGAAATCATATTGCGCCAATACCAATTATCGGTTGCAGCAATGTTTTTAATTAGACTATCGCTTATTAGTACATCACTAAGCCGGTTGGTTCGCGGGACTAGTATAAAAATTAATGAAATCTGCATGCATCATATGTTATCGTTTGTAGCTGTATTATTGCTGGTTATTTTCTCAAAATAGTATCATGATTTTTGCAATTGTGAATTTCCGTCCCTCATTTGTGTATATTAATGATTTAAATTCATTATTGTAAAAGAAATAAAAAAATGCAATAATTGGTTTCGATGCTACTAGAAATACTCATTTTAAATTTTGTTATTGCAATTGTCTTAGGTTCGTGTTAAATAGCTTATACACTATATTGCCATTGATTATGGGACACTTGCGATTTTAGACATTTTACTAAATATCTAGAAAAATACATGAGGAATCATCTCGAAACTCTTAGTGTATAAATATAATAGTATAAGTCATACATCTCCGTGAAGATTTTTTCCCGAAACTCCAAAGGGGACCGTCAACAAATTAAAAAAGAATGAATATCTTTTGAATAACCCTGTCAAAACTAATGTAGCAAAAGAGCTCAAACTCTAGATTGTAATTGAATGCCTTATTGTAATAAGCCTTGTTCATTTTTATGTAAATAGCATGCATACTCGCAGAGTAATTAAGGTTTTTATAAAAATGATAAAAAATTTTCCAAGTTTTTTCCTTATAATTTTCAGAGTTCTTAATATAAAATAATATTTTTTTCAGAAAATATGACAAACAACATTGCACACAGTACCCTGTAATCAGAATTAAAAAATAATGAAAATTGTATAAAAAATGAGTTGGTTTACTAAATAATTTTTTACTGCGCATGCGTCAACGATATCAAAATTTCATTTGCATATTATGTTAGCTAAATGTATAGAGCAACTTTTGTGAAAGTCACAAAATCATAACTTGAAAATTCTGACAATAATCGTCAATTGAATAAGTCGAAAATCCGTTATTCTCAAAATGAAGCAAAAACAAGAGGGGTTGTATCCATATATTCATTGATTAGTGTCAATATAGAATACACAATATGGGATGTACTACTGCATTTGGATAAAATCCCTCATTTTTTTGCTTCATTTTGGAAACAACGGATTTTGTCCTTTTTCTATAGACGATTACTTTCAGAATTTTCAAGCTATGATTTTGAGACTTTTACAAAATTTGCTCTATACATTTAACTAACATAATATGCAAATGAAATTTTGATATCTTTGACGCATGCGCAGTAAAAAATTATATAGTAAACCTACTCATTTTTCATACAATTTTTATTATTTTTTAATTCTGATTACAGGGTACTGTGTGCAATGTTGTTTGTCATATTTTCCGAAAAAAATATTATTTTATATTAAGAACTCTGAAAATTATAATGGAAAAACTTGGAAAAATTTGGAACCATTTTTATAAAAACCTTAATTACTCTGCGAGTGTACATGCTATTTGCATAGAAATGAACACAGTGTATTAAAATAAGGCATTCAATCATAATCTAGAGTTTGAGCGCTTTTGCTACATTAGTTTTGACAGGGTTATTCAAAAGATATTCATTCTTTTTTAATTTGTTGACGGTTCCCTATGGCGTTTCGGTAAAAAATCTTCACGGAGATGTATGACGTATACTATTATATTTATACACTAAGAGTTTCGAGATGATTCCTCATGTATTTTTCTAGATATTTAGTAAAATGTCTAAAATCGCAAGTGTCCCATAATCAATGGCAATATAGTGTATATACGCGGCAAAAGTCACTAAAAGTACATAAAAATAGTATAGGTTTTTATACATAGGGATTTCTTAATTCTGTTTTGCTTCAAATAACTGGCGAACGCAGTTAGATATAGCCGTGAACTAGGTATAAAAAGAGTATGCACTTCAAAGCAAGGAACCTTTTAACGCAACCTAACGACAAACTGCGGTATTAGCATTTCTGCATCGGAAACGGCAGAAGATACAAGCTAAAAGCCAAATACGATAGACCGGGAGGCGGATAAATAGACTAATATTTCGTCGTGCTGACGGCTGAAACTCCACGATTAGACCTACTCTATGGGTACGTTAAAATTCAAGTGATATCTTGGTTGAAAGCACCTACCACCTGCATTTTACTCGTTAATCGATAAATTTACCATTGTACATGAAAAACATGTTATAAAAACATGGAAGACTGGTTTTAAAACATTGATAAAATTTCATCAAGTGAAAATTTCAAAACATATAGACAATTTTTAAACACCTCAAATTTAAGGATAGAATTTTTAAAAAAGCACATCCTTGGTATCAGACATTTACATTTCGATGGTGAAAATTGTATTTCTACAATTATATTATGTAATTATATTAATGAGTCATCGCACTCTTAACACTTTATTGCACGTATTTTTCTATTTTTCTGATTTATTTAAAAATTATACATCGGTCTAATAGAGAGGAAATAAAAAATAAAGAAATTTCAAATTGTCAGCTAAAATGTGATATTTCTTGTGTATACCATATATACACATTTAGGATTTTAAAATGTCGTATTGTTGTATTTTGCAACTAAATGAGCTTAAATTAATTAATTTTATCTGCTTAACACTCTGCAACTTTTTTATATTAATATTTGTCAGTATTCATTAAAATAATGAAAGTAAATTTTACATTAATAGCTTGATCGCTTTTTTTTGTTTGTTTGTTTGTTTTTCCAAAACAAATTGCATTTTTTTTTTCTAATGCAACCATCTTACATGTACAAAATAAGAATTATTCCATTCTTTGTCTACTTCGGCATCAGTTACAGTGATCATATTAGCCAAATTCATCATACATAATGAAACTTATAATCGTTTTAGGTATGTGCCAGATATGGCTCGTGGTGTACACTGTTAAAACTAATGGTGACACATTGCACCTTTTAGGGGTGAAAGGCTTGTCTCACTGGTGACACCCCTAGAGGAGCTAAAATGGCACCCTTAACTAGGGTGAAAGGATGGCACCCCTAAACCAGGGTGTTTCAGGGGATGAAAGGACGGCACCTCAGGGAAGAATAATGGCACCCCTTATCCACAGTGTTCAATAGGGTGAAACGATGGCACCACAGGGGAGAATAATCTCACCCCTTATCCAGGGTGCCCCAGGAGGTGAAAGGATGGCATCTCAGGGGAGAGTAATGGCACCCCTTAACCAGGGTGCCCCAAGGGGTGAAAAGATGGCGCCTCAGGGGAGAGTAATGGCACCCCTTATCCAGGGTGCCCCAGAGGGTGAAAGGATCGCATCTGAGGGGAGAGTAATGGCACCCCTCACCCAGGGTACCTTAAGGGGTGAAAGAATGGCATCTCAGGGGAGAATAATAATACTATTTATCCAGGGTGCCCCAGAGGGTGAACGGATGAAACACATAATCCAGTGTGCCCTGTGGCATCCTACAAGAAATAGCACTCACAATCTATGGCCCACAGTTGCAACCCCCCTCCCCCCACCCTGCTTGTCAAGAAATTGTATTGGTTTGAATCATGAAATAGAAAGTGTTTACCCATTTTTAAATTGAATTCTGTAGAGAAAATTATCATGATCAGTCAATATTTTGAGTCTTTTTTTTCTTTTAGATTGATGGAATATTATATTTTTAAACTCATTATCAGGTGTCCAAAGAAAAATTGTAGCATATTTTTGTAACTCAGAGAGGGATAATATGAACTACAAAAATAATCATAGAAAGGCAGAGAATTCAAATTGTACTTTCATTTACATGGAGAGTATTTTAAGAAAAATTCAAAATTTTAACTTTTATACAGTCTGTGCATTTCAAAATCACCAATCATAAGTCATCACTATTGCATTGTTAGTCATACCCAAAAGGTTTTGTTAGAATAAATCGGAAAATTTACACAACCTCTACACCTATTTTCTGCCTCTAAAAATCACTGAGTTAGAGTCAAATATTGTGACTTTGTCATGCAATTTGAAGCCTGATTTTCAATTTTATGTTTTGAAGTTCTTGTAAAATGAAATAAATCATGATTTTTGACTGTCTCTAACTCATATGTTTGGATCAAACTTTTTGAGTATGTTTAAGAAAGGGCCAGTAACTATTTTTGTGATTGGGCATTTTTAGATGCAAGAACATTATAAAAATTTGATGTTTTTTGACTCCAAAATAAGAGAAAGTACAAATTGAATTATCTATCTTCATATGAATATTTTTATAATTATCTTATAGTTTCAGAAGTAATAAGTAACCATCTTTTTTGACACATAGTATATTGCTTGACATGTATTTTCATTATTTTATATACAGGGCAACTGAAAAGTATGGGGACACAGAAAAATGCTATATCCTGTAAAATATATGACATAATTTAATAATAAAATATAAAAGGAATAACAATATTTTAACAAATTGTTCACTGGCTTGATATTTATTTTTTACACAAGTTTGAAAACGAAAGATCACAGAATTGACAGTCCGCTGCAGATAATTCTGATTTAAATCATTCTATGCCTTGATAATTTCACATCACATACAATGCAAACTGGGGATTTTCTATTTCTAGCTTTTCTACAGAAGTCAAGTAAGTTAAGATCTGATTGTTCGAAGGCAATACACCTGTTATTAAATATCCACGCAGAGGATTAAGATTTTCATATAGTAGAAGAAATGCTACAAAATTTTAAAATAAGCATTTCTCAAATTTTAGTTATGAAATATCAATGTCAAATAACGCACCAATAATTTTTCAGCTACCCTGCTGTATCTAATTAAAAAAATGTAAAACACAAATTAGAAAAGAATATGTAATAAATGCTGTGTAACTTTTAAATTAGTAAGATTACTTCATATTCTTTAAAATTCTTCCAGAAAGTTAGCCATCAAGCTATGAAATGAATTATAGAAAATAAATTCATTTTATAGTTGTGTAAAATCACAGATGAAATTGAGTAAAAAAAAATCATTTTTACAATATGTGTAATACTTACCTTTATAGTGAACTTATGGAAATCCATATTTTATAGCATATATCCACACAGGATTAGAAATTAAGAACTGTATGTAAGGTGTCAAAATAATGCCTACAATTTTTTTTTCGATGTGCCAAATACATTTCATATTTTCTTATTTCTTTTCACAACCATGTTAATAGTAATAATATTGCATTGCATATTTAATTTTAATGTATTGAAGGGAAGTGGGGAGGAAAATTTATATATTAAACACTTTTTCTTACTAAACAAAATAAAAACTGACTTTCCATAAGTATGAAACCTGATTAAACTACAATATTTGGAATCTATTTCTAGCTTTTCTACAGAAGTCAAGTAAGTTAAGATCTGATTGTTCGAAGGCAATACACCTGTTATTAAATATCCACGCAGAGGATTAAGATTTTCATATAGTAGAAGAAATGCTACAAAATTTTAAAATAAGCATTTCTCAAATTTTAGTTATGAAATATCAATGTCAAATAACGCACCAATAATTTTTCAGCTACCCTGCTGTATCTAATTAAAAAAATGTAAAACACAAATTAGAAAAGAATATGTAATAAATGCTGTGTAACTTTTAAATTAGTAAGATTACTTCATATTCTTTAAAATTCTTCCAGAAAGTTAGCCATCAAGCTATGAAATGAATTATAGAAAATAAATTCATTTTATAGTTGTGTAAAATCACAGATGAAATTGAGTAAAGAAAAATCATTTTTACAATATGTGTAATACTTACCTTTATAGTGAACTTATGGAAATCCATATTTTATAGCATATATCCACACAGGATTAGAAATTAAGAACTGTATGTAAGGTGTCAAAATAATGCCTACAATTTTTTTTCGATGTGCCAAATACATTTCATATTTTCTTATTTCTTTTCACAACCATGTTAATAGTAATAATATTGCATTGCATATTTAATTTTACTGTATTGAAGGGAAGTGGGGAGGAAAATTTATATATTAAACACTTTTTCTTACTAAACAAAATAAAAACTGACTTTCCATAAGTATGAAACCTGATTAAACTACAATATTTGGATTCTGGAAAAACTTATTCTTTTTATAAAGCTAATATGCATACAAAACAGATAATCAAGCAAATATGTCCACAGAGAGAAAATATGAGCTTTAGATATAACTAGGGATAAGCGAATTTTAAAAAAATCTGAGACTAACAGTACATCAAAAAATAAAAAGTTAGCAAATAAATGAATCTTTGGTTGTCAATTATGGTGGGGCATTTAAAATATTTCCAAATCACACACATTTTTTTTTGTTTGTTTGAGGAAGGGATTACAAAAATTTTAAAACAATTTTAATACAGTTTCTTATTTTAGGAACATATAAGGATGCAGAAATATCTCATAATAAAAGAAAATCTTGTTTACAGGGGTGTAATATCCAAGGACCAGTTTTATCAGTCATTGGTGAAAGTGAAGTTAACTTAGAGGTTATTGAAAGGTTCAAAATTCTTAAGACACGTGCTGATGTCATGGTCCAGAGGGAGGGGGGATGTATGCTAAAATACAAATGAAAGCATTTGCTAAACAAAAATTAAAGTTAAAGAAAGCTAGCTATCAAGATTTGACGACTAGGAATAATTTTTCTATAATTTAGTTTCATTTGACGACTAACGACTGCTGATTTCTAGTCCAGTATCCACATCAAAACACTTTCTGCCTAATTGTTTTTGTGTTTTGACTTATTGCATCTGAAATTTTAATCCACTGAGTAAATATAATGAAATGAATAAAACATTGAATTAAAAAAACAACCTTTTAGTTCAAATAATCTTTTTATTGTAAACACGAAGAATGTATTAAATATTATTAAACAAAGACGTAACACTATGTGGAACTGATGCCACTGAGAAAATTTTGAAGACATAAGTATCTAATAAAAATGATAAAAATTTAAATTGGCTTTTACCATAGTTAACGTTAAACAACCAAAACAATGCATACCACAAAGTAACTAAGCTTATAAAATTATCAGTTTTTATAATTAACTGTTTATATAAAATTAATACATAGCATGAGTAATTTAACAAGTTGCTTGAGTTGCGGAGCACAGTAACAGGTTGAAACTCAGAAATTTCTGCATCTTCATGATAAAGAGTCGGAAACTTTTCTTGTATCAAGCATGGTAATGTAAGTACTATAAATTTAAGTTCACTATCTGAAAAAATAATAATAACACATTAACGAAAACACACAACAAGACAGTCCAATTAAAATCTATCATCAAAGTACAGCAAAAATTGTAGATGAACAAAAAAAGAAAGAATAAAATTTAAATAAAATTTAAATTATAGCTCACAAGGCTATCAAAGTCTGACAGCTAATGTGCCCGCAAGTTCTGTATGTAACGTGATAACTCTTTATATAAATATCAGATTTTCTTCAAGTTTTATATGGAGGTTCATTCTGATAAGGTTCTTCACTGATTAGCATTGGAGGTTCACTGGTTAAATATGAAGGGGGGGAGAAGAGAGTGCTACCCTCCTTAATTTATATAAATATGCAGAAATCATGCAGAATTATCACATTTTCTTCAAATTTTGTTAATAATTTCACTTTGATAAGACACTTTCCTGATTAGTTTTAGGGGCTCATTGGTTAAGTATAAAGAGGGATGGCAGTTAATCCACTGTCCAATAACTTACATTTAGTTGATTTCTTTTATTTTTGGAAGGGCATTATTCTTTGAAATAAGAGTATAATATACAGTTGTATGTATAGCCTGCGAGCTCAATGCCATCCGTTTAACCGGGCAGTTTCTTCTTTATTGCCTATTTTCGGACAGCACGAGAAAATTACATGACCAACTCATACTTGTCATTCAGATATTCTTTTCCTGTATTATCATTAAGAGTTACAAACTATTTACATTATTAACCATATTTACAAAACATATCTTGGAACAAAGTGTCTATTCCAGATTAGCAACGAATTTCCCTAACATGTACAGGTATTCCATACCAGTAATAATAATAAAAAATGAGGAATTTTATTCAAATTTATTAGTAAGCCCCTATTATGTATCCTATATTGACACTAATCAATGAATATATGGATACAACCCCCCGTGTTTTTCCTTCATTTTGGGAATAACGAATTTTCAACGTATTCTATTGACGATTATTTTCAAAATTTTCAAGATGTGATTTTGCAACTTTCACAGAAGTTGCTCTATACATTTGGCTAACATAATATGCAAATGAAATTTTGATATCTTTGACGCATGAGCAGTGAAAAATTATTTAGTAAACCTACTCAATATTCGAACAATTTTTATTATTTTTTAATTCTGATTACAGGGTATTGTGTGCAATGTTGTTTGTCACATTTTCTGAAAATAATGTTATTTTATATTAAGAATTCTTCAAATTATAAGCAAAAATCTTGGGTAAATTTGAGACTGCTTTTCGGATTCGTAGAAAACCTTAATTTTTCTACGAGTATACATGCTATCGACATAAAAATGAACACAGTTTATTACAATAAGCCACTTAATCATAATCTACAGTTTGAGCACTTTTGCTACATTAGTTTTGACAGGGTTATCCAAAAGATATCCAAAAGGTATTCATTGTTTTTCAATTTGTTGATGGTCCCCTATTGGAGTTTCGGAATAAAACCTTCAGGGAAATATATGACTTGTAGTACACTACCTGGCCATTGATTATCGTCCACTTGCGATTTTAGACATTTTGTTAAATATCTCGAAAAATACATGAGAAATTATCCTGAAACTCTCAGTGTATACACATAATAGTACAGGTCATATATTTCCGTGAAGATTTTTTCCAGAAACCTTATAGGAGATCGTCAACAAATTAAAAAATAATGAATATCGTTTGGTGTCAAAACTAATGCAGCAGAAGCGCTCAAACTGCAGATTGCGATTTAGTGGCTTATTGTTATAAACTGTGTTCATGTTTATGTCGATAGCATGTATACTCGTAGAGAAATTGAGGGTTTTATAAAAATACTCCCAAATTTTTCCAAGATTTTTGTTTATAATTTGCAGCGTTCTTAATATAAAATAATAATATTTTCTGAAAATCTGACAAACAACATTGCACATAATATCCTGTAATCAAAATTAAAAAATAATAAAAATTGTATGAAAGATGAGTAGGTTTACTAAATATTTTTTCACTGCGCATGCGTCAACGATATCAAAATTTCATTTGCATATTATGTTAGTTAAATGTATAGAGCAACTTTTGTGAAAGTCGCAAAATCATAGCTTGAAAATTCTAAAAATAATCGTCAATATAATAAGTGGAAAATCCATTGTTCCCAAAATGAAGCAAAAAAAATGAGGGATTTTATCCAAATGTACTAGTAAGGTCCGTATTGTGTATTCTATATTGACACTAATTAATGAATATACGGATACAACCCTTCTTGTTTTTGCTTCATTTTGGAAATAACGGATTTTTAAGTGATTCTATTGACGATTATTTTCAGAATTTTCAAGCTATGATTTTGCAACTTTCACAAAAGTTGCTCTATGCATTTAGCTAACATAATATGCAAATGAAATTTTGATATCGTTCACGCATGAGCTGTGAAAAATTATTTAGTAAACCTACTCATTTTTCATACCATTTTTATTATTTTTTTATTCTGATTACAGGGTATTATGTGCAATGTTGTTTGTCACATTTTCAGAAAATATTATTATTTTATATTAAGAACTCTGCAAATTATAATCAAAAATCTTGGAAAAATTTGGGAGTATTTTTATAAAAACCTTCATTTCTCTACGAGTATACATGATATCGACATAAAAATGAACACAGTTTATAACAATAAGCCACTTAATCACAATCTACAGTTTGAGCGCTTTTGATGCATTAGTTTTGACAGGGTTATCCAAAAGATATTCATACATTTTTTAATTTGTTGGCGGTCCCCTATAAAGTTTCTGGAAGAAATCTTCACGGAAATAGATGACCTGTACTATATTGTTTATACACTGAGAGTTTCAGGGTAATTCCTCATGTATTTTTCTAGATATTTTGCAAAATGTCTAAAATCGCAAGTTTACGATAATCAATGGCCAGGTAGTGTATTATATTTATACACTAAGATTTTCAGGATAATTCTACATACATTTTTCTAGATATTTAACAAAATTTCTAAAACCGCAAGTGGACGGTCATCTCTGGCCATTCAGTGTATATCAGGAGCTTTAGGGAACTGGCTAATTCTTTATTTCCCCTTTTGCTATATGGGGGAAAGTCGGGTGGAATGGGACTGTAGGTTTTTCTCTTTGTGCATTATTCTAAACATTTCATCAATCGCATACAAGATGATGCAATGGTAATCCATTCTTCAGTTTACAAAAAAATATTGATATGCATAGACTTGCAAATGTTTGAAAGAATTTTTTTTTTCAAAAATCCAATTTAAATTTGATTTATTTGCTCTCAATATATTAAAGGCTTGTTTATGTATAAATGTAATAGTTTCCCCATTTATGGAACATTATACTGTATATTATCCATAATTTAAACTAAGCCTAAAGCAGCATTTTTGTTTGAACAAGAAGTTTAACACAAACAAGGAAGTGGCGAGAAATGGGACATGCCAGAAAAGGGATGAATGGGACGCGCCCAGTTCCTTTTTTTAATTAATAATAATGCAAATTGCTATCATGCAAATTTTTTAGACGATAATATATTAATTATAACATTGATAATATATGCATTCATACTTCAAAATGTAAATAAATTGATGATTATTTAAGGCGCAACGCTAGGCACAGAAAAAGACCCGGATGATAATGCAAAGGCTATTGGGGCGTTCTTTTCAAATATTTCGGCGAAATTTTAATATTGTTACGTGATTGTTTTGCACAAGATTGCTGAGGGCGATCCGCAACCGGCGTAGTTTTTACTTTTTCAGTTTTTGTTTCAGATTTTTTTTAAAAAAATTACTTTAACTTACGAAATTGGTTTGAACCGGTTCTGAAATTGAAACTATCGTTGTACAAAAAATATAAAAGTAAAATCGAAAAAATAAAAACTAGGCTGGTTATGGATCATCCTCAGCTATCTTGTTCAAAAGAATCATGTAAAAATATTAAAATTTGAGTTAGGTATTTCAAAAGAACGCTCCTATAAACTTTTACATTATCATCTTTACATTCTGAGCCTAGTGTGGGGCCTTAATGACACCTATGACAGAGAATCCTGAATTTTCATTCCAGTCATGAAGATACTGGAATTTTATATTGTGGCATATACATTATCAACTTACAACCTTTGTTTGATTGTTTATCTTACCGACACTATAGGTTATTTTGTGCCTTATAGCTTTTTTTTTTATTATTGCTGTCCCATAACTCTTAATGAGGAGGTATGAGACACATTTTGAAACTTACGTTCTCTTTAAAATAAAACAGTATTTGCACGTTATGTTTCTATATTGTTCAGGGGGATTAAAAAGTGTTTTACCTTGCATGCTATAAATTGATTTTTTTCTTTTTGTGTATACATAAAAAAAAAATTCTTACTTTTGTAAAAAAAAAGTCCCACACCACCCCACTCTCCCCTATATAGATATTATACATTAATCCACCAATTACATGAAAATAGAATTTTTATCAATAGTATTAAAATACGGTTTAAGGACTAACAGTTTATTGTATATCCTTAAGTTTTTACCACCTTCTCCCCAGGTTTTTACCGGTAAAAAGCCAACCCTGTTTATTGGTCTTGTTTCAGAACGGGTGGAATGAAAGATTGTTAAAAATTATGTCATTAGAAAAATGTTTAAGATTTATAAATGACAGTGCAAAAATCGCCTTTAAAACACGAGATCTTCATCACCTGCGGAAAATTTTCACATTTGTGTAAAATTACGATATAAGTTTTTATTCATTGTTATATTTTTTGAACACACACTATTTCTGTAAACTATTCTGAAAGTTCAGTGGAGTAAATACAGATTGTTTTCCTTTTATAATTTGAATGTTCATGACTACAAATTTGTCATATCGGATGATGTTGATGATTGAGAAAGAGGGGGGGGGGGACTGATTACGGTCTAATCAAACTTAAATTACTATTATTGAAAAAAAAATTTATTTTATTAAACCATAAAATTCTGCTACTAAATAAGGTTTAATGCGAAAGAATACTTTCGAAAAAAAGTGGGTGTAAATCTGCATAGCCAATAATCAGATCATAAGGTTTATTCAATGCAATACCCTAACATTTTCTCACCTTTTTGAAAGAAAATGAAACCAAAAGTATGAAAATATGAAGAATTGGGAGTAAGAAAACATAATGGTAAACCCAAGATACCGTTAAATTCGGGTTTTTAGGCATTTCCCACAAAGGTATGACTTGGCTGACTAATAACGTTTTAATATGCAAATCGAGGTTTTATCCGTGATTTTTATCCTTAAGTGAGACTAAATGATTGTCCGTGCTACCGCCTCCCGATCTAATCTTATTATGAAGATTATTTTGGAAATAATGGTGGTTAATAAGGAAAATATTAATAATGAAAACCCTGTAAACAAGTTTTGATTACTTTAAGATTTGCAAGTATTCAATTGTCTTAAATGAAAAAGTTCCCCCCCCTCTCAAATAAAGACAAATCAGGTATATTGAAACAATATTAGAGAAGTTACGCGAGGCTGCAATATGGTGTGAATTAGCCTTTACAGGAGGGGTTCGGATAGCATCTATCCGACAATATATGCAAAGCCGGCCAGATGCTGTCCGAGATCCCGTGTAAAGGTTAAAATTAAAACTTCGCGAATAAAATTAATTGCTTTTAACTGTACATAGACGCAAAAATATATTTTAACCTTAACTGCTCTGACAAAAATTGTTACATAACTACTGTGAGCTGTCTGTCAGACCATTTAATCTGAAGATGAATAAAATGTTACGTTAATTCTCAGAATACTATTTATATATTAAACTTTATGTATAAGAATATTATAAATAAATTCAGCTATTCAAAAGTATTTAGAGGTAGTAATAAGGCTCCAAACTAAAAAAAATTGACCAGTATCTATAGTTAAACTAAAAATTACAAGTTAAACTGTGAAACTTGAAAAACTCATGGTATCTGAGACCACTAACAGCAGTTAAGAGTTAAATCTAAACAGCTGAGTTTAAACACAAGGTAAAATGGTCATAGAATATTCCGATTGCAACAAGATTCGTCTATAATAACTGATTTGTAATGAAAAAATATGTAAATATTTTTAAAATCTTTCATTTCGCTCTTTCTAATTGTGCGCCCTTAGTATTCCCGTGCCTAGAGCAGTTTGCTCCAATTGCTCCTCGGTAGCTAAGGCCTCGATAAATCATTTAAAAATATTGACATGTAAACGAGAAATTGTAAAATAACTACCTCATAGGTTTAACATTAGCAAGCAGGTATTTTGGTGAGAGTGTAGCTTGTAGCTTCACATAATAAACTTAACAATCAATCATACTAACAAAAAAATCTAATTTACTCTTTTTTATGACATTACTTATAGGGATGTACGACAAATTAACGTTATAATAAAATAAAATAAAATAAAGTTAAATCTTACCTTTAATCAGACTTTGCCCGGTTCACTGGTCGCGCAAATCGGATCGTTAAGTCCTCATTGTTGTTTCATTGTAACTCAGTGGTTAGTCCTCAATTAATATCGCGAATTTACACACTGCCGTGTTTTGATTTGCTCACACTCGTAAACTTTACATGCTGACACCGAAAGCAGAAAGACACGCGTCATACATAGCGCATGCGCAAGTTGCCAGTCACCCGATGAGGTGCTTACGAAGTGCATGACACCTTATTTAGCTCCCATCATCCAGTAACAGATCTGTCGTCACCCCAACCGCATATTCAAGCTCCTATGACACCCTAGGGTTCCAAATGGCACCGCCTTTTCACCTCCGGGTCCCAAATGGCACCGGTTTGTCACCTTTATTTTTAACAGTGTAGTAAAGAGTCATGTTTTCTCACAGGTTAACATGGAATTTTGCGATCACGCTGACTTCCACTGAAACGGCTCTTTAAGAGAGATCCACAATCTCAAATTTATCTCAGAAAAAAACGGAAGATTTTGATTGGCACTAGTTAATTTTGCGTTTTTAATGTTATTGTCATTTTTTATACTATACTAAACTATGTTGAATGTGCTTGATGAGCCTGTAATGTTTTTAATAAGGAATTTGCTTAATGCGCCTGTATTGCTTTCGGTAACGAATTTGCCTATAAAGTTTTTTTTATTAATTGATGTAACCTCTTCGTTACGCACCCTCGAAATATCGGTTTTTAGGTAGATTTCGAAAATTCTATCTATTTCGTGTCGTTCCCATGTTCGAATATCTGAAACAATTTTACAGATCTACACCGATCATGACTCTTAGACTCCAAAACTTCCATCATTAAAAATCTTTATCGATCAATCTATCTATATATATATCTATATCACTTTTTTATGGACACGATAACTTCTCTAACTCTGCTCAATTTTCTTCCAAACTAATACATAAAATCAAGGGGCATAAAATCTCGGTCAAGTCCATCAATGGACAAAATCGGACCAAGCGGGTGGCAATAGGGAGGATTTTTGCGAAAACAAAACAAAAAAAAATTCATAATTTCGTAATTAAAATGGATATCAAATCGATTTGATTTCTATAATACTTCTAAAAAGTGGGCCAAAAGTTTATGCATGACTGATTTTTGATAAAGTTGGGGTGAAGTAAAGTAAAAATGGGCTCAAGGGGCAAAAAAGGGGGTTTGGGGAGAAAAAAAAATCATAGCATCGTCAATTCTCAAAACATCAAATCCAATTAATTTTTTTTATAAAAGTTCTTAATATTATCTAAAACTTTTGTACTTGCAAGTTTTTGATAGGACCAACTCTTACCGCAAAAAATAATTAAAAAAGGAAAACAAAAAAGTGTGTGGAAAAAGAAAAAAAAAACATAACATCGACAATTCTTAAGATATGAAATCCAATGTACTTTATTTTACAACTTCTCAATAATATCTACAACTTTTATATGGACAAGTTTCTTATAGAACCAATTCTTATAGCAAAAATAAACTAAACAGAATAGGAGTTGAAGAAAAAATTTCAAATTCAAACTGCTTATAGTCTGACTCATTTTTAAATTCATTTTTAAACGCATCCAAATGGCCGGTTCTCTTGTTTAGGAATTATATAATGTGACGTATTGGCCAGTTTTTTGATAAAAGTAGAATATATTTCTAAAAATGCTGTCAATGTAGACATTTTAACAGAATTTCCTAAAGCAATCGTGACTGAAAAAATGAGGAAGCATTCAAATAACAAATTGGTTATTTTCTAACTCATTTTTAAGTCCATTTTTCCTCTCAAACTCATCCAGTTGGCAGTTTCTCGGATTTAGGAACTATATAATAGACGTATTGGTCAATTTTTTTATAAAGTCAGAATATATTTCGAAAAAAATTCTGTCAAAGTGGGTTTTTGAGTGGAATTTCGCTTAAGATGATTGCGATAAAACCAGTTCTTACAGAAAAATGAAATCAAAAATTGTTCAAAAGCGCCAAATAAAGTTGCTCAACTGGGTTTATCTCTAATCATATTTTATTTCTTTGTAGTTTAAATGAGTATTTAACTTCGAAATCTACCTCCACCTGTAGGCCAAGCCGACAGGGATTTTTCAAATTCCATAGTAGGATTATTTGTTATTTCGATCTTTTATTTACGTTCTTGAATCTTAAAGCTTTATAATAAATACATTAGATAGCTGCACGAAAAGCAACTTCCTTGTGTAATAGTCGTTTAAGGAAGCAGATAGCTGCACAAAAACAACTTCCTCGTGTAATAGTCGTTTAAAAAAGTGATTTCCTAAAATTTATAGTAAATCGGCGTCTTCGGAAAAGTAAATAATTTTCACTATTTTAAGTCTTACTTATGGATAAAATAAAATTACTTTTTTAAAAAATGATGAATCAGTATTTGTTTAGTGTAGTTTTTCTTATAAAATTGTTTTACTAAAAAACTTTATCTTACATAACACTTAAGAACACACATGTGTATTTTCGTCCATTTCACTGAATTTAATGTAACGCAGGAGTCGCGCTTTGTAGGGAAAATTTTATTGTTCTTACCACTATTTTAAAAATAATTTCTTTATCGTATTTTCTATGGCTTATTTTAACTTAAATTATCATGAAGATTACTGTTTAAGGATTCTGGTAAAAAAATAAAATTTTCTCTACAGAATGCTACCCTTGGCAACGTATTAAAAATCTGTTATATTGTTGTATAGTAAGTAATTATGGTTTAAATGCACAGGCTTCTTCTGCTGCTGCTGCTTCTATTTTTTTAAATACTTCTAATATTTTTTATTTATTTATTATTTTTTTTTAAACTTTATTAGATACTTTTAAAAGTACACATTATACAATAAAAAAATGTCAAAATATGAAACTTTTACAAATTTTTCAAACATTTATTTAATTTATGTGGTTTAAACTTTTTTAATGATTTAGAACATATAGTAATTAAGTATTGATATTATAATTATTGGACTTTTAATAGTAATTATTTTTCTAGGCATAATGATTAAAGAAGAGACTGACGCAATTTTAAAGCAGAGTAAGTTATTTGATAGATGAACTAATAGTGATGATGAATGGTTTATTCTAAAATAAAACGATAAAAGCATATATGAATCTATATAGGAGTCAAATAGAAAATATACGTCAATAGATGTTCACAAACAACTGATTCAAACAAAATATTTTCTTGATTGGACCAGTAGATAATAACAGAATTAGTTTCACTCAAGCGAAACTAAAAAGGGGCTGTGCAAATGTAACGTTATCAACTTTTCGGTAATTTTGCACCCCCCCCCTTTTTGA
The DNA here is from genome assembly GCA_964019185.1 of Maratus speculifer. NCBI lineage: Eukaryota > Metazoa > Arthropoda > Arachnida > Araneae > Salticidae > Maratus > Maratus speculifer. The sequence continues at coordinate 253,496,967 of OZ025299.1, forward strand.
TATCATATGTTAAATTCCTCGAATCTCCCCCCCCCCCGGTAATGATACTGTTATTAAAGTGTAAAAAAATTTCTTATGTCTAGAATTTATTTCCTTATTTTCCCAGCGACATACAAAACTTGTTACTTTTACTTTCGCATACTTTATGATACAAATGAAGAGAAGTCACTGAAATATCATTTTGCATATGAAAAACCTTTATATCAAATAACATTTAAAATAAATAGTTACTATATAAAAGTATTTTTATTTTGTTTTTACTACATAATCCATTTAACAGTAATAAAGTACTCTTGCACTTGCCCCAAATGGAGGAGGGGTGGGGCAGAGAGAAATTTTTATCAACAAAACGAGTGACAACATTCCTTCTCTTTCACTTTTACTTATTAGTAAAAACAAGCATCATTTCAAATATGCTTCACATATGGTTTCTCGAACCATGATTATACATGCATACACATATGAAGAAGAATAGGAATTCAAACGTTTAGTATTCCATATTTTAGAATTAAATAATTTTATAATAATTTAGATAATAATATAATATTAAAGAATTTAATATTAATTTTGTATTTTCATAAAAATAGATAACAGGCTAAAAAAAGACAACATGGTATTTTGTATACCAAAGACCAATGTTACAATTAAAAAAAGAAAATTTTAATGGATCAAAATTGATATTGATATCAAAAGACAAATTCCCCCTCCCCTTAGACATGTCTTACGATATCACATGCCAGAGCCCCCCCCCCCCCTTCTCTAAAATGAGAATGCTATATTTGCACAGCCCCTAACTGACAAAGAACTGAAGAGAGGCAAATGGAATGAATAGATACACCTACTTGGCGATTACAAAATATTTGTTTTAAAACGGAAGGTCAATAAGGGTTGCTACTTTATGAGTTGGAAGAAAACTAAATGTCTCTTGTGTCTAGAGTTTAAAAAAAAAGGGGGAGGGGAAACAGTTTGTTCCAGTCTGTTGTATTTCGTATGTATAATAGTTGTATGGGTATTACAGATGTTAGCAATCTGTATTTAACTTGTTACCGCTGTTCAATAAAAAACAAAAATGAGCTGTGAGCATGTTTATACATTTTGTCTATCTTTTAATTCCGAATTGTTTGATTTATAATGTACATTATTATAAATCCACTGATTCGAAGAAATGTATGTCTTTTATGGAATATAAAATGAATATTCCTTTAGCACATTTACAGTTTGTAGACAATATATCTAAAATTTCACATAGAGGAAAACTTCAGTGTATTTTACTTTCAAATGATAAAAAACTATCCTGAAAACAACGCAAAATAGCTAACTGATCTAAAAAAGAAGCTGGACTTTATAATTTATATATTTATAAAATGTATGGATGAAAAAACGCTTCGAAATATCGTTTATTAGGATGTAAATCCAGAAGCGGTGTAACGTGTACAAATGTAAATTATCTTTATGTATCTTAAAGAATAACTTTTGTGTGATAATAATTTCAAAGTAAATATTTTTCATGTAAATATCTTTAAATATAGAAATATGCATTAAATAAATTTCATTTTTATTTCTTTAATTAGTAGCAGAATTTCATTTAAAAATATAAGCTATTAATTATTCTAAATGTATTCCATCATTTGAAAAAATTATGCTATTTTGTCTATTTAAAAACTCGGGAACATAATGTACCTAAAATTACTGTCCTATTAATACGTATAAAAATACAAATATATATTTCTTACAATCTATAATGTAAAATATATATTTATTTCTTATGGAGTTTTACTAATCCCCAGGGGCGAAGAGGTTAAATACAAAGGGATCTTTTATTCGCAATTGTCTCCAGTGTCAGAGACTTATTTGAGAAAAAAAATCATGCTTGAAAATTATTCTAAGAACGTTAAAAATTTAGTAAATTACGAGACAGTTATCAAACAAGTTGCATTTGAAAGAACATCCCCTACCCCTACCCCACTATTCCAAGGTGTTAAAATTAAAAATGTGCGGTATTTAAAATTTTTAAAAACTGAAATAAATGTTAATAAATGTTAAGTTTAATTGTCTGATGTTACCATCATGAAAATGATGCCAGCTTTAGGCACAGACACGTTTATCTTTTAGACTAAACATTAGTCTCATATTTAAAGACATTCAAACGTTATTCTTCATCATATGAAAACGAAGAATTTTTTAAAAGGGTTGTGAAGTGAAATATTTTTTTACAGATTTTGGACTCTAAATTTCATATAGAAAAAATTTCTCCCCGCTTTATCATGTAAAAAGTAGAAATTTCAGTTTTGAAGAACCAAAACTTGCCGAGTTACGATAATTTGAGTTTTATAGGCTCTTTGCTGTTTTCAAATTCAATCTGGCCGCTTTCTACATCATATAAAAATGATTGTATTTAATGTTCCTAATACATTTTTTAATTCATTTTTGTTTCCAACCATATCAAATTGGCAAGCACTCTTTTTAAGAAACTGTGTAATCGATCTGTTTTTCCAATTTTCCAGAAAATGCTGTAGAAGTTAGGTTTCCGAACAAAAAGTACAGAAGCGGCAACACGGGAAAAAAAACTGCCGTTCTGGAACAACAATTGCGTAAAATGCAAGATGCAAATTCATTTATCGGATTATCAGAAAATGAAAACTATTCGATTGCACAAAATCTGAAAAACCATGTCTGAAAGTAACGTTCTTTTATGCTTAAAAATGAGTCAGAAAATGTATTAAATATGTTTCGCGTTTTTTAGAGGGTAAAATATCTTGCGGGGAGCTACTTTTAAATATTTGAAAATTTTAGACGTTAATGATAGCGATTCAAAATTAATGGAGAAACTTGCTTTCGAGTAAAATTCGAATACGTTACGAGAAACTTTTTTCCAACATTTAATATTTCTTTTTCTTTGGGAATAATTGATTCTCTCTCTTGTACATCACTTTTTTATAGCTCATTTCATGTTTCAGAGTAGTACTTCTTATGCATTGTTCAACGAGAGAGATATTTAGTGTAGTGCTGCCATCTTTTGTAAGATACTTCAAGGAAAACGTAACATCGTCTACTAATTATTTATTTATCACATTGCATACTTATTTCTAAAGTAACACAACTAAAAAATTTAAAAAAAGCGCGATTTTGCGAATTTTAATATAAATGAATCACAAATATATTTTGCCATCTTTGAATAAGATTGCCTTTAAATATCTTTAAAAATGAAAGAATTAGAATAATTTTATCTATATTTGCTTAGGATCCGCCTACTGTCTACAAATCTTCAGATATATGTGTCTGATATTAACCCCTTGGGGACAAGCGACCAGTATACGTGCCGGGTAAAGAGCTCAGAATCCTTGATTATTCTCACCACTAAAAGGTCATTGTAAATTTTGCCATATTCAATCCGAGCATTTTCCCGATTCAAGTAATTAAAAATTTCTATTTTAAAAAACCTGTGATAAAAAATTAAAATTTTTATAGAAGACGTTCGTCTCAAGGGGTTTAAGTAAATAACCTGATTTCGGCTCCAGATATATATATATATATATATATATATATATATATATATATATATATATATATATATATATATATATATATATATATATATATATATATATATATATATATATATATATATATATATATATATATATATATATATATATATATATATCTGGGTATTACAGATGTTAGCAATCTGTATTTAACTTGTTACCGCTGTTCAATAAAAAACAAAAATGAGCTGTGAGCATGTTTATACATTTTGTCTATCTTTTAATTCCGAATTGTTTGATTTATAATGTACATTATTATAAATCCACTGATTCTAAGAAATGTATGTCTTTTTTGGAATATAAAGTGAATATTCCTTTAGCACATATACAGTTTTTAGACAATATATCTAAAATTTCACACAGAGGAAAACTTCAGTGTATTTTACTTTCAAATGATAAAAAACTATCCTGAAAACAACGTAAAATAGCTAACTGATCTAAAAAAGAAGCTGGACTTTATATATTTATAAAATGTATGGATGAAAAACGCTTCGAAATATCGTTTATTAGGATGTAAATCCAGAAGCGGTGTAACGTGTACAAATGTAAATTATCTTTATGTATCTTAAAGAATAACTTTTTTGTGATAATAATTTCAAAGTAAATATTTTTCATGTAAATATCTTTAAATATAAAAATATGTATTAAATAAATTTCATTTTTATTTCTTTAATTAGTAGCAGAATTTCATTTAAAAATATAAGCTATTAATTATTCTAAATGCATTTCATCATTTGAGAAAATTATGCTATTTTGTCTATTTAAAAACTCGAGTACATAATGTACCTAAAATTACTGTCCTATTAATACGTATAAAAATACAAATATATATTTCTTACAATCTATAATATAAAATATATATTTATTTCTTATGGAGTTTTACTAATCCCCAGGGGCGAAGAGGTTAAATACAAAGGGATCTTTTATTCGTAATTGTCTCCAGTGTCAGAGACTTATTTGAGAAAAAAAATCATGTTTGAAAATTATTCTAAGAACGTTAAAAATTGAGTAAATTACGAGACAGTTATCAAACAAATTGCATTTGAAAGAACATCCCCTCCCATATATAAATGTGTTTTTTGTTGATCCATTTTGAATAAAAAACAAATTATTTCAATAATTGAAAACTTTTCACGCCATTTCTGAAAAACTATTTGGCTTTCGAAACAAGCTTGCGACATGCACTTTATTTCGAACTTTCTGAAAATAATATAAATCAATGGTTTTCATTTTTTATTACTCAAACCCTACAGATTTATAAATAATTTAATAAATGTAGTAATACATAAAAACGAAAAACAAATTGGAAAAAAATGTATTGATGTAAACATTATTAAGGAAAACTTACATTGAATATTAAAGCACTACTATGATTATCATGGAAATATTTATCGACTATAACAAAAAATGTTATAAAATAAAAAAATTGTAAGAAATCAGGTTTGTTTAATAAAAAAATAAGTCTAATGTAACTTAAAATTACAAACACTTTTATTAAAAGTAATAAAAAATACAGTAAGTAAAGTATTTACATGCGCATAAATAGAGTATAACTTCAAAAATCCGGCATCATCGGGACAGACACTATTCCGAATTTTTGAAGGAATGTCAAAAGTAGTAACTAGTAATATCAAAAGTAATACTAGATTCTTAATGGTACCACTAGCTATAGTTTAATTCAGTATTAAGTGATAATTATGTAAGAAAAAGGAAAAATTAAATATTAAAATAGACTTACTTTAATTGGTATTTTCTATGTTAAAAAAAAAAAAAAAAAAAAAAAAAAAAAAAAGAAAGAAAAATCTAATAAAGAGTGATTTTTTTTTTCTTATTTCGTAATTTCAGAAACTTCAATATCACTTTGTTTGCATCCAATTTTTTCGGCCTTTCTTTAAAAAGTTTTTATTATAATTATTTTTTATTTATTTTTAATACTTTACAAATGAAGAATGTCTTTTTCGTAAATACAATCTTGTTTCTCTAAAGCATGTATTAATTATCCAGTCAAATTCATCATTTTTCTAATGGCACCTTTCACTTTTACTGTTGTTCATCCTCGTCTTCTCACATGCTACTAGCATATTATCGGCGGTTCTATTTAGCACAGCGTCAGCAAAATCACTTTTGTTTAATTATTCGTTGTCGATTATCATTTTCGTTAAAGCTTTGCCAATCATCTATATCCCTTTTTCGATATACTTAATCCCTTTTCAGGTTTTGCGTGTTCAATCAGCTTATAAATTGCAGCCTTTTTGCGGGAAATGAAATTACCTGAAAAATCTTCCTCTTTATTAATGTCGCCATTGCCGAAAATTCGTTCCGAACATACCGTATTTACTCGTGTATAGGGCGCACGCGTGTATAAGGCGCACCTCTAATTTACAAGTAAAAATGGCGATTTCTTAAAATCTCGTGTATTACGCGCACCATAAATTTGATACGCTAATGAAGAATGACCAAATGAATTTCAGTAAATAACAGTCGAAACAAACACTACACCAGACAAGACGAAAATGCATTTTTAGACTTCGGGTTGTAAGAGAATGACGGGAAATAGGAATGAGTGACGGTAAAGAGAATTGCTAATTAGCGTTTAGATAATGTCATTAGCTCTGTTGTACAAAAAACTGCAAGGAGGGAAATAAATATGCAGTAATACTTCAATTAAGTAACATTTTCCGAATTGTAATATCTTCTTTGAATAATTTCTTGTTTCATATGTATATCGTTCGACTGCATCCAACAGTAAAAAATTATTCCGTGTATAAGGCGCACCTAGGAGCCTTGCCCTAATATTTTGGGAAAAAAGTGCATCTTATACACGAGTAAATACGGTATATAGTACCATGGATTCACCAAAGTTGTTCCGTTGCCTAGCAACAATGCGGCTCCCAGAAAATTTGTTTAAAAAATGTTCGCCTCTGAATTAAAACAACAAAAAAAAAAAAAAAAAAAAAAAACTATTCTTTTTTTTTTCTTGCATCTTTGCATTTTTGTTTTTGATCTTGAATTTTTTAATTCATAAATAATTGCAATTTTTCTTCTCCCATAACTTGAAAGTGTAAAAGAAAAAGTTGGTTTTAATGCCATAGTTTTGAAGTCACATTGTATGTCGGATATCCAAGAAAGTTATAATTGGTTATGCTCAGTAAAAAACTGGGTATATTTAAATATACAAAACGTGCATTTAAATTTTCGCGATTAAAATTTTCTTACTCTTACTGCATTCGTTGATAATATTCAACCCTACCCACTTTATACTTTTCGCTTAAAAATCCAGTTGCGATTTCTAAGTGACTGTTATATATATATTTTAATATAAGAATAAAGAACTAAAATATCTCAGTTAATTGGGGGAAAACTGACTTAAAATTAATCAGTTCATCAAACACAGAGTTATACAATTTAATTGAATACAGATTTTAAATTTTTTTTAAACTAAGCATTAATATAAAATTACTTTTACAAACAAGCAAACAAACAATAACAAAAAAAAAAAAAAAAAAAAAAAAAAAAAAAAAAAACATACAGATCAAGTTTTATTTATTTATTTATTAATTTTATTTGCTTATTTCATTAGAAAGTTAAATATTATTTGTTGATATCGATTCGACTGAATGGAATTCGGATAATTGGCGTTTTAGCCGTAGAATTTCTTAAGAGGCAGTCGATTGTGCACAAAAATGCTTCAAAATGATTTAGATTGTCATTTATACTTAAGACGATTATCAAAAACTATACATATTTACCGCTCAACAAAGCAGACATTTCTGACACATTTTCCAATTCCTTTATAAACATAAAAGCATGATACTTGCAGGCGCGAACTGATTGTAAATCGTACAGTTCTTCAACATTTTCCTACAAATTAATTACTTCTTGAGATATAGGGATTGAAGGTTCGGGGCAGAAGTTTTTTCTTTTCGAGTGCTGCTGGAAATTCGCGTCAAAGACCAACTTTTACTGAATGTTTTGAAACATTTTCTGCCTTGCAAAAGCCCTTGATAAAAAAAAAAAAAAAAACAGCATATCTGGGAGGCCAGGTGCTCCTATGTGTCTCCACACGGCCGAACTCAATGTCCTCCGCTCCCTCTCCTTATTTTTCTATACGGTTGTAACTTCAGAGCAGCACATATAATGGCTCAAATTTATTGAAAATTGTTTGCAATATATATATATGTATGTATCCATATTTTAAAAAATAATTAAGAATAGTGTATTGAAAAAAATCGTTATTTTTTTCTTGCCGGATAATGGCAAAAAGATTTGCTTATATTATGAAACCATGTGGTTACATTTTTATTTTTATCATATACTTTAATCCCATGACTGTACAAAGTTAAAATATTTATTTTTATATGCAAGTTTGTGAATTTTTCTATATGCTTGTAAAATTTCAGATCAACACATAGATTTTTTTTTCTTAAATGTTTTTTTATAATATGACTATCCAGAATTCAAATATTTGATTTTATAATTTCCCTTAAAATAAAATATTTTTTTAAAAACATAATATAAATCTATAATTATATATAAATATACATATATATTAATATTTCCCAGTGCACTTCATCTTCTGTACCTCATATATTTAAAATTATAGTGTGAATTATCTGCAATAAACTTTATCTATCGATATTTTTCATCCGAAGTACGGCATTAAATGTTCTAAAAAGTTATCCTTATTTCAAAGAATTTTTTTTTTTCTTTTGATAAAGTTTTGGTTAATTTTCTTGATATTTTGAAACTATAAATATTATTTAAAAAAATGTTTTATTGTTTATTTTACGGTCAGGTGTTTCAAGTAATCAAGAATTTAAATGTAAATAAAAGTAAAAACTTAATTATAATTTTTGTTTTCGATGTTATGGTAGAGTGTTATTAAAAATATTTTTAATTGCATAAAGCATAGCATTTATTTATCCCTAAATCTTTCAGTTTTTTTCTGTGTATAGAAAAAGAACGGCCATACAAAATATACATATAATATATATCTTTTATAACCCATATACAGCGAGGTTTTTCGTATTTTTATGTGTAAAAGTAACGTTCAGTAAGCATTATTTACAGTCAGTATCAAGCCACCTAGCGGTGAATGATGATTCCGAAACTAAGGGGTGATTGTCAAGGCGGTGTAAGGAACGGAAGCGCTCATGGTGTTTGGCCGTGGTCTCCAGTACACCCAAACATTCTGACATATTTGAAAGTGTGAAGATAAATCACACTGCCTAAATCTCAAGTCACTGGGCTGTACTATCGTAGCAACCATGTCATCGAACTGTGTGTATGTGGCGAGAAAGAGTGACGAGTGTTGGCCGATGCTCTTCCTTAGCTTGTAGCACTTGTTATTTCAGCACTTCACTGGTTTGCACCAGTCCTGTATGTATATAGCCCATAAGGTTTCTTCATAGCTTAGAGCATTAAGGTGACTTACCGTAAGATATGTTCGTTTTACCGAAAACAAACAAACAAACAAAAAACTGTTCTATTACATAGTTTCCGTTTAAGAGAACGTGCCAATCTGATACATTTGTGAACAAAAATTAATTTAAATTGTCAGAGAGCAGTTAGTTTGAATTTGAGAACAACTTTAAATTCCTACGCAGTAATACTTGTAAGTCAATATTAAACCAGTAGAATTACTCATTTAAAATTTCTCGCTTTAAATTGAATACTGTTAAATGTTTCTTTTTTATTTTTTTTATTTCTCGTTTTAAATCGATTACTTTTAATTTTTTTTTTTTTTTTTTTTTTTTTTTTTAATGATTTTTTTTCATTTTTGGAATTGGTTCTAAAATAGCAATTGACCTTAATGAAAAAAAAAAAAAAAAAAAAACTGAAAGAAATTTGTATAGGCAACAAGTGTCGAGTTAGAGATCAAACTCAGCTAGCCTATATCCAGAAAAAAAAAACTGAATAAAATGAAATCTAAGAATGCTGCCATTTGTTGAACATTAACTTGCGAGTGTCTTCGCTCGACGTAGGCTTTTAATGCATTTTCGTTACCGAGATCAAGATTGAAGTACGTTTTAACTACAACTATTCATAAAACTTACAAGTATACATTAAATTCTACGTTTTTATGCATCGAAGTGAAAGTTCTTTTTATGCTCTGCGTTAGTTCTTGTATTTAGTTTCTTTTCCTTTCACTGCGAAAGTAAAACTGTTTGTATTTCTATACTTTGAGTATTCATTTTGCTAAGTTTTTCTTTCTTTTCTTTTATTTCACAAATTTAACAACTCTGCGTGTCAGTAAAATGGAACTTTAGTAATGTATGTAATTTAAATAAGTTCGACGAATTCGAGAGGAAAAAGGAAATTATCATTTCTCTACATGTATCTCCACATGAGAATGTGATTTTCAAAAATGTCTTATCCAAAATTTTAAAAAGTGATTTTTTTCTTCTGCTGGTAAATCGGCATCGAAATAAACACTACAATCTAAAAAAAAAAAAAAAAAAAAAAAAAAAAAAAAAAAAGTCTAGTTTTTTCGTGTGTTTCAGGCATTGTAAAATTTTCATTTAGAAGGAAAACCAATGGGCGCAATCAAATGTTTTCCTAAAATTTGATTTTATCAAAAAGGCAAGTTTTGAAATACACGTCCTCATATGGATAAGCTTATTGATAGTAAAATTATGATGGATTGTTAAATAAATTAAATTTAAAAAATGTTTAATGATATCAGAATGCTTGAAAGCTTTATACATGTACAAAGGAAAATTATTTCGCGATTGTAGGCAAAAGTGACGAATTTTAATTTGAAAGTAGCTACAATGACAGAAAATATTTGAAGAATTACATTTTTGGGTGTTCAAGCTTCCATTTACATTAAAACCACATTTAAGGAAATACATAGGCAGCAATTCTTCCGTCTTTCTAGGATGTCCACGTGATAAAAATTTGCTGATTTCCGCCAATTGTCGAATTACCATGTGATAATGGCATTGTAAATATATATATATATATATATATATATGTAACGTTACTCCATAAAATTTGTGGCAACTGCCTCAAATTTTATGGAGTAACTTTTTTTACTTATATAATGAAGTAATTTAAACATATATTACTGGTGTAGCATTATAATGTTACACCGGTTATATCTGCTAAAATACTCCATAAAATTTGAGGCATATTGTAAAAAAAAGAAAAAAAAACCGTTAAATTTACGACAAAAAACTGCTGGATGCAATGTTGCCAGCAGTTTTTGCCGTAAAAATTTCAGTAAAGTTAGATGTAAATTTTTTTATTACATGTAATTTCACTGCAAATTTTACGTAAATTTAGCGGATTTTCTTTCTTTCTTTATTTATTTTACAGTGCAGAAAGGATGCCACCAATTCTATGTAGTAACGTTAAACAAATATTTTACAGTGGTTAGGCTGAAAAGCTGTCGAGATCATTGGAGTGTCATAGCCTTGTTTCTTTTGATGACTAAAATTAATACTTTTGGCTTGAATCCAACATACGAGAAACTGGCTATGGATCTTAGTAAAAGTGGGGCGCTTTCTTTTTGGTACAATTTCATTTATTTCAAGAAAATCGGCCGATTCCTTTAAGCTTTCATTATGCGATATCTAATTTTGCTATTGTTTTCGCTTTATTGCAATATAAATTTTCTAAATTACTGGTATTTAATATAAGAATTAAACCAGTGCAGCTTTTAAGTGTTTTGTTTATTTAAACTAAAGCACAAAACTCGAATTAGGGAACGATAAGCGAAGAGAACTTTAATGGGGTGTCCAATATTGATCGATAAAAACTATTCATTCCTTTAAGTTTTAACGTGAACTTTCATCAGGGGTGAATTTTAGTCTAAATAGTTAAAAATAAATGTCTGATAAGCATTTTATCGTAAATGGGGGTATTTGGCTTTTCGAAAATTTTCATTAGTTTCAACACATTTGGCTTGTTTATTCAGGCATTTATTGTCTTATATCTAACTTTGCTGTCATTTTTCTGTTTATAGCGCGATAATTGCAAAATAAATTTTAAGAATTACCCTAATATTCAAAAGCCAGCCTAATAGACCTTTAAATTGTTTTTGTTGTTTAGACTAGAGCACAAATGTCGAATTAAAGAAGTTTGTTAAAGAAGTTTTGGAATTTTAATGGAATGCTAGATAAAAATTATTTCTTCCTATAATTTCTAAAGCAAACTTTTATCAGAAATGAAAAACATTCTTTGATTTAAATATAAAAAGCGTTTAATTTAAATATAATAAAAAGAATATTGCCCAGTTAAACTGATGGCACTGAGCTCACAGGCTACGCATACTAATTGTACATTACAGCCTTGTATTTTCGTCAATTCCGTTCGAAAAAAAAATTAAGAAGGGGAAACAGCTCTCCCCTTTCTCCTTTTTTATACTTAATCATTGAACTTCCTAAACTATCAAGTACATGCTTTATCATATTAAAAAATCTATATCCAAAATTCAGAGCAAATCGGATAATTCTTAATAAAAACCCATTTAGCATTTATATAATTTAAGAGGAGTTATTCCCCTCTTTTATACTTAACCATTAAACTTCCAAAACTATTCAGAGATTTGAAGGAAATCTGAAAATTCTGCTTGAAAAATCCATTTATGCAAGTTAAGGGGAGGGGCATTAGAACCCCCGTTCCTCCTATTTATACTTATTCAATGAACACCTAATAACATCCACGGACTCGCCTCATCAGAATGATCCTATATCTAAATTTTGAACGAAAACTGTTAATTCTGCATGAAAATCCCGTTTATATCAATTAAGGGGGGGCGGGGCATGAGCCCCCCGTTCCCCCCTGTTTATACTTATTCAATGAACACATAATAACAGTCACGAAATCGCCTCATCAGAATGATCCTATATCTAAATTTTGAACAAAAACTGTTAATTCTGCATGAAAATCCCGTTCATATCAATTAAGGGGGGGGGGCATGAGCGCCCCGTTCCCCCTATTTATACTTATTCAATGAACACCTAATAACAGCCACGGTATCGCCACATCCGAATAATCCTATATCTAAATTTTGGACAAAAACTGTTAATTCTGCATGAAAAACCCGTTTATATCAATTAAGGGGAGGGGCATCAGCCCCCCGTTCCCCCTGTTTATACTTTTTCAATGAACACCTAATAACGGCCACGGTATCGCCTCATCCGAATGATCCTATATCTAAATTTTGAACAAAAACTATTAATTCTGCATGAAAATCCCGTTCATATCAATTAAGGGGGGGGATGAGCCCCCCGTTCCCCCTGTTTATACTTATTCAATAAACACCTAATAACAGCCACGGTATCGCCTCATCCGAATGATCCTATATCTAAATTTTGAACGAAAACTGTTAATTCTGCATGAAAATCCCGTTCATATCAATTAAGTAGGGGGGGGGGGGCATGAGCTCCCCGTTCCCCCTGTTTATACTTTTTCAATGAACACATAATGACAGTCACGGAATCGCCTCATCAGAATGATCCTATATCTAAATTTTGGACAAAAACTGTTAATTCTGCATGAAAAACCCATTTATATCCATTAAGGGGAGGGGCATGAGCCCCCCGTTCCCCCTCTTATACATATCGAATGAACTCCAAAAACTAATCAGGGAAGCGCCTTATCAGGATATACCTATATACAAAATTTCAAGTGGATCCGAAATTTTTATCATGAGTTATCGCGTTACGCACGAACATACAGAACGGACGGGCACATAAGCTCTCAGGCTATGATAGCCTGCACTGTTAAAAATAAATCTGTGAATTCCAGGTGAAACTACCGGCAGCAATGTAGCCGAACTTTTACCGTTCCGTTAGTAGATTTTCCGTTGTGGGAAATACAAAAAGGGAAAACTCCGGTGTAAGAATCAGTAACTTTCCGTTACAAAGTTTGATTTATAATAGTAATAATTTAATATAATTTTTAAAAATGATTTATCGATTAATCTTCAAAGAATTCGAAATCACCGAGGGATTCAAAGCTGCTAGGTTATTTTACTTAATTGTTATTTTGAATTTTAGTTCACGCCGTCCTACAGGATCGAACTCGGGACCTTCAGGTTGCGGAACCAATTCTTACGAACTGAGCCAAAGTTGCTGATGCTAAACGGTACAAAGTATGCCTTTTATGAGTTAGTGGGAAAATCTGTTGTGCTTTTTAAACATTTCCTTTCAAATATATTCCTTAGAATGTTTGTAAACGGATTATTTTAGACTGATGCATAATACTTATTATTTTTTAAAATCATTTTTAATTTTTTAAATAGTTCAAATTAAAAAAATCACTGTTTAAAACCACTGTTTTTTTTAATAAAATTTTTTTTTAATTTTTTTTTTAATTTTTTTTTTCTTTTTTTTTTTTTTTTTACAAATATATATATATATATATATATATATATATATATATATATATATATATATATATATATATATATATATATATATATATATAGACATTTTTTTGAAATTGTCGTACACTATTTATTTCTTTCTTTATTTATTTTTCGGCTAATAAATTAAAATATTTTCAATAAGAAAAAAGATAAAAATAAACAGAAAAAATGTAATTTAAAAGAAATTTTTTATGTTTGAATATTCCATGGCGCCAATGGGACTCGAACCCACAATCTGCGGTCGCAGGTAATTAGCGGTGTGGTGCCTTGACCACTCGGTCATGGAGTTCCCCACACAACGGAGTGTCTCCGTTTTTTCTTTTTATTTCCATCCGTTTCCTTATTTTCAGGAAATATGATGGAATTTTGTGATTTGTAACGGAAAATACCCATTTGTTGTTAAAATGGAGTTTTTCTGTGAAATTCAGGAAAAAAATGTTCGTGAATTTCAGAATTTTTTTAACAGTGTGTGAGCTAAAAACTGTCTGAAAAACATTTAATCGTAAACAGTTCATTGAGTTTTTGAAAAATTTCCTTTTATATATATATATATACAGGGTGAGTCATAATTAGCGAAATATAAGCTACCTTCTGAAATATTATCCCTTAGGCACATACTTCCAGTTGCAAAGTTTCATAAAAAAGATGCAAAATTCGATGAGATATGTTGCAACTCCATGAGGGATCTATTTGAAAAAATACGAAAATTAAATTTTTATACGGCTCTGTAAGGCAAAATTCCCAATTAGGAAATTATTCCTTATCCATTTCTGAATTGAACAAAAAGAATTTCATCTTCATATCTAAAAATCTCACAGAGATTAAAATCCAAAATTCGTGACTTACACCATTTAACCGTGCGTCTAAATGAAGAGTTTTTGACTCATTTTGAAAGCAAGTTAGGGATCATCCACAAATCGTCCGTTATTAAATGTCCAGTTAAAACAGTGCCTCTCATTTCAGCGTACAGATTTAATGCTGAACTTGCTTTTAAATATGCTGGTAGTCTGCACTAAAGGTTTGCATGGGTCGAAAAATCTAGGTCCGGTCCCAAACCGATCCATAAAGAAAAAAGTTCGGTACGGCTAGGAAAAATATTAAAATCATAACCCAACCCGGCCTGGAAAAGAGCTTAAATCATAGCCCGCTTTAGCCGTGATTTTCTACATAGTTTTTTACTTCGATAGGGTTAAAAATTGTTTTATGTGGAGGAATTCTGACCAAAAATACTTATTATAGCTTTTCGTTTTTCATATTTATTCTTTTTATTATTAAAGTAGCGCAAAAAGGCTGTAACATATTTATTTTATCAATGAATCTCTATTTATACACTGTTAAAAATAAATCTGTGAATTCCAGGTGAAACTACCGGCAGCAAAGTAGCCGAACTGTTACCGTTCCGTAAGTAGATTTTCCGTTGTGGGACATACAAGAAAGGAAAACTCCGTTTGAAGAAGCGGTAACTTTCTGTTACAAAGTCTGATTTTTAATGATAATAATTTAATATAATTTTTAAAATTAATAAATCGTCAAAGAATTACCGAGTGATTACCGTTCGAAATTACCGAGTGATTTTAAGCTGCTATGTTATTTTACGTATTATTATTATTACACAATTTAGTTCACGCCGTCCTCAGGATTGAACTCGGGACCTTTTGATAGCGGAATAAATCCTTACTAACCGAGCCAAAGCTGCTGACGTCGGGGTGTACATAATATGTCTTTTATGAGTTAGTGGGAAAATCTGTTGTGCTTTTTAAAGATTTCCTTTCAAATATATTCTTTATAGTATTTGTAAACAGTTTATTTTATTTTATTTTAGACTGATGCATAATGCTTATTATTTTTTAAAATCAATTTTTATTTTTTAAATAGTTTAAATAAAAAATCACTGTTTAAAACCACTATTTTTTTTTTTTTTTTTTTTGAATGAATGAATGAATGAATGAAAAAAACTTTTTATTAACAACTTTAAAAAAAAAATAATGTTATAGACAATTTTTTCAAATTAACGTACGCTATTTATTTATTTATTTATTGGCTAATTAATTAAAAGATTTTTTAATAAGAAATAAGAGAAAAATAAACAGAAAAAAATGTAATTTAAAAGGGACTGTTTATGTTTTCATTATTTCTTGCCGGCAGTGGGATACGAACCCACAGCCTGCGCTCGCAGGAAATTGGTGGTATGGCGCCTTTACCACTCGGCCAAGGAGCCCCTTACATAAGGGCGTGTCTCCGTTTTTTGTTTTTATTTCCATCCATTTCGTTATTTTCAGGAAATATGGTGGGATTTGCTGATTTGTAACAGACAATGCCCTTTTGTTGTGAAAAGGGACTTTTTCTGTGAAATTCAGGAAAAAAACATTCGTGAATTTCAGAATTTTTTTAACAGTGTATGTAATATATAAAATCACTTGTATTTTAATATCGTTAATCCATATTCCATGCGTTGGAGACTTTGAAAAATGTTATAAAGCAAAACCTTTTAAGACGGAATCACATAGGAAAGAAAAAAACACGTATTGTAAAATAATTAAAAAAAAAAAAAAAAAAAAAAAACGTTAAACTGCTGTCAAAAATGTTGCCAGCAGTTTTTCTCGTAAAAATTGCAGTAAAACTAGATTAATTTTTTTTAATTACTTTTAATTTTACTGCAATTTTTACGGTAAAAACTGCTGGCAGCATTGCTGCCATCAGTTTTTTCCGTAAATTTAACGAATTTTTTTTTACAGTACATTTTATACAAATTCCCTACTTCGGAGGTGTAAATGGAGTTTATTTTTTTCTCATGTATTATTATATTTACTTTGCATGGATCAACATATATTCCGTTTAAGACAGATTAAGCCATAGACATTTTTTTTCACTGGTTTTATTGTATTTAATTTTTTTTGCCTCTGAATATACTATTCTTTATAAAAAAGAATTTTAAAGTTTTTTTTCCTTGTAAAATGCAGGGGATTTTCAAAATCTATGTGTTTTTCGTACAAATTTTAATTGGGGTAAATTTTATTTATTTTATGCTCTTATTAGGTCAGAGACAGTGATTTTAATACGAGTTGTGTTGAGATCTGGATTGAAAATTTCTTCCCGTGCAGACCTAAGGAAATGGGAAGAATGACTTTCCTCCCGGCATTCAACGAGAGAAGACATGCTTTTTGCGCTCCTGCATTTTTAAAAGCTGAGCCCGAAATTTTGGTCGTAAGACACAACAAGTCAGATATTCGGATAGCCTCAATCAAGAAAAAGAAGATGATGCCAGTTTAAAGAGTTTTCCTCAACTAATTAGTGATTTATTTAACTAATTAAGAAAAGCACGGTGTAATTAGACAGTAAAGTCCCACCGTAATCCAGCGGAGGAAGAAACGTCCAACGCCCGGTAGAAAAAGGGCAGCGCTCGAAGAAATCTCCGGCCTTGATCGAGACCGAGGCTCCCCCAAGGGAGGACGCATCACCACGTGGTGAATTAATTGAAAAAAAAAGTATTGTTGTATTATATTTATGAATGCTACTAATTATGCTTAGTCTTCTTACAGTTTTTCTAGGTAACATCACAATCGAGAGGATGTAAGAAGACCAGGAGGCCTGGCGGAAAGGAGCACATGACGTAAGTATCCCATAGGTTAGCCGGGTTGGTGGCGGTCGCCCAGCCAGGGAGGTGCAGACGATATATGCCACGTGTAGTATCGCATGCGCCCCCCGTCACGGGTCTGGTGACGATCAGTCGGGGTACGAGAAATAATTTACACTCGTGCCCCATCGCGTGGTAGGCCCATTCAACCCATCCCCCCCCCCCAATTTATTGGGGTGTAGTAATTAATTTCTGGTCAGTATTTCGGCATTTGTTCTGGTGCACAAAATTATAGTAATTCCAAATGGACCAGAACGTAGGGTGTTAGTATTTTTTTTTTTTTAATTATTATTATTAACTTATTTTAATTATAATTACCCTATATCAAAGCGCGAGTTTGCTAGATTTTACTTTTAACTATTATTATTCAATAATCTCCATTCCTTTTTAATTTTATTTTTCTTTCTTTTATATTAGGTAATCTTTCTCTTTTATCCATATTATATCGTTAAGTTTCCTGCCCCCCCCCCCTCCGCTGGCCAGAAACCCATTCGCATTTATCGTCACTGGGACGCTTGCGCCTGTGCTCCCTCGCCTATTCTATAGTATTAAATAGTACAGCATCAGTTAAATCCAACTATTTTCATCGTTCATAACAAAGAATTCAGCATATCAGTAAAAACAATACAATAACAATCCAATCAATACACATCAAACTATCTTACGCTTATCAACAGTAGAATATACATCCCCATTAGTAGTTAATTATTACCCAGTCATCCTAATTTAACATCACCCTAAATATTCTTAATTAATAATTTCCTCAACTTATTCCAAAATTCAGTGATTCTATAGAGGCTAAAGTAAATTTCACTTACTCCACAATAAGCCGGTGCAATTTCCTAAGAAAAGCTCCGCTAGCTCAGCACAATAGATTAAATTCCAGAGTTCCCCCACCTATTCATTCCTTCTTACTACACTAGTACAATAGCATACCAGCCTTAGTCATAACCCACCCCCTGTCATTCAACCTTCTTTCTCCAAGGACATTCTTTAGATAACAAAGGATATAGCAACAGGTGCCTCACTAAGGGAAAAAAAAAAAAAAAAGTCTCAATTTAGAGCCGTTTACATTTCAGAAAGAAAGAGATCACTACTAAAGGGCTCACTACTAAGCCAGACTTTCCAATAGTATCCCCCACACACACATATGCACAACCTTAACTCACAATAAGCATTATACGCTTTAAATTACGAAATTCATAGCATCAGTATCTAACAAGCATAAAACATAAATCAACAAGCACATTTTGAACGTCACGTATAATACTCTCTTCATTCACATATACCCCCGGACATCTCATCCATTTAACACTAACATTCTATCCCCATGACACGTGGGATGCTCTTAAATACGTCTAAGACTAAAGTAGCATCCCCCACCATGCCCTTGGCCAAGAGTGGCAGGTTAACTACCAGCACAAAGTCACTTTCGCAACAGTCAGGATTACAAAAAAAATCCACAGGCCTGATAACAAGTAGCAGCCGCATTACCAGAGCGAGTTCGATGGTCCCGGTTACGCCGGAAAATCAATCAGAAAAGAAAAAAGACATCAAGAGGACCAAGAAAAAGCCGGAAGCAAAGAAAGTAATGATGGATATAACACAGAAAATCAACGAGCATTTTGCAGTACAAATCAGTAGCAGTGACAGCGATACAGAATACTCAGAAGATGAAAAAAGCACGAAGGCGAGTAACAAAGTAGAAGAAGATGAACAAGCAAGAATCACAAGACAGTGCTCGCTACAAGATGAAGAAGGAAAGGGACTCAGGCAACAGATACTCGAGTTCTGTGATCAGGATCCGGATTTAGGAAGACAAAGGAGTCCAGAGGTGGAAAAAGCCATAAAAACTATCAACTTTCTCCAAGCGGTCCAACACAGATGCTCAAGGATCCCAGCGGGTACAAGTGAGGTAATGGACAGCTGCATAAATGTGATTTTCAATACTATTATGGAAATGGAAATCAGAATGCAGACGGCCAACATAAGGGTTGAAGAATTGCGTCAGCCCGACGCGGTACCACCGGCTGGTCCAACAACAGAAGAAAGCAGGGAGGAGATGGTAACCAGGACCCAAACCAAGCCCCCCAGGGGATACGCGGAAGCGGTCAAGGCGGCCACATCCACTCTGATCATCCAAGCCACCACAGAAAGAGAAACAGAAGACGTAGAGAAGCAAATAATAGAGACAACCTCGGAACACCATGACAGCGTGAAGAAAGTGAAAAGGATAAAGAGCGGAGTCAAGCTTATCTGTGAAAACGAAGTGGAGGCTAAGAAGATAAAGGAGACAATCAACAGCAACTAAGAAGCTAGAGAAGCAATACAGGTAAAGACTGCAAGCATAAGGAAGAAAAGGATAATAATATTCAACATTCCGGATTACGTTTCTGAAGAACAGATACAGATGAAGCTGCGGAAGACCCTGGGACTTGGTCCACAATACAGCAAGGATGCAGTCACTCTGCTCAGGCCCGTGGGGGCCCGCGAGGGGAAGAAGCACCAACCAGTCCTCCTCCACGAACCGCTAGCAGACCACTTGCTAATGGTGAGAACAGTCTGCCTGGGGTTCAAGGAATGCCCCATTAAAAACTTCATCAGCATCACGAGGTGCCATCAGTGTCTCGAATATGACCACGTGGCAGCTGATTGCAAGGGGACCCAGCGGTGCTCTGTCTGCGCGGGCCCATATGTGTACACAGATTGCAACAATAAAAGCAAACGCTGTTATGTGTGCACCAAGTACAATGAAATCAACGGCCACTGGATCCGTGCTCCCAAGCCAACAGATCACCAGGCCAACTCCGGGAAGTGCTGGGTACATCGAACGCTGCTACGTGTCAGGCAGATTCAAGTAGAGAAGGGCATGGCACTTACAAACGGTCACCAGGTTATACACGGGAGGGTAACCATTGCCACATTTGGCGGCAAGGATAGGATCGAACACATGACCAGCCACGACCATGAAATGAGACGAAAACATGACGAAAAGTACAGCAGATATCATGGTCGTAGGAAGTAACACAATTATCACGCGCCCCGGGAGCACAACACAAAATTCAAGGGTTACCCCCCACACTACACAGCACACAAACACGATCACACCTCCTGCATCATTAGGCATACAATCACAAGACTCTTTAAACTTTATCCAAATAAACTTACACGGTAGCAGAGCGGCCACTAGCATGCTAGCGGGATACGCTGCTACCAACAATATCCACATAGCACTAATACAAGACTATCATCAACACAAAACAAAGGAAACCATAACAGGCTTTAGCCGCAACACATGGAACATAACAAAAACAAAATTGAATAGATCAGCCATAATAACAAATACAGGCACTAAGCCAATCACAATCTTATCAAAAGAATTTACGACGGCGGTCAAGTTAGAGAACAAAAACAAATTATTCACTATAATAAATACATACGCACCCCCCTCGCTAGTGGACTTCTCCGTCGTATTGGAGGAGATAGAGGAGGCCTTGAAGTTGGCGGACGGAGAAATTCTGCTGGCAGGGGACTTTAACGCTCACTCGACCGCTTGGGGCTATGATGACATAGACCAAAGGGGTCGAGATCTTACAGATTTCCTCCTGCTGAACTCACTGTTCGTCCACAACCCCCCGGATGCCCCACCGTCCTTCCTCACAATACGTGGGGGAAGGGAATTAAAAGGCTGGCCAGATCTGACGATAGCGACGGTCGCCCTGGGCAACGAAATATGTGATTGGCACGTTAGTGATGACGACTCACAAAGTGACCACAGATATATTAAATTCACACTAAACAACTATGAAAACATCGACTATCAAAGACATGGCTTACAAACAAAAATAGGTAAACATGCAAAATTTGACAAAAGCATCAGAAAAATCAGAAACAAATACATAAAAGAACTTCAAAGAACCACAACAGAAGAACAACTGGACAATGTAACTCTGAGACTACAAAATGAAATCACATCAATTGCTTTTGCGTGTTATAAAAAGAAACGCACACCTGCGGTCACTGCCCCCCCTTGGTGGACGGACGAAATCAAAACAGCCAGGAACAAGGTTAGGGCGCTCAGGAGGAGATACCAAAAACAACCAGATGAAGAACTAAAAATAAAACAACAAATAGTATTTAAAAGAGAAAGAGCCAAACTTAAGAAGCTCATCAACAAAACAAAATTAAAGACATGGAAAGACTACTGCAGCAAAGTAACGGACACATACGGCTCGCAATACAAAAATGCAAGCAATAAAAACACGGGCCCTGCTAAACTTGTCAATATACTCCCACCACAGCAATCAGTAAACATTAAAGATACACTGACACAATTTTTAAACAATCTATACATAACAGACCAGAACACCCCCCACAACATAACAACAGTAAATAAAAAAAAAGAAGATGCAAAACCACCAGTAGTTACGAAGGCGGAATTAAATAGAATAATCAGAAACATCAAACAAAACAAAGCACCAGGTTATGCCTTCATTGACTATAACTTAATTAAACGGATAAACAATGCCGCCCCGCAACTACTGCTCACACTTCTCAATACATGCTTAAAATTTGAATACTTCCCCAAGTCATTTAAAATCGGAATAGTGGTCCTCTTTCACAAGCCGGGTAAAGACCCTGCAAACCCTGCAAACTACAGACCGATATGCCTACTACCGGCAATAAGTAAGATTTTAGAACGCATAATACATGGTAGAATAAACTACCATCTTAATAAAAATAAATACTGGAGCGATAAACAATATGGCTTCAAGCAGGGATTCTCCACGGAACACGCACTGGACAATCTAATTAAAACAATAAAAGAAGACAAAGCTAACAACTACCAAACACTCTTAATAGCCATGGACATCAAAGGGGCTTTCGACAACATACGCTGGCCAATACTAATAGATAATATAAAACAATCTCCCTGCCCGGGTTATTTAATAAACTGGGTAGTGAGTTTCTTACAACAAAGATACGTTTCACTAGAGGAAAATGGGATCAAAATCACAAAACAGACATTCGGCGGCTGCCCCCAGGGAAGTTGCCTGGGCCCGCTTCTATGGCTATTAATCAGCAGAGACAGCATTAAAAAACACTGGGGAAAAAATGTCAGGATACAGGCATTCGCGGATGACTTTATTCTGATACTCAAGGGCAGAACAAAAGATAAACTTAGAAGACTCGCAAATAGAATACTCAAAGCTTTTAACGAATGGATAGAGGCTAATGGCCTAACGCTGAATAAAGAAAAAACAGAGCTACTATATCTAAACAGGGGACATATGAGGAACCTACCTACAGAAAACACCAATGTAATAGAGGGCATAGAGTTAAACGGTCAATCTCTAAATGTGAAAGAACATATCAAATATCTGGGAGTGATATTGCATAAAAATCTAAACTGGGTACCTCACTGCGCAACACAAACAGACAAAGTTAGAACAAACTTCAAAAACCTGGCCTATATGGCGGCAAAGGGCTGGGGACTAAAACCTAACATAATCAAGATATGGTACACAACAGTAGTGGAAAAAACGCTAACTTATGCGGCCCCAATATGGGGGCACGAGCTCAATAAAAGGAGCAAAGAGATACTCTCTAGTTGTCAAAGGCATTTTGCACTGGCCATAGTCAGGGCTTATAGAACGGCCCCCACCTCGGCACTTCTGGTACTCTCGGGCCTGATTCCAATCCACCTCAAAGTCAATTACGAGGCAGCCTATGGAACAATCGCAAGACTTAGAAAAAACACAAAAATACACAACAAGGTCCTGCACCAACTTGAATATGAAAAGAAAATCAATATATGGGCAAATAACCCAGCCGAAATAATTGAACCAAGGATTGGATATAACATGCACGAAGTAGTCACCTACACGGACGGTTCCAAATTGGAATCAGGCGCTACAGGTTCGGCCTTTGTAGCATACAAAAATAACCAAAAAATAATGACATGGTCAGTGCCCCTAAGAGAATGCAACAGCGTTTTCCAGGCCGAACTACTGGCAATACAAAAAGCAGCGGAATAGGGCAACACAACAGGTGAGCCATACAGCATACGCTCGGATTGCAGATCAGCCATAGAATCACTAAAAAAGCCATTTAATGTCAATGAAACAGTAGATAAAATACAAAACTTAATTAAAGAATCCAACAATAAGTTTAAAATCAGCTGGGTCAAGGCGCACGTGGGCATCCAAGGAAACGAGGATGCAGACGAGTTAGCCAAAATCGCAGCGGAAAACACAAATAACAAAAACAAATACTATATGAAAAAGCCAATCTCAAAACTGAAACGGACACTCAAAGAGCTAACAATGAAACAATGGCAGTTCGAGTGGGATTACGGGGATACAGGCAGGGAAACACATCAGTACTTTCCAACAGTAGGTGAAAGCAGACTCATAAGTGACTTTTTACTCTCACAACTCTACACAGCACATGGAGCATTTCCAGCGTATCTCCACAGATTTAATAAAGCGGACACTCCGGACTGTGCATGCGGCACGGAGGGTACGCCTAAACATTATCTCCTCCACTGCCCACTCACCCAACAGTACCACCTGGTAAACATAACAGCAAATAATGATAAACTGTGGAACGAACAATTAGGTAAAAACAAACACGTACAAAATAAAGCAAAAACAGTAATCAGGTGGCTCCAAGAAAACTGCGATAGTATCACAGCATTAAAGCAAACAAACACATAAAACAGAAAGCCCTCTCATTTTGATAACCCAGCACAAACATAATACTGTATGTTATGTGTTATATGTTGTATGGTAAAAAAAAAAAAAAAAAGGCTTAGAATTTTTTTTTCTTTTGCCAAAAAAAAAATTGTTTGTATATGTTTTATGTCCTTTAGCAGTGTGCGGTAGTCGCACAACATCAGCTGTAACCATGGCCCGCAATAGGAGCCCCGCAACATATGAATTGCATGCACAACGAATATCAACAACGGTTCAGCAAGTTGTGCAATATGACATAGTAAGAAGCTTCAAACGCCCCCGACACTGCTTGTCCGTCCACTGTGTTGTGTTATTAAATATATATATATATATATATATATATATATATATAAAAGGTCTAGAATCCCCTAATACCAAAAAAAAAAAAAAAAAAAAATTAAAAACTGCTTTTATTTTAAGTTTTTTTATTTATTATTTTAATTTTTTTTAACTCTTTATTTAACTATTTTTTTATTTTATTATTACTAATTTTTATTTATTTAATTATTTATTTTTGACAGCTCGCCTCTTTATTTGGTGCAGTAGGACTCTGTCCGCACAAAATACCGGACCCGCTCTAATGGGGCAACCCAGGGAGCCAGGTTTTCTCGGTGGGGTACGGTAGAAAGGTGGGTTCTTGTCTCTCTCTCTGCAACGCTCTCGTTTGCCTTGCTATTTGGCGCAAAAATTTTCCTCCATCAGCGGTACGACTTAGCTTTTCGGCCATTTTCTGTTTTTTTTTTTTTTTTTTTTTTTTTTTTTTTTTTTTTTTTTTTTTTTAATTCCCTCAAAATTTTTCCAACACTCAGCTAAGTTCAGTACCATTGTTTAGGCTCAAAAACATCCAGTCCCATTTCGTCTGGTAAGATGAGTACAAGGTGTGCGGCAACAAATCACAAAGTTAACCCAATGTGCAATAAACCACAAAGATTATCAACAAAGCACTTAACCTAAACAGCCGACCCGGGTACTTGTCTTAGTGGTTCGCCACTTTGCCGGCAAAAATTACATCATGTACGCTAATGGCGCCTGGTGCATGTAAAATCCGTCGTGGGTGCAAAGTCCTCCAAGTTACCTGTGAATTATACCTCTGGAGGTGCCTTGCCAGGTGAAGGTCTCGTCATCTGATCAAGGCTCTAAATTACGAGACCATCTTGCGAAGCCAATTACAGTTCAAACCACAAACAGGCGAAACAAAGTATGCTCAACGACTAGCAAGTACTGCAGAAATGATGGCATGCGTAGCAAAGAAATCAGGTTTATTGCCGCTACGCGGCAATTAGGCGGTCGACCGCCCCGATACCAGGTATCTAACCCGTTAAGCTGAGATAACTCGGCAGGTAGGGGCCTGGCCATCGGTTAGAAAGAAAGAAAGGAAATGGGAAGCAGCCCACATCGGTATGAAAAATACGTTAGCTCGGCCAGGCGAGTTTTCAGAAAAGAGTAACGTCCAGGTCCTTGCCCGGCTGGGTTCAGAATACAGATTTTTTAACAGCCTCTAAAAGGACGATAAAAAGCCTGAAGTTGTAAGAGCTAAATTTATAATAAAGACTTAATCCACATCTTAGAAAAAGTATAGTTTTAAATGACTGACGGACATTTAAATAGTAGAGAAAGGAGATGGATATGAGAAAAAAAAATATAAATTGGAAGTTTGAGCTACACAAAAGAGATATTTTACACTTTAAATTCTTTAAAAAGCATTTAAACATTTTATTAGAAGCCAGACTTTATATAAAACTTCAGCTTCATTTTTCTGCATGATGGAGTTTGTCGCCACTATTTCTCGTCTTTAAATTTTTAAAAGTCAAGAATTGTTAAAGAAAAAAAATGCATACACGAAACATGTCGTTTTTGATTATTTTACATTAGTTTTGTTTCGGCAAAGTTGAAAAAATATTTACTTTTGAAAATGTGATTTTTTTATGTTATATCATTTTGAAATAAATATTTTTAATAGTTTTAAAATTAATATTGAAAAAAAAATTAGGATGTGCTTTTGTTAGCAAACTATATAGTTAACCATTACAAAAAAATGTAAAATAAATAAAATTCTAACTCAAAAGATATATTTTTTTCATGTTTCCTAGAACTGATAAAATAACATTGTTTTTTGAATTGCGCGCATTTCAATTCTCTTAAAACTTAATGAAATATTTAAACGGCTATAACTCTGCGAGTTTTGCAGATACGAAGACGCAATGTTTTCTGTCTAATTCAGGATTGAATAAGGAAAGTTTTCCTAACTGAAAATTTTATCCTACGGGGGCTGTATAAAAATTTAATTTTCGTGTTGTAACTTATCAAAATTTTCATTTTTTTTTATGAATCTTTGCAATTGGAAGTATATATTTAGGGACAATATTTAAGGAGATAGCCTATTATTTCGTTAATTATGACTCACCCTGTGTATATATATATATATATATATATATAATCTGCTTGTGTATTAAATGGAGTTGTGAATGAAGAGGTGCAAACATATAGTGAAGCAATTGAGGAGGTTATTACAAGATGGAGGATGATTTTTTACATTGAATCAACAGTTTCTGACTACCACTGGAGTAAATTTCCACCAGTAAATTTTGAATAGAAAATTTTGCATTATTTAAGCAGCTTTTTCATGAAAATTTTCCGTCATAAATATGGTTAGATATCCTATTTGTTTTCATTGGTGGCGTATTGCCCAGATATTATAATCTTTTTTATTGACACCGAAAAGTGGATTGTCTAGTTTGTCACAATATGGAGGAAACGCAGGACCTAATTGCCTCCGAAGCAAACTGCCACCAGTAAAAAATGTATGTCTGTTTTTGCCATTGTTTATGATTGAAACTGTGCATTAATGGAGAATTTAAATAATGAGAGGTTTTTTAATTGAATTTACCGGTGGAAATTCACCCAGACGGTAATAAACCCCAGAGAAAGTGGTTGCAGTTGAAGCTTTACTATTTTGACGATATGTCAGTTCTTCGTTACTATTAATACTTTCATAGTGTATTCAGGCATTCATTATGTTATTTCTAATTTTGATTTTATTTTTCCTTTTATAACAAAATATATTTTCAATATTACTCTAATGTTCTTCAGCCTAACCGAATTTTCTTTATTTCTTTTTGTTGTTGTTTTAGAATAGAGTACAAAAATCAAATTAGTTGAATTAGCAAGTTCATTAAAGAAATATTGGCGTTTTAATGGGCTGATAAGTTTTGCCATCAATAAAAACTATTATTTCCAAGGTAAACATTTACATGAAGTGAAAAACGTTCTTTGGTTTAAATAGATAATTGTGTCTGGCTGAAAGACATTTATTTGGAGATAGGATATATAGTTTTTGGAAATTTTACCTTTATTTCGACAAAATCGGCATGTGTATTGAGCTGTTCATTATTTTATTTCTAATTTTGCTGTTCTTTTTATCCTCATAGAGCAATAATTTCGGAATGTATTTTCTAAATGACTTCAATCGGTATCTTCGTTGTTACTCACCACAGCTCCAAATAACGAAAAATATTTCATTTGGTGAGTAAACGTATGATTAGACTCACCAAATTGAGAGTGTTCAATTTTTGCTAGTCTGTTTTCTTTTGTGTGTGTATGTGGATCGGTACAAAAGACACTCTTATTTACATAATTGAACGACTGTCATCATTAACGAATCATGTTCTATTGTACCGTACGATTTACGTTATTTTTAAAGCTATTTCTAACTAACCCAACATCAATTTAGCATCAGCCAAAGCCACAGTAAGCAAAGATGTCATTTTAGTATGGGTTAATGTGCACTATAGACAAGATTATTATTTTGAAATTGCTTTTTTAGTAAGCGTTTGAATGAAATATCAAAGAATTCTAGAAAAATAAACTTTTTGACACATTTTGACAGTGTTTTCTCAAATATATATTAATTTTAACAAAAAATGAATAATGCCATTCGATTCATTAATGTCTGAATAAGAACGCCAGCTAATCTTACAAGTTTCCGAAAAAGATTTGATAAAAGCTTTATTAAGTGGGAGATAAATATTTTCATAAATCTACTTTTTACTAAATCAAATGTTAGGATGTTTTAATCCTCTTATTTTCTTTTATTCTGACATAATTATATGTTTAAAAACTCAATTTTTTCGAAATAGTAGAAATTATGTCAGGAAAGTTTGGGCTGGGCATGAACTGTAAAAATATAAACAGGCCGGGCCGGGCTTGGATCGAACTTTCGATTTTTACAACGGCCCGGGCTCGGTTTTGGAAATTCCGACTAAAGGTCTGCACGGGCCCGGGCTTGGCCCGTGGCCCGTACCCGGCCCGGCGGAATCGTTTCAAATTTCCTAACGGGCCGGGCCGGCAGAATCAGAATAGTTTTCTCAACGGGCCGGGCCGGGAAAAAAATTTAACGGGCCATACGGGCCGGGCCGATAAAAAAAATTTCGGGGCCCGTTCTGAAGATTTAAGCAGAAACGATAAAATATGATCTATTTTCAACGCAAATGGTTTTAACGAGAATAAATATAAATGTGCGTCACGAGCCATACTAGTTTGACAGCATCAATATAAAAATGTAACTTGTACAGTGTGAGATCGGCATCGGACAGTTAAATTGTGTGTAACTCGTTTTAATATTTTTTAGCTGACTCATACCGGGCCGAGATCAAGCTTGCATCATTTTTCTACATATAGCTTGTCGGACCGGAACAAGACTTAATTGTTCTCAAGATCTGTAGGGCAGACATGATTTGTAAAATTATTAATAGCGATAAAGAACTTATGTTAGATTAATCTTTGGATATATACTTCTTGATGGTTTTTAAATTAATTTCTCAATAACGCGAAAGTTTGATGTTTTTAAATTAATTTCTCAATAACGCGAAAGTTTGACACATTTTCAGATTAATTTTTAATTGTAAAAGCATAAAAGTGATAAGCCTGACTATTGAAGGCATTTGGAATGGAACAGCATTTTTCATTTTTGATGAATAAAATATTTGCATAAATTTGTTCAGATGCAATAATTTCTCAAATGGTTGCAGGTTTTTCTCCCTTCCCATACTATCGCTTCCAGAAATTCTATTGAAAATGCTGACTATAACAATAATTTATTTCCTTTCAGTATTCTTAAATTGCTTGTATCAAAAGACGGTTAATGCCACTTGATTATATAGTTTCTGAATAAAAAATACCTGCAGTGCGTTTCTGAGAAAAAAAAAAAAAAAAAAAAAAAAAAAAATGAATTTAGAAATGTATCAGAAAGGCGTATATTTGAGTTAACGAATGAATTTGGATTTAAAATCTTTAATAAAATGTTATAGAAGTATTTTTATAAATCTTCTTTTATTAAACAGCTTCAAAAGTTAAGATGTTTTTAACTTTCTTGCTTTTTTCTTTTATTCTAAGCTATATTAATTTTTTGATGAATCTTTATTTGATTGTTGAAAGACTAAGAATCTTAGTAATCACTAATGTTGCTAATGTGTATTTCCTGTAAAATATACTGTAAAATCATTCCATAGATATGTATGCAGTATTCTTTAAAGAAATCTTAATTATATGAAAAAAATCTGAATTTTTTAGAAATCGTAGAAATTGTAACGGGCCAAAACTTGCCGGGCTGGGCCTAAAATATAAAAATTTAAACGGGCCGGGACGGGCCTGGAAATTCCGGCCCGTGCAGACCTCTAATTCCGACCCGTGAAGACTTCTAAAGAAGCCTAATACAGTTTTGAATTATTTTTGTTCATTAACACTGAGGACAAAAATCAAATTTGTGAAAATTGAGTAACATTTTCGATGTTTATTTGAGTGCCGAGTGTTGCTCGATAAAATATAGCTATTCCTATTATTTCTAATGCTTTTTTTCCTCTTTCTTTTTATAAGCGAAGAGTAGTACCTTAAAAAAATTATCTTATCCGTTTTCGGTAAAAAAAAAAAAAAAAAAAAAAAAAAAAAATCAAGAGTAAGGGGTTTTTTCTTTTTTTTTTTTTTTTTTTTTTTCTAATTAAATACAGCTTTATAAAAGGCTTTTTATCAAATGTAGGTAAAATTTCATTTATTTCAACAAAATCGTCGTCTTCATTCAGGTATTCGTGATACTTTTACTAATTTTATTATTATTGCTCTCTTTGTTGCAAAATAATTGCAAAATAGTTGCAAAATATATTTTCCAGATTTACTCTAATGTAACGAAAAATAGCCATAATCTCTTTAAATTCACTTGTCGATGTACACTAAGGCACAAAAATTGAATTAGGGAACTTTGTGGATGAAGATATTGGAAGATAAGTGGTGTATTAAATGTTAATCGATAAATATTATTTCCTCAGTTTACTAAGGCAAACTTTAAGTGATTAAAAATGTACAAAATAAAGTAAGCTTAGCACTTTACAAACTGTAAAAAAAGTCACATGTTTCTTAAACTGTGAAAATACAGTACAATCACGTACATAAGTATACAATAACCTCTTTTAAGTTATCCTCTATTTCGAAAAGTGTTCTTCATCTTTAGAAACATCAGAAACCAATATATTTTCGATATTTAAAGAAGCACTTATAAAAATGAAATTTCTTTTGCTACCACTGATGATTTTCTGAAACATTTTAGAATAGCTTTTACAGTGCATTAATTAATTTTCCAAACCCAAAATATAAGTTTTTCGAATACTGTCTATTCACTGTTAAAAAAATTCTGAAATTCACAAACATTTTTTTCCTGAATTTCACAGAAAAACTCCATTTTAACAACAAATGGGTATTTTCCGTTACAAATCACAAAATTCCATCATATTTCCCTATATCCCATAGCGTAGATAATCGGCCGACAAAAATACATCACATCACATCATCACCATCATATTTCCTGAAAATAACGAAACGGATGGAAATAAAAAGAAAAAACGGAGACACTCCGTTGTGTGGGGAACTCCATGACCGAGTGGTCAAGGCACCACACCGCTAATTACCTGCGAGCGCAGATTGTGGGTTCGAGTCCCATTGGCGCCATGGAATATTCAAACATAAAAAATTTCTTTTAAATTACATTTTTTCTGTTTATTTTTATCTTTTTTCTTATTGAAAATATTTTAATTTATTAGCCGAAAAATAAATAAATAAAGAAATAAATAGTGTACGACAATTTCAAAAAAATGTCTATATATATATATATATATATATATATATGTAAAAAAAAAAAAAAAAAAAAAAAAAAAAAAAAAAAAAAAATTAAAAAAAAATTTTATTAAAAAAAACAGTGGTTTTAAACAGTGATTTTTTTAATTTGAACTATTTAAAAAATTAAAAATGATTTTAAAAAATAATAAGTATTATGCATCAGTCTAAAATAATCCATTTGCAAACATTCTAAGGAATATATTTGAAAGGAAATGTTTAAAAAGCACAACAGATTTTCCCACTAACTCATAAAAGGCATACTTTGTACCGTTTAGCATCAGCAACTTTGGCTCAGTACGTAAGAATTGGTTCCGCAACCTGAAGGTCCCGAGTTCGATCCTGTAGGACGGCGTGAACTAAAATTCAAAATAACAATTAAGTAAAATAACCTAGCAGCTTTGAATCCCTCGGTGATTTCGAATTCTTTGAAGATTAATCGGTAAATTATTTTTAAAAATTATATTAAATTATTACTATTATAAATCAAACTTTGTAACGGAAAGTTACTGATTCTTACACCGGAGTTTTCCCTTTTTGTATTTCCCACAACGGAAAATCTACTAACGGAACGGTAAAAGTTCGGCTACATTGCTGCCGGTAGTTTCACCTGGAATTCACAGATTTATTTTTAACAGTGTTTTTAAGTACATTTTCATCGTCAACGAAAACGTTTTATAGACAAAATGATTAATTAACAGCATTAGCATAAACATTCAATTAATATTATTTTCTATTGAAATTGATATTATATTAAGGCTATTCTTCAATCAAAAAGGACTACTTTATGACATAAGTTTTAATTCATTTTTGTTCGGAAATGCATGAAAATGTCAGATGTTGTTGTTATGAATCAATCTAATCGCGCTCATTTTCCTTTTTTTTTTCGCAAACATAATAGATTTTTTTAAAAACTCAGTGTCAAAGTGTCAAAGTTAACGTTTTGAAGCGAATTTCTGTGAAAAAGATGAATAACCCCTTAAACTGGCGTGAAAAACTTTTTTGTCATGTAATCGAAATCGCTTATAACTCAATAGGTAATTTATTTATCATTTTTTTTTAATTACTAACGTTTTTCCAGAAAAAAAAAAAAAAAAAAAAAAAAAAAACAGCAGAACTACTTTTTATCTGACATACAATTATTTCAAAAATGTGTTGTAAATGACAAATGATTGACCGCTGTCATGGGACCAATAGGGAAGTAAAGAAAAAATAATTCATGCCGTAATGGTCAGGCTTAGAGGTCTGCACGGGCCGGAATTTCCGGCCCCGGCCCGGCCCGTTCATATTTTACATTTTTAGGCCCGGCCCGTTGTGGCCAGTCAATATTTCTATTATTTAAAAAAAAATTAGATTTTTATCGTATAATTAAGATTCTTTTAAAGAATACTGCATATATGTCACCGGGAGGATTTTACAGTATATTTTACAGGAAATATACATTTTCAACATTTATGATTACTTAGATTCTTAGACTTTCAATATTCAAACAAGGATTCATTAAAAAATTAATATGGTTTCGAATAAAAGAAAAAAAAAATGAAAGTTAAAAACATCGTAACTTTTGAAGCTGTATAGTAAAAATAGATTTATGGAAATATTTCTATATTATTTTATTAAACATTCCAAATCCAAATTCATTCTCTAATTCAAAAGAGTTACTTTCTGTTTTTTTTTTTTTTTTGAAAATGCATTAGATTAGCGGATGTTTTTATTCAGAAACTGTGTAATCGAATGGATTTATCCATTTTTTGATACAAGAAAGCTAAAAAAATACTGTTAAAATTAGCGTTTTGAATAGAATTTCCGGAAGCGACAACATTGATTGGAAGAAAAATTTACATCCATTTGACAGTATATTTCAACATGGTTACACAAGTATCCTTTTTACAAAAAATAAAAACGCTGTTTGATTCCAAATCCCTTCAAAAATCAGGCTTGTCAATATTATGCTTTTACAGTTAAAAATTAGTCAGAAAATTTATGAAACTTTAGCACTGTAGAAAACTGTATTTAAGAATCACCAAGAAGTAACATATACAAAGATTACGTTAACATAAGTTCTTTATCGCTATTAATAATTTTACAAATCATGTTGTCTGACATACACATCTTCAGATCAATTAAGTCTAGTTTCGACCCGGCTCGTCTGCATGTAGAAAAACAATACAAGTCTGATTTCGGCCCGGCACGAGTCTGCTAAAAATATTAAGCCCTTGTTACATACAATGTAACTGTCCGTTGCCGATCTCTACACTGTAGAAGTTACATTTCTGCATTGATGTTGTCAAACTAGTGTTGGTTCGTGACGCACATTTCTACTTATTTTCATTAAAGCGATATTCATTAACAACAGCTATTATTTCATGGTTTGTGTCTAAATCATTATAACGGGCCGGTAGGCCCGCTAAATTTTTTTATCTGCCCGGCCTGTATGGCTCGTTCAATTTTTTTTGCCGGCCCGGTCCGTTAAAAAATTATTCTAATTCTGCCGGCCCGGCCCTGCCCGTTAGAAAATTTGGCCACGGTCTGCACGGGCTGCACGGGCCATGCACGGGCTGCACGGGCCAAGCCCGGGCCCGTGCAGACCTCTAGTCAGGCTACAAAATATTCTAAATGTATAAAAATTATTAGAGCTTTCTCATGTAATGTAATTCTTTCGTGTGTTCCTGTATATGAATGAGAAATGACATGCAACCTTATGATGCATATAAATTTCAGGTTGCTTGAAATATTGCAATGATTTAAATATATTACAAATGATTTTTCCTTATAGTTCATAATGTAACGCAATTTTTTGCGTGGCCTTGTAAATAAATAATACATAGAGATCAATCGAAAATTCGGTTTCGTTTCCGTTTTCGTCGAAAATGCTGCTGAAAATTTGGCCGGATCAAAACCATCTCTCTTCCAAAAATCTTGTTTTTTCCTTCGGGCATTTTCAGCATTACTCATCGATTTGAGCTGCATCGACTCAAATTAAACTATTTATTGCGACGAACTTTATTGTTTATATTTATCAGCACGACTGACCCAAGATGTGAGCGCAAATTATAAAGCAAACTATGCATATATGACCAAACTTTTTTACATGCTCATTAAAAGTTGCAGAATTTTTTTTTGTTTGTTTGAAGCTGGAGAAGTGTTTCGAATACCCTCTGAGAAATGTTCTGGCATAACAGATTATCATTTACAAAAATCCTTATAAAAAAGAAATAGAGGTATAAGGACCTAATTTTTTTAATTAAATGAAATTCAAATTAGAAAATATTTCTGTGTTGTTGGTACATTAATTGCGTTTTATTTTATATGAAAATAAAAAAGTTTTGGTAAGGAACAAATTTTCTGTGGTCAAATTAAATAATGCATGCGAAGCTCATGCAATCCATCCATTTTTCGCGAGTTAGAGCATGGACTTCGATATCCTAACAGCCAAGCAGCAAAACAAATTAAAACCATATATTTTTCAACCATGTTGTAAAGTGTTAAAAATAATTGTGAATTAAAATTGCTAAATATTATGATTTAAGGCTAATTGTTATTATTGTTGTTATGATCTAAGAGAATGTATATTTTTAAGTACATTTGCCTTCATTTTTCAAGAAAGGTATGTACATATTTTTCTTTTCCTCTTTTTTATTGCTTTATTTCTTCGTTGTTTTTGTTTAAAAAGAAATCTTAAATCATTTGATTTGTTGGAGATTCTTAGATAAAAAGTTTGTCGAGTTGATTTTATCCCTTTCGTGTGTGGTGGACTATTAATACAACCCTTGGCAAAAAGTTTCCGATCGTTACATCAACACTACTATCTTTTGTAAGAAAAGATTATTTATTCTCGCTGCATAAAAATGAAACGACTATTAGCGATAATACATTTGTGTTGCATATAATGAACAACAACATGCAATAAAGAAAAATCACCATTCACTAATTTATAAACAGAAAAATTGTGATTGAAATTTAGGCACCAAAGAAAAAATTATCCGATCATGCTTTGATTTGGAAAAAAATAACCGATCACTGTAATTATATATTTCGTAAATCCGCCTTTATTTCGAATGACAGTCGAAATTGTTAGTGGACTGGACTCATTAATATTTTTACACTCATTGGGAGCAACTTCACCCCAGCATTCCCTTATAGTTTTACGTAAGCTCTATTGTATTTGTAATTCATCGAAAATCGATTTTTCTTTTTAATATATTTCACATATTTTCGATGGAATTAAAATCTGGACTATTGGGCGGTCACGTCACGGTTTGAATTGGTATATTACCTACATTTTGTAGAAATTTCTTCATTGATTTGGTGTGTTGGGGAGCTAATTGTCATCTTGAAATAAGAAGTCATTTTGATTTCCGAACTATTGATCGATGCTGGGAATAAAAAAATCCACTAAAATGTCAATGTAAACTTCAAAGCTTACTGTACGTAACACAATACACAACTTGCCGACGCCTTGTGATATAATACAACTCCAAACTGCAAATGCAGGTGAAAATTTAGTCTTCGTATTGATACACTTATCATTCAACTTTTCACCAACTCTCCTCCAAACAAATGTTCCACAGTCATCACTTTTACCGATAGATATGCGAAATTCATTGCTAAAAATAACTTTATTTCATGTATCAAATGGCTAGTGCACATGTTTTACACCATTGCAGGCGCTCTTTTCTATGCTTCTTTATCATGTAAGATTTTGTTTTAATTTTACAAGATTTAAATCTTGCTACATTTAGATGATTACGTACTGCGGTCACATGCCTTTAAGTTATACTTAGACCATTCGTGGTCGTCCACTTCGAGGTAAATTTTCCACGCTATTAGTCAACTGATATTTTTTCCAAATATCGCATACTGTACTTTGAGCAGAATTTCATAAATCAGCCACTTTCCATTGTGAATTTACTTCTTCTAATAATTAAATGATGCGGATTTTTAAATCGCGAGACAGGTTTTTCACACGAGTTATTTTCCAGCACTTCAGAGCCGCTTTTGATCTCGCAACTGGAAGATTTCTTCTTTTAAATGGGATTCATATATCATACGCATGCGCAGGCACTCTAATCTATCTTCAATATGCAAATTTCAAACTTTTTTCCTCAGTGATCGATTACTATTTTCCAACTTCGATCTTGATCGGATATTTTTTTCTCACGAGGAAACATTTTTGCCTGCATTATAATTATAAATTATATAATTGCAATATTGAATTCACTTTTTATTTATATTTTAAGATTCTTTCTTTTATTTGGCATATTGCAAAACATTTCTATGCTCTTGAATCGCGAAGTATACACTTCGAAATACAAAACTCATAAACTTGATAACAGTGATCAGGAACTTTTTGGCAAGGGTTGTATAACTTGTCTTTTAATGGAGCATTATTTTGTTTTAATAAACAATTTTGCTACTATTAACATGTATTAATGTTAGTATATGTCTATAAATTTATTATATGACTTAATTAATGTTTGGGCATTTAGTGATAATAAAAATTATTATTATTTTCTTAATTCTCTTTGCGCCGTTTTGCGATCCTTTTATTGCAAACATACATTTCACTCTTTAAATATAAAATAAAAGTTATTTTCCTGAAAGAATCATGTGAATAAAGCGCAAAAAGTATTAGAAAGTTATAATATAAGTTAAGTCTTATTGTTACACAATATTTTTTAAACATCTCCAAAAATTCTTCCTTAGCCTATTGTCGCATGAATATTAATTGAATAGTACGCAAAACGCAAAACAACAACATTCGCTATCTTTCAGAAAATGAAATATTCAGTAAATACTAATTAATCTATTTTGATAGCTAGTGTTAATGTTATTAATGTAAAACTTTTTTTTTTTTTTTTTTTTTTTTTTTGAAAAAAAAAAAAAAAAAAAAAAAAAAAAAAAGGACCTGAAAAGGTCAATGATATTTTTGTGGGGGTTTTATTATAAATGATTTGAGAAAAGAGAGGAGGCAATTAAGTAATATGAGTTTTTTTAATGTAGTGGATTGGCAACACTGTACATTTTAAACATATCCTTATCTTAACATATGTTATCTCTACACACCTTATTACATATTCTTAAAATGTTCTACATAGGTATAACACTCAGGGCCTGACTATCGCACAGGCACACGGGGCCCGTGCCCTGGACACGAAATTTCTAACGGGCACAAAATTTCATCTTAATTTTCATTAAATAATCATAATTGCGAAAAAAAATGTAATATTTGTGATACTAATGCGATAAAATGACAAAAATATGTCTCAATATATGGTTAAAAGCACATTTCAATAAATAATAGGATTATTACTTATTGGCTAATACATTTTTCATTATTTAGCTTTCTCCAGCTGCCTCATCCGTATCACCTTAACAAAAAACATTTTCCTAATTTTTACGATTTTCTGAAGCAACAAATATTTCAATTTAGTAAGAATTTCATATTTATTCACTTAAAAGAAGGGGGGGGGGGGTCTTCAAAATTTAGGAAGACAATTTGAGTAAATTTAAGAAGACGAATTTTGAAAATTTAATTTGTCGGTAACATACATCGAATTTGAGACGGTGAAAAGAAATATATATATTTTTTAATATATAATGTATCATGAAAAGAACAATTTTGTAACTAAATTTATCTGTTTATTTACCTCGTGCACGGGTAAATAAATAAATAAATAAATAAATAAATAAATAAATAAATAAAACATATTAACTTATGGTGAAACAAACTAATTTACTTTTAATGACATGACTAGTTAATTTCTGTGAAACTAAATACTTAATTAATTCATTTTACAGGCATGAAGTTTCAGACGTGTTTCATTACATGACATCTGATATCCACATATTACATTTTTAATAAAAAATTTCTTATATTTAAAATGTTTAAATTGGATTATATGAGTTTCTGATTAAAATATAAAAAAGAAAAATGTTTTAGTGTTTTTTAAAACACTTTTATAATGTACCGTAAAATTCTAACATCATAAAAAGCAAAAAAACTTATTGTGTAAGATCGTATCAATAGAGAATATGTATCTGTACTGCAATAGTGCTGCCATCTGTATTAAAGCTATAGATATTCAGATTAAAAAATCAATGATATCATTCGTGGCCTTGATCTCATTGATGAGAAACATGAAGAGAACTAAGCGAGGAACTAAGTGATCAAAGAAGCCAAAAATATTCATTCCGTTCAGTGTTGTGCTGCCATCTTTTAATCAAAGTTGAAAATATTCTTTACTTTCATTTTTTTAACCCTTTCGGGTCTGGTGTACTATTAATAGTACATGTCTTTTAATGGAGTATTATTTTGTTTTAACAAATAGTTTTGTTACTATTTACATGTAGTAATGTTAATACATGTCTATGCATTTACTTAATGACTTCTTTTATCTTTTGGCAATTATTATTAATAAAAATATTTATTATTTGCTTAATTCACTTTGAGCTGTTTGCGATTGTTTTATTTTAAACATGCATTTCATTCTTTAAATTTAAAATTAAAGCTACTTTCCTGAAAAAATCTTGTGTAGCAAAGCACAAAAAAGTATTAAAAAGTTGTAATGTAAGTTAAATTTTACTGTAATAATATGTTTTCTAAACATCTCAAAAAACTCTTCCTCAGCCTATTGTTATATGAATATGAATTGAATACTATGCAAAACAACGACATTCGTTACTTTTCAGACAATCAAATATTCGTTAAACACTAATTAATCTATCTCAATTCCTAGCATTAATGTTATTAACGTAAAAGTAGTTTTTTTTTTAAACTGAAAAAATATTCGGGCTCGAAAGAGTGAAATCCGATTTCCACCTTTAATAATCTGACGTATGATATTGATATGCTACATACAACAATTTTCTTTGTTGAAAGATATTTAAAGCAACAGTAATTTTTTTAATTGTTGTTAAAGTATAATTTTGAAAATTCATGTTTTAATCTAATTAAAAATACTTTAAATAAATCTTAAAACTTAAGAAAACAACTTTTGAAAAGACGATGCTGAGGACAAAGTGTCGAACATCATAATTTTGATAATGATTACATGCATATATATATATATATGTATATATATATATATATTCTGGAAGACAGAGAGTAAATATTGACAAATTATTTTCTTAAATTTTCTCATGAATTAACATGGGATTTTTACTAAAGAAGATTACTTTTGAAGATCACTAAAGTGTATGTTTGCTTATAAAAGTAAAAACTGCAATTCGTTACATTTAATCTATTAAAAAAAAAACAATAAAATTAATAATAGTTTAGTAAAAAGAATAAATAGTGGAAAATTTTACACAATATTTTTAACATGTAAACGAATTCTTTTTAATTGAAAAAAAATGTGTGCAATGCGCTATATCTACAATTTTAAATTTCGTCACCTAAAAATATACAGTTTCTTAATTCACTAAAAATAATAATAGTATAGACAAAAGCAGAAAAAAGCACGGTATGATAAAACACATGGTGGTATAATATTATTATTTCACCTTTATTATTTCACCTTTATTATTTCGTCCTTTATTCTCCTTTATTATTTCGTCACCTAAAAATATACAGCTTCTTAATGCACTGAAAATAATAATAGTATAGAAAAAAAGCAGAAAAAGCACGGTATAATAAAATACATGGTGGTAGAATATTGTTATTTAAGTAATATTTTTATATTACTATTATTCTACCTTTTCAATCATATAAAATACCGTGAGTCCACTTTCATACTGTATGCTGCTGCCATCTGTATAAAAGCTACAGACATAAAGAGACAAAAGTCACAAAAGTCAATAAGTAGCTTTCCAAAAAAGAAAATAAGGACAAAGAAATTGATTGGATACTGAATTGTGCTGCCATCTTTCAATCAATGTTGAAAATAATTTTGATAGCTACAAAAAACAAACAAAATTTTGTCATCACCACAGAAATCACCATAGGAATCACCACATTTGTCCCGCCTTGTCATTTCGAATAGTAAGCAGTGAGCCAAACTTTGAAAAATATACGTGGGCTGAAGTTTCAGTAATGTAGCTCTTTTGGCTTGGGTAAACGCCAGTAAATGTTTGTAAAAGTATTATTCACTGAAATATATGTATTTGGATATGGTTATAATTCTGCAGTGTAAAATATTGGGTGGAATTGGGAGCGCAAAATATTAACTGTTTCCCTTACAGATTTTTTTTAAATAAAATTGCAAAAAAAAAAAAAAAAAAAAAAAAATCAAATTTTTTAATTGCATCATTGCATTTCATCATTTGCATTTCACATCATTTAACTTGAAAAAGTGCGAATCATAGAATGTTATACACAGGGAAGTAGCTACAGGGGTGTGTAGGGGGGTGCGACCCCCCCCCTCACATTCGGTACATTCATTACATTCGGTAAATTTACTTTCGTTCAAAAATTGTATTTTTTTGTTGTATCCCCCCCCCCCTCTAAGAAATTTTTTAAAAATATTTAAAAAGTTATTACAAATCATAAAACAATGTCAAAACATTTAAAATATTTTCTGAATATTCATACCTCACATTCCCAATACTCATTACATTCGTTCAAAATTGCATTGTTTTGTGCAGTATTTTTCCCTTATAAGAGTTTTTTTTTAAATATTTAATAAATTATAATAAAACATAAAACAATGTCAAAACATATTTAAAACTATTAAATAGTTTTAGAATACTCATACCTGACTTCCGGAATGCTCATTACATTCGGTAATTTCACTTTATTCGAAAAGTGCATCGTTTCGCGCTGTATTTTCCCTTTTAAGAATTTTTTAAAAAATATAAAAAAAATTATTACAAAACATAAAAAAATATCAAAACATATTTAAAACTATCAAACTATAAAATTTTCGGAATAGTCATGCCCCACATTAAAAAAACTCATTACATTCTGTAATTTCACTTTCGTTCAAAAATTTCGTGCTAAATTTTATCTTTCTAAAATCTTTTAAAAATATAAAAATTATTACAAAATATAAAACAATGTCAAAACTGATGGATAAAAATCGTCAATATTTATAACTAGAAAATATTTTCAGAATAATCATACCCCACATTCGGAATACTTATTATACTATATTTGGCAATTTCATTTTTGTTCAAAAATAGCATGGTTTCGCTTCTATTTTTTCCTTCTGAGAATTTTTGAAAATGTACTAAAAAATTATTACAAAACATAAAACAATGTCAAAACACATTTAAAGCTATCAAAAATTTTCAGAATACTCATACCTACATTCTAAAAACTCATTACATTCGGTAATATCCCTTTCGTTCAAAAATTGAATCATTTTGTCTATATTTTTCCTTTCTAAGAATGTTTAAAAATTTATTAAAAAAATTATTACGAAACATAAAACAATGTCATAACTGAAAACTGATGGACAGAAATCGTCAATATTTAAAACTTTTAAATGTTTTCGGAATACTTATAGCCCAAATTCGGAATACTCACTTCATTCGGTAATTTCACTTTCGTTGAAAAATTGCATCATTTTGCCTGTATTTTGTCCTTCTAAGAATTTAAAAAAAAATATTTAAAAATTTATTACAAAACATAAAACAATGTCAAAACACATTTAAAACTACTAAGTATTTTCTTGATTATTAACGCTCTAGTTTTTACATTGTTATTATTGTTATTATTATTATTATTATTATTATTATTATTATTATTATTATTATTATTCACTCTGAGTCGATTGCTCTTTTCCGCTATTCTCTCGTAAAAATGCAACAAGACGGAAACAAATATGTTTCTTGCTTTCAGAGCCATAATGAACAGCCCCATGCCCCTGAATCTTCTTTTCCGATCTTTTAACTGAAATTTGTAAAATTAAAAAAAAAAAAAAGGATAACTGTGAATTATGGATGCACAACTTGTGGCCCGTGATGGGTTAACGTGAGGCTGCAAATTTCGTCAATATGCGATAGGAATTTTGAAAATTTCGCCAGTCACTTAAGAATAGCAAATTTCGTTGATCGGGCACGGAAAATCTCGAATTTTGTCCATCAAACATGGAAAAATCACGAATTTTGTAAAATGGACGCGAAAAATCTCAAATTTTGTTGATCGGGCAAGAAAAAAATATCTAAATTTTTTGTTGATGCGTGAAAAAAATGCAAATTTTGTTCATTGGTTGAGAAAAACTCGCCTGTTTAGTGCGCGAAGAAAAAAAAAAAAAAAAAAAAAAGACGCCAATTTTGTTTACCGGGTGCGAAAAGACCGAAAATATCATCTGTCGGAAATGGAAAAATCGCGAGTTTTGTCTATCGGTCTTCGAAAATTTTCTAATTTTGTCAGAAGGTCTCCTTAAAATCGCGAATTTTGTCGATCGGGAACAAAAAAATTGCGAATTTGGTCGATCGGCTTCGTAAAAAGCGCGAATTTAGGCGATCAGGAATGAAAAAAAATCGCGAATTTTGTTGATCTTGAACGAAAAAAAGCGCAAATTTCGTTGATATGTCTCCTATAAATTGCCAATTTCAACGATCGAAAAAAAAAATAACCGAATATGGTCAATCAGCTTTCGTAAAAAGCTCAAATTCAGGTGATCGGATACCAAAAACTCGCGAATTTTGTCGATTCGGAACGAAAAAATCCCTAATTTCGTTGATAGGACATGGAAAAATCGCAGATTTTGTTGATGATGCACGGAAAAATTGAAAAATTCTTTGAGTTTCTGCAGAATAATCGTGAGTTTCGTCAGTTTATCAGGAGAAAAGAAATCACGTATTTTATTAATTTAGGGCGGAAAAGAATAAATTTTTGTCAGTGAGTTAAGAATCGGGAATTTCATTCTTCGTGCGCGGAAAAATGCATATTTCATCGAACAAGAACGGAAAAACGCGATAATTTCTTTGATTTAACACGAAAAAACCGCGAGTATGGTCGATCGCCTTCGTAAAAAGCTCGAATTAGTCGATCGGGAACCAAAAAATCGCGAATTTTGTCAATCGGAAACGAAAAAATCGCGAATTTCGTTCATATGACACTCAAAAATTGCCAATTTCTTTGACCGGGGACGAAGCAATCGCGAATATGGTCGATCGTCTTGTAAAAAATTAATGAATTA
The DNA here is from genome assembly GCA_964019185.1 of Maratus speculifer. Lineage (NCBI taxonomy): Eukaryota > Metazoa > Arthropoda > Arachnida > Araneae > Salticidae > Maratus > Maratus speculifer. Next base: position 253,540,508 of record OZ025299.1, read on the forward strand.
GTGAATTTAGTCGATTGGGAAAGGAAAAATCGCGAAATTTGCAGGGCTGGGTTTTTGCCAGCAGAAAATAGTTTCTGCCGTGCCAGTGGCAAAAAGTGGTTATAACCGGTTTTACCGACAGAAACTGGCAACAACTGGCATAAACTCATTTTATGACATAACCTGAGGCTTTTTAGTGATATTAAATTGCTTATGTATATTTTATTCAGAATAAATAATAAATAAAATATTGTGGATAATTTTAATTTAAAAAATAAATAAATTAGAATTTGATAGTTTTGAATCTTTCAAGAAGAATGATCCATATTATTTGCAGATAATTGAAAATGATATTAAGGACATAGCAGTTGTTAAAATTGTAAATAAATATCATGATTTAGAAAGAAAATACTTGTTACAAATGTTAAAGTCTATTGCTATTGCATTAGATAAAAGTAAAAAACATGACTGTTCTATTGCAGCTGCTCATAAAATTTGCTTTACTTTACTTAATGATGGAAATATTATGGAAACTCACAAATGCAAGATTCAAATCTCATTTAATGCAGTGCTAGCTTATTTAATTCATTTTAAGTATATGCAGGGCTCCCAAATGTTCCGCGAACTGAGCATCAGAATTTTTTAACAGAAAATTTCAAGATAGGTTTCTACAGAATTTGCGCTAGAATGAAGCTCCAAAGCTGGTTTATCGGCAATTTGCTAGCAAAATTTAAAAATAAAATTTCTGTAAGAAAATTCTGATGTTCAGTTGGTGGACCATTTGGGAGCCCTGTATATGGGATCAAAATTGACATTTGAGCATAAAGAAAGGGCAAGAACATTGCTTTTTGATATTCATCTAAATTTTGTGCCATATATAATAACCCCTTAGCAAAATAAACTCCTTTCTCAGAAACATATTTCCCCTGGGAAGTCCTAGAAAATGTTATGATTTCTGTGGGTGAGTGCTTTTAAAAACAAATACCGGTGAAAATGCACATTTTTCAAATTTTACATCCTCAATAATGACATTACCAGCAAGTAATGCTGGTCTTGAATGAATATTTTTTAATGAACAATTTTGAATATTTTTTCATTCAGAACAAAAAGAAAAGAAAAAAAAAAGTCTAGGTTAAGAAAAGTTAGCAAAATTAATAATATACATTATAGAATGCTCTTAGTTTATTATTACTTTTTCAACAAAAGTAAATTTGTTTTTTCAATATTGTTAAATAATTGTACAAGATATTTCATTAAGTTTTTTTTTCTGTTACTTTTGTGCTACAATTATTTAATTATATAGTTTAAATAAGAACTATCTCTTTGTATGTTACTAGTAGATAACTTTTAAGGTTTTGCAGTGTATTATTTATTTAAAAATACTCTGAAAAGTGATGTTAAAATAACATAGAATTTTTTGTATATTTCTTTTTTATATAATTTTTAAATTGAAATTCAACCGTAAACAATACTATCAATAGTCAAACTTGTGCAGCATCAGATTACTGCTATGAAAATTTCTGTATTCAAGTGACAGAAAATTATTATATAAACAAAGTATATTTATATGATCCTTTTGAAACTTTTTCCTATTTTAAATAACATTATAATCTTTATTTTAATTTAACTAAATTCTTTATACACTAAATACATATGTGAATTATGAATCGTTGCAGCTTAAAGCTCTTATTAGTATTATTTCTTAGTTTCTGCCAGTTTTTGGCACTTACAGGCAGAAACTAGTTCATGCCATGCCGTTTTTAACTGGTTATATCCGGCGGTTTAAACTACCCCGGCAGAAACTTGCTAGCCCTGGAAATTTGTCGATCTTGAACGAAAAAATTGCGAATTTTGTTGATAGGGCATGCAAAAATTACTGATTTCAAAGATCCAAAAAAAAAAAAAAATATCAGGAATCATTGTTGAAAATGAAAACCAGAAATCATTGAAATTGATCAGTTTTGTATAAAGCGTGAATTTAGACGATCGGGTACGAAAAATTATCGAATTTTTCGGAAAGAAATTGATTAGGAAAGAAAAAATCGCTAATTTTGTTGCTAAGACGCGGAAAAAACGCAGATTTTGTCGATAATTCGCGGAAAAATTCAAAATTTTTTTGAGTGGCTGCTGAACAATAGCGAGTTTTGGCAGTTTATCGTGAGAAAAAATCGCATATTTCATCAATTTGCGTCGAAAAAAAAATGCAGATTTCGTCAGCCAGTTAAGAATCGCAAATCTTATTGTTCCTGCGCGGAAAAATGCATATTTCATCGACTAAAGGACGCAAAAAGGCGCTAATTTTGTTGGTTGGGAACGAAAAAATCGGAAAAATTGTGAATTTCATCGATCGGCATCGCAAAACTCGCAAATCTCACCGATCGGGGGCGGAAAAATTATGAATTATGTCGATTAGGCGAAGAAAAATCGCAAATTTTCTCGATCAGCTTTGAAAAAAACGTAATTTTTTTTTATTAGTCGTGGAAAATTTGCATATTTCATTAATCAGACGCTGAAAAATCGGGAATTTTGTTGATCAGGTCCTCGCTTTCCCTTTAATAACCCCCCTTTTCATAATTAGTAGGATGAATAAATTATTATTTCTAATAACAAAGAATTAATTAAATTAATTAATAAGATTAATTAATTGATTAATTAGTTATGAATTTTTGTAAGAACCAATCTAGAAAACAAAGTACTAGTCACGTGGTATACATCACGTGACCAGTTGATGTCACATGTTCTATGACGTCACAGATCTTTTGATAAGATTATCTGATAACATTTTCTGATAAGAACTTTGAATTTTTCATTTCTTCCCAAACCCTTGACTGAGTTGGACGTGCTTTTGTGATGGTGCTGGATTAGGTGAGTATAGAATGTTAAATGTGTCTTTATTATTAAATTATTTTAATTTAATTATGCATGAAAATTAAATATTTTTTTCCAAATTTTAGTACACCTTGAAAACAATAATTTGAATTAATAAAATGTGAAAATTAGAATTAAAAGTTTTTCATGCACATTTCATAACACTGAAAAAAACTGGCAACAGTAATAATTTTATTTAAAAATGTTTTTAAATAATAGAAGCGAAAATAATTATCTATAAAAGACTCACTGGATATTTTTAAACATTAATATTAAAGGTCTTTTTCGATAGATTTTATAAAACCATGCTGGAACATAACCAAACAAGTTGATTATGATATAAAACTTATGAATATTACTAAGTTAAAACAGTGAAAACCTGCTTTGCCAAGTTAATTTTTCAAGGAAGTTTAGTAATGTTATTTACATGTGAGACTTTTTTTTATAAAGCTATCCTGGGACATAACCAAACAAGTTGATTATCATATAAAATTTATGAATATTACTAAGTTCGAACAATGAAAACCTGCTTTGCGAAGTTAATTTTTCAAGTTAGTTTAATAATGTCACTTTCAAATGAAAATTTTTATTAAAATAATTATTTAAAATCCTGTTGGTTTCTAAAGATATTTCGTAAAATGTTAGTAAAATATCAAAAGAAGTGTGAAGACCTTGTCTGTTAACTTTAAATTTATGTATTAGATGAATTTTCCAAGTTTTACCATACACATGCAAAGGTTTCATTTAAGTAAGGAAAAAATGCATTATATAAGTCATTGTTTTTTCGAATGAAAATGAAGAGTCTTGCATCTTAAAAATTTTGTTCATATGTCGACAAAAGCTTTTTGGTTACTAGGGTAAACAAATAGCTGGTTGCTAGGGTAAATAAATAGTTGATTGGTTGATTAAAACTTATCAATGAAATGTAATTGAAGGGGGGAATGTAATAACTTAACAATTAAAACTGAAAACCTAACTCACATAATAGTTGATTGGGAAAACAGTTGAAAGGTGTGTTGGTTAATTAAAACTTATCAATGAGATGTATTTGAAGGGAGAATCTAATAACTTAACAGTTAAAACAGAAAACCTAACTCATATAAATGATTATCGGCATTTGTCAATTGCTAAATATTAGTGAAACATTTTTAAATAATTTGTGAAGTTTTACAAATTATTTTAACAATTTGTTCAAACCTTTAACACGAACTTGTATTTATGATATAATTAACTTTTTTTAAAGATTAATTATTATTATTTTTTTTCAAATGACACTAAAATCATTACCAAATAATCACACTATCTCTGTTAAACTAAAATATAAAAGATTCTGATTAAGCAAGTGTTTGAAAATTTAAGCATAAGTAGTGATTCATAAGGATTGTACATTTCTATCTTACTGATAAGGTGAGTCATAAAATCTCAAAGTAATCCTAAATATATGTGATTTTTTTTCCTTTTCTTCGTTATTTTTATATGTTCAGTCAGAATAAAAATTATTTTTAGATGTACGAAGTAACGACTTTCGATGATCTTTCTTACTTTTTAGTAACTAAATTACGGGTCTTAATGTCTCAAGGGTTAGCGTCACGAGTTAAAAAATGAGAAGTATGATTGAATGACTATGGGTTCGAAACCTGCGAGTAATTCTAATGACATAGGCAAAAATTGAAATGAATCTAAAATTATCAGCTGTATAGGAATTGACCGCTTTCTTATCTTGAAGTTTATAAGCTTTTCCAGGATGAATGTAATCACGTCAATTTCATGATTTTTTAATCTTTCCTAATTTGCTCATGAGGTGGTGTACGTCATAATTTTTCAAACTGTTGAAAAACTTCGGTTATAATAATGTGTTAATGAAAATTCAAATTTTGCATAACATGGGCAGCTCCTCTATACTCTCCAGTGATATATGATTGTGAGCAGATGAGTGTTTTCCTCCTAAGGTTTGATTACAAATATGTTAAATTTCTGCTGCTTGAAAGGCTTTTTCTTATTTTTATGAAACATTTAAAATATTTAATAACTTTCCCCCACATATATCCTTCTCTCACACCATTTGTGTTAAAAACCGTTCAACACAAACTTTACATCAATATACTAAGTAATGATTGTTCAGAATAAACACCTATTTGATAAATACTAATATAAAAAAAAACATTGAAAATGAGAAGTTTGAATCGTATTATGATTGATTCATTTAATGAAATCGAGTAGTATACATAATATATTTCTCGATAAAGTTATGAAGGGAAAGCTTAATATTCAACTGTGGTAGTCTTTCATTGTAAATAAATTAAGAAGACATGTTTAAAAATTATTAAATTTGTTTACTAAGTACATTGTAAGATGTGAGTGTAAAAAGTGTGTGTCCATTATTTGATATTTAATAGTTTTGATAGTTATTTGATATTTAATAGTAATTTTCTTTGTTAATTTGGAAATGCTTATAATCTTTTTGAAAACTTTAATATAATATTCTTACTAACATACATGGGATTGTTCAAGGGAAGAATTTTTATGAATGATTAAGTATTCCTTTTTATTATTGCGTGATATATATATATATATATATATATATATATATATATATATATATATATATATATATGTATATATAAATATTTAAATTTATGCATCTGTTAATTGCAAGTTTGTTGTTTTTAAATTGTGTTTTAATTTTTTACTTAGTATAAATTTAATTTTATTCAGTATTTTTAATAAAATTATACCTATTATAATTAAATATTAGTATATTATATAAATAACTTTAAAAATGGGAAGTTTAAATCATTGATAAATGATTAATTTTAACGATAATTAGTAAAGAAGGATCCATCACACAACGAAATATATCAATAAATTTGGCTAGCTGAACTTGTTTTTATAACATACGAGAAGAAAAGAATATGTTTAATAGTTGGTATTCAATAGTCAATTTTCTTTGTTAATATGAAAATATTTAGTAATATTCTCAGTGATGACTCATCGTGATTAAAGTTTGTAGTTATTCAAAATATTGCTTAATAATAACTTGTGTTTCTTGAAAATTTTTGAAAAGAATTTCTTTTTTATTCTATTAATTAAGATAAAAAAATTATATTAGGATTAAATTAAATTTTAAATTATGACGTGTCGAATAAATTAAGTCCCTTTTTAATTAAACATTATATTAATTACATTCGATATGAATAAAGTAAATTCATTAACATAAGTCTTAATTTCAGATTTGAACATGACATTATATTTATCTCGTGACTCAGAGTATTAGAAAATACCGTCAAAGATAAGACATGTGGTTATCAGATAGTTCCCAACAGGCAAGCAACGATGCAGGTTTGGACTGAAGGCCTGATGAGAGAAAGTTTAAGGTAAGAATATTTGATTTATATATTTTTTTCAATGAATAATTTTCATTTAAGTAAAATTTTAATTAGCGCAATTTTTAATGAATATTTTACTTATTGCAATTTTTTAATTACATAAGGAATTAATATTTTTCAATGTGTTTGTAATGAATACGTTTTAAATGTTTTATAATGAATGTACTTACATTTTCTAGTTGTTTTAAATTGATATGAAAGTTATTAGATTTTAATATTTTATATTAATGAGATTAAAATGAATATGCTAAATAATTGAAATGTTTTATTATTAATATGAAAGATGAAATGATTAAACTATTTGTTAATTATTAAATTTATGTGATAGAGTTAAAGTCTTATATGAATGCGTTTTCCTTAAAAAGTGTTAACTATATTTCATTTAAAAATTTACTTTTCTCCCAACTCATTCTGTTTTAAATTATTAAAGAAGAGTTCAAAAGTTAAACTTTATTTTCGTAAAGCAGGTATTCAAAAACTACCTAATCATACTCCGTTTTTTCAAATACATGTCGTCAAATTGGGTTTTTTGAACCGCATTTCTCAACTAAAGTAGTACAACAAAGAGAGAAAAAGTATGATAGGAAAAAAAGGGGGGTGGGATGGGGGTTTCCAATGCATGCACTTGCTAAAATTTGATGTTATATGAAATGTTACTATACAGGGTGTTTCGCTACCAGACCGACAAACTTTGAGGGATGATAGTAGACATGAAAACAAACATTATTAAATGGGGAACCATGGGGCGCAAACATCTTTTGTAGGAGCTAGAGGCCATTAAAGTTTGAGGTCCAAAATTTCAAACGATGATAAAAAACGGAAAAAAGGGTCGATTCGTTTGCGGTTTTCACTAAAACATTCTTTATATCACGTTTTTCTTAGAAAATTTTTTTCAAATGTTAAGTTTAAAAATTGTCGATAGAGGGCGCTTTAGATTTTAGAGTAACGAACAGTTACTTTTTACCGCTATTTTGTGTATGGGGTTGAAATTATTCTAAAGTTTAGACTTTAACTTAAATTTTAAGCCCAAAATCGGTAACATTGGGATTGGGTAACTAGCGAAAATTAAACTGTGAACAGAGGGGGAAATTTTAAACGCCCATAAATATTGGACAAACAAATCAATTTTGTTGCAGTTTGCTTGTAAGTCATTCCCTTGGTAATTATTTTATTCAAAATGACGTACAGCTTTGGTGCCCTCAGATTTTGATAGAGGGCGCTTCCGACTCATCTCTGACATTTCAGTGGCATTACTCCTGTGTGTTTTACTACCAGACCAGCATACTTCCAGGAAGTGTTAGGGGTACAAAGACGACTTGGAATCACATAGGAATGTAACGTTGGAAATGCATTTTTTGCAAGTTACGGTTAAAGGAAGCAGAAAAAAAGTAACAGAAACAGCAGAGAAAGAACGACACGTTAATGTGACAGAAAACAGTTTATTTAAAGGTTTTACGAGAAAAGCTGTTCAAAATTACAACCAGAAATAGTCTGGTATGCTTGACAGCGGCATCACGTGAAATTCCTCACGCTTTGAAAGTTTCCTGGCATCTCTGATAGTTTTCTAGCAGCTACAGAAATACCAGCTGCGAGGTCTTCAACTGATAGTACGGGAATCTCATACACCCAATTTTCTATTTGACCCCAGCAAAAGAAGTCCATACATGATAGATCCGGCGATCTGGCAGGCCAATGAACCGGGCTACCACGACCTATCCACCACTGTCCATATGTTACTTTGAACGGTCGGTAAACGTCATTGGTAAAATGTGGAGAAGCCCTATCGTGCTGTTCATTGTTCAAATACTTCATTCTGCTACATTTGGAAACGGTTCGCGAATGATCACTTCAAAGTGATCTTTGCGCAGGTGTATCACCGTTTAGCGCTATTTACCATCGCGGTCAAACTTGCCGGACTACTTCTGGACGTAATTTCAAACACCTTTTCTAGTAAAACCTTTAAATAAACTGGTTTCTGTGACATTAACGTGTCGCTCTTCTAGCACTAACGTGTCTCTCTGTTTCTGTTACTTTTTTCTCTGCTTCCTTTAATCGTAACTTGCAAAAAATGCATTTCCAACGTTACATTCCTATGTGATTCCAAGTCGTCTTTGTATCCCTAACATTTCCTGGAAGTATGATGGTCTGGTAGTAAAACACACAGGCGTAATGCCATTGAAATGTCAGAGATGTGTCGGAAGCGCCCTCTATCAAAATATGAGGGCACCAAAGCTGTACGTCATTTTGAATAAAATAATTTCCAAGGGAATGACTTACACGCACACTGCAACAAAATCGATTTGTTTGTCCAATATTTATGAGCGTTTAAAATTTCCCCCTCTGTTCACAGTTTAATTTTCGCTAGTTACCCGATCCTAATGTTTCCGATTTTGGGCTTAAAATTTAAGTTAAAGTTTAAACTTTAGAATAATTTCAACCCCATGCACAAAATAACGGTAAAAAGTTGTTGTTCGTTACTCTAAAGTCTAAAGCGCCCTCTATCGACAATTTTTGAACGTAGCCTTTAGAATTTTTTTCTAAAAAAATCGTGATATAAAGAATGATTTTAGTAAAAACCGCAAACGAATCGATCCTTTTTTCCGTTTTTTATCATCGTTTGAAATTTTGGACCTTAATTTTTAATGGCCCCTAACTCCTACAGAAGACGTTTGCGCCCCATGGTTTCCTATTTAATAATGTTTGTCTTCGTGTCTACTATCATCCCTCAAAGTTTGTCGGTCTGGTAGCGAAACACCCTGTATATATACCTTAGTATATATTTATGAAAACCTTTCGTTAAAAATGTTCATTGGTTCTTGTTTCTGAGTATACACTTAGTTATTCGTGATAAGTCATCTAAGAAATATTCTCCAAGTAAATTATCCCCAAGTATGAGTAAATTTTAAAATGAACCCTTCGTTTATATTTTTAAACACTTAATTTTATAATAGTTTTAATTATGTGATCGTTTAAATAAAAGGTTAGTTTAAATTTTCAAATAGTTAAATCCTTCATGAATGTGATACATTCATTATTTTACTAATAAAGTAAATGAATATATAAATATTTTAGTATTTAAAGTTAATCTGTGAGGGAAAAAAAAGCCTCCAATTTGATATTAATTTTAAATTTGAATTAATAAAATCAAAATTGCGACGCAGTTGGTACCTTCATTAGTTAATCATAGTTAAAATATAACGTCGATTGAATTGAAGACTCTGGGGTAAAACCTTATCTAAGATAAGAATGAATCACGCTTACTCATTCGCATGCGATAAGTAGGTAAATCCGTATTGCATGAACACAGGTGATTTGAATGCTATACGATGAAAATTAATATGTACTAAACTAATAAAGTAAGTTTGTTACCTAAAACGAAATGCTTAGATTTAAATATTTTTATAATATTAAGTAACAATCAAATAGTAAAATTTCCTACTCTTAAGCGCAATTATTTTTTCATAATATTCACGAAAATTGTTCAGTTTGTTATTCTAGTTTAAAAATACTGCTAGTTAATTCTATGTATGTATATGTGTTATGAATATATGTATTTTTAGTGCCATTTTTTAAACTTTCTTCTAATCTTTACTTAAAATAGAGTCATACTCATAATAAGTTTCAATTACCCTCATTAATGAATTTCTCATAAAATTTTTAATTCCTATTTTTATCTATCGAAAAAGGAACCCAATAAAATTGAATTGTCTTTTTTCCTTTAATTAATCATTTCTTAAATTAAATGTGACTAAATTTTCCACTCAAAAACAATCTAAGTCGCTTCATAAGATACCCCTTAAAAATAAAGTACCACCATTAAAATTTATTCATTATCCAAAAATAACATCCTCAAACCCGAATCATCAAAAAATAATCTAACTAAATAAATAAATTAATAAAATTAAATTTTCCATTGCTCGAAGATAATCAGGGACTCTGAACAGTTAGGTCGACGAGCGTAAATAAATGTTAGTACGTAAAATTCAATTTTGAAACCTATTTTTCATTCAAATTTTAAAGTTATTTTTTAATTATTTTAAAATATCAGGTTAACATAGTTAACTAAAAATAACACTCGAAATAATTTTAAAGTTCCTTCATTTAATAAATATTCAAAATTGTTATTCCCAAATTCCCATTACAAGCATGTGTTATTTATGATGGCAGACAGGGATAAAGGTTATTCAGGTCTTTCTAACATATTCCAAGTCAATATCCACACATGATTATAAGAAAATTACAAACTCCGAACGGTTAGGTCGACGAGCGCGCGTCAATCTCATCGCAAAAAAATTAAAGTCTCCCTATTAAACATTTATCTCCGCTTAAAACTCCAAAAAATAAAAAAATAATACAATCTTAACAAAATTACTTCCTTAAAAACTAACTCATTAATTCACCATGAATGCTCCCTCCTTAATTATTTCTTCGTTAAAATATTAACCCCCGAAAAAAAAATATCCTTCGTGTATCAGTACTCTAAAATAAAAATTTCCCCCAAAATACCTGCTCTATTAAGCATCGGTCCTCGGGCATCTTTCCTCATCATGCAAGAGCACGGTGAAAAAAAAAAGGATCACTCTTTTGAAAATTTCCACTTAAAATCAAAAAATAAATCCTTAAACTAAACCGCACCTAAAAGTTTAAAGTCGCCACATTAAAATTAAAAAGCACTCGTACAGAAAAAAAAATTCTTTGTCCCCAAATACCCGCTTAACCCCTCATCAAAGAACACGGTGAAAAAAAAAAAAAGTTCACAAATTAAATCGAAAAAGGAAAAAAATTAAAGTCTCCCAATTAAATCATTAAAATAAAAAAATCACCTTCGTACTACAGTATGGTGAAAAAATTAATTTCCCCGAAAAATTTCCTTCATTATTTTCCACTCATTATTTTGAATTATCATTTTTAATTAATTACTATTTTAAATTTAATATGAATCATTCATTTCTTAATCAGCAGTCAAAACATCCCCTCGTACTCTAAAATACAGAAAAAAAATTATCCCCCTTTTACCCCCCTCTTATAGCATAAAATATTCAAATTTCGCGAAAAAAATTTAACCCCCCTAATAACCCCTTCTCTTACAAGACAATGTCAGGATGAGGAGGAGGAGGAATGAGGAGGAGGAGTGAGGTGGAGGAGCCCTCCTACCTCCTCAGCTCCTCACTCCTCCTCCCGAGGCCGGATAGACACTTTCCCCCTACTTTTATTTTATTTATTTATAATTTATCCAAGAAAATAGATCACGCGTTCCAAACTAAAAATCTATCATATAAACTAAAAGAATTCTTTCTGCTTCCAGATATCGTTTCATGCGGCAGACGATTCAGTAATTACAAAATTTGAAGCTTTTCTAGCAATAAATAAACTAACATCAATGCAATGTTTTCATCTAATGTCTGGTATTCAGGCAGATTTTACGAATACAGAGATAACAAAACGAGATTGAACAATCAGAAACCAGCATTTTTACAAAGTATTTTCTTTTTAATTGAGCGAATTTTCTGATTGGTCAAGCTGGCTTCGCTAACAGCACAAAATTTATCTAGATTTCGGCTATGAAAAATACTTTTGTTCCTTAAAAAAACTCAGCGTAAAAATTTATTTAAGCACTGTAAAAATTAAAAGAAATGAATTTTAAAAACACACTGCGTACATTCAAGCGAATTATTTTAAATTGGAGAATTTCTTATTTGTGTACTTTACAGATATTGTTTATTTCAATAAACAGTCACAAAAATAACTGTGTAATTACCAGCGCCATGCGAAAGGGGGGGGGGAGGCAAAGATGGCAGTTTTCCGTGCGCAGAAATTTGGAGGGGGGGGGGTACCAAATTTATACTACCAATGTCATTTTTAGCTTGTCACAAGAAAAAGTTCGGGGAGGGGGCGCCAAATTGAGATTTTGAAACTGTCGCAGTTTCCTCTTCGCATGCTTCGTTGCTTACTTAAAAATTCAACTTACGTTCGTGAATTTTACAAATATTTTATTTCTAAAATTTAGTAAGGATATTTATCAAATAATATAATTTCTATAATTTTCAACTGAAGCAATATGAGTGCATTAAAACAACAACAACAAAAAATCAGTGGATCCACAAAACTCGCTGTGCAGGAATCAGTAACATGAGCGAAACTCGTCGACGCCGCAGCCACTAACGTGTGCATGAGCGCTTCGCGCCCATTAAAACTGAAAAAAAACATCAGTGGATCCACGAAACTCGATGTGCAGGAATCACTAAAATGCACGAAACTCGTCAACGCCGTAGTTACTAACGTGTGTATGAGTGCTTCGCGCCCATTAAAACTAAAAAAAAGCATCTGTGGATCCACGAAACTAGCTGTGCAGGAATCAATAAAATGTACGAAACTCATCAACGATGTAGCCACTAACTTGTGTATGAGCGCTTCGCGCCCATTAAAAATAAAAAAAACATCGGTGGATCCACGAAACTCGCTGTGCAGGAATCACTAAAATGCACGAAACTCATGAACGGCGCAGTCACTAACGTGTGTATTAGCGCTTTGCGCCCACTAAAACTAAGAAAAAATTAGTGGATCCACGAAACTCGCTGTGCAGGAATCACTAAAATGCACGAAACTCGTGCACGCCGCAGTCACTAATGCGTGTATGAGCGCTTCGCGCCCATTAAAACTAAAAAAACATCAGTGGATCCACGAAACTCGCTGTGCAGGAATCACTAAAATGCACGAAACTCGTCAACGCCGCAATTAGTAACGCATGCATGAATGCTGCGCGCCCATTAAAACAAAGCAAAAAAAAAAAAAAAAAAAAAAAAAAAAAAAAAAAAATTGCTGGATTCACGAAACTCGCTGTGTTAGAATCCCTAAATTGCACAAAACTTGTCAAACCGGCGTTAACTAACGACACTAAACCCGAAAAATTATTCTCTGGATGCTCAAAAGTTGCATTGAAGGAATTTCTAAAATGAGCAAAATTGCGGTTATTAATGCAGTTATCCACTATTAAAATCTTTGTAAATTTGTACGAAAATACGGGATAAAACTTTTAAAATATTTTTTTACGTATTTATGGTACTGCGCGTATTTTTAATTATTGCGCGAATTTTTAATTAAAAAAGAAAGTTTTTCTGATATAGGAATTCGCTTTCAGTAACATTAACACGTCATCTCAATTTTTTTAAATGAAATTGACAAATCATAACTTAAATCATTGAATATTTAATTCGAGAAAAGCGTATCCTCAATATATTCTTCTGCCGTACCGCATATTTGTTTCGAAATGTATGTTATTATTTATTAAAATAAGCAATATCTTTAAAATAGCACGAAAAAAAGGCCGGGAAAATATAGTTATACGTATATAATGTAATCTCCTTTTTTTAATTTAAACAATAATAGACTGATGTAACAATGGCGTTTCATAAAAGCCATTCAAACAAAAGATAAGAAACCGTGCATTCCGGTTAAACCGATCAAAATTCCTGAACTAACACAAGAAAAAGCCATTTATCGCCCCGCCAAATTCAACGATGCCAAGTGTCTCGGGTGTTTTAGGATTATGTCAAAATTTCTTAGTAAATTTGTATTCCACAGAATTTTTTAGTAACCATTACAAACTTTTTTATTGCAAGTGAAACAGGGTGAAATGCAGTTTACTCTCCTTCGCCAAAGCGACTTTTTTTGGCGCGATAAATGCTTCAATATGGCAACCCTGCATTTTCATTTTCTCCTCTCGCATCTTCAATGTGGCAACCCTCCGGTTTAAAGTCTCTGCTTTTTAAACTGTATCCTACCGATTTTTAAGCCGTTTCCTGATTGGACGCTCCTTTTTGTTAAATGTTTTCTTACTGGACGAAAGAAGAGAACTGAGAGAGGAAATTGCTCCCGGTAGCATTGTTTTTTGGAGTTGCGTCTTGCATTCAACGAGTGAGTTTATATTTTTTTTTGCATTTTCCTCATTTTATATTTAGTTAGATACCGTTCAGTAACTACTATGGAAGTTGTTGATTACAGAAAGAATGTTGTTGATTGTTTGAATGAGGAAGTAAAGTATTCTAATGGATACTTTACGCTGTTGAAAGTTTGCGGCAAAAAGTATATGATTGACTGGTGCGTTAATGAAGGGGGCGGCAGCCCCCCTCACAAGAACAAAACAGCGGCTCCGGGTAAGTAAAGTTCTCCTTTTTTTTTTTTGTCTTTAGATTTGTATTTTATGTGCTTTTTGTTTATTTTGATTGCCGCCATCTTGGAAAGTGCGTTTTTGCGTAGTGTCTCTTGGAGCAACGCGCCAATTTGGCGATTTTTGAAAATTGCGCCAAGAAGGAGAGTAAACTGCATTCGCACCGTGAAACAAACATTTCTTTTGTAAACTGAACAAAAGAATTTTTTGTATAACTAACTTAAAACTTTTTAGTATGAGCCACCAAGCAAATTTTAGTAATAGCTCCAAAATTATTTTTAGTAACATTTACGTGTCCCCGAAGAGCAGGAGCCTCCTTCGAGCTGCATCCAGTGGGTAAAAAGACAGACTTCTGAAACGGAAGATGTTCGGCAAAGCCGCAATTGATGGCAGCACCAAACATTGCTACCTGCTCTATTTTGACATGTTTCTAAATGGGAGGGAAAGTTCAGAGATCACATGGTAACTGCTACGACAGGATTTTCATAATCCCTTTATTTAACAAGTACTTTCATTGCATACATTCGGTGCATATTTGGTGGCGGACAGCATCGAACCCAGGTACTTTCAGCCTGGAGTTCGGTGCTATGACCACTAGGCCATGACCACACCAAGTGAGTTTTAATAATCGCTATTAAAAATGTAAAATTATTAACTCTATTCGTTGCTAGCTTTTTTCTAGTAATTCTTACAGATTCCTTGTAACCGAGTAAGATTACTAAAATTTATTTAGTAATTACAAGGATCACTAAAATTTTTTAGTAGATCCACCCTTTTTTTTACAGTGCAGTTTCAAAAATTAAGCGAAGGTATTAATAATAAAATAGTTTTAAAAAGCAAACAAATTGTTTAAAACATATTTAAAGTTCTGAAATAGTTCAGAAAAAGTCCATGATAATTCTTTCTCTTTTCAAAAACAATATATATTACTCCAAAAAAGAATGTTACTTTAAAAACAAATGTTAAAATTCAAAAGAAAAAAGAAAAAAATACTTTTGACTTCCTGAATAAACTTGAAGATAACTTGATAAAAATTATCATTAGAAACTATTGTTTCAAAAAATTGTCTGTGGATGGTTAAGTATTAATCCAGCGAAATCTAATAATTATTCCTCTGTATCTAATTAATTATTAAAAATGGCAAATTTTTTTTACAGTAAATATGGATTCGATTTTATCGTCTGACATGTTGAATATTAATTGTTACTAAATGTGCATTTATATATATATATATATATATATATATATATATATATATATATATATATATATATATATATATATATATATATATATATATATATATATAAGTAAATTATTATCCGGGTTTATTTTAAAGTTGAAATTTTAAATTTTCTTTGTCTGAAATAAAATAGATTTTAAATATTACCTCTGCGGAAAAAAAATAACAATATATTTTTTTAATTGACGAAAAAGGAATTTTCTTTTAATTAAATCCATCTGTAAGTGTAATGATAAACATCAGAATGCTAAAACTCCGCTTGACAGATTCGAACCCACAATCGCCTGTATTGGTGTCGGAAGCGTGCATTTTACGACGGCGATATCGGTCTAGCACTGTGGTCGCTGAATTTGAAATCGAAAAAGAACGAACCCGCTTAGTTAAAACAAGTAAGAAAAATCATGCGTTAATCATAGATTATGAAGCACTTTCCAACCCTTTATGAAATCTTTAACAAAACTTCGTTAATAAGGGAAATAAGGGTATATAGCCAAATATGTATTCCAATACTTTTGAACAGTCCTGTATTTGATTTGTCAGTTGATATACATATTATAAAATGGGAAAATAGGAAAATTTAGTTTAGCAAAAAAAAAAAAAAAAAAAAAAAAAAAAAAAATCTTAAAATTTATTTTTGAGCAATTTGTACTAATAGATACTAACTAGTAATAATAAGTAATAATAAGTTTTCAAGTATTAATAAGTACATCATCGGAAACATATACAGTCCGTCGGAAGGAATATACTATTTGAAATCTTTTGTGTGTCCCTGTAAATGCAATGTACTTCATTTTATGCAAGACAGTATCGTATAAATTATATTAAGCCTCAATGACATATATCAATTTTGTTACACATGAAACAGTTTAATATATTTTGAAAATGACGCACACTATTCACCTCCACCCCTTTACCATTATCCAATGGAATTCTTTTGTGTGGCCCTGTAAAGGAATAATAGCTATATTTTCACCACATATTTTATAGAATGAATATTTTAGTGCACCTCTTAAATGCATGTAAATTTTAACATGTTTGATAGGGTGTAACATGTTTGAAACGCCTTTGAAACGATTTTCCCCATAGGCCATAATGTAATGGAAAATTTTTGACTCTCCCTGTAAATAAACTAATCATGGTAGAACCTTCATTTTCAATAGGGTTCGTACTAGGGTAAACGTCAATAACATACAAAAATTTCAGGGCAATTCGAGTATATTTACAGATGTTAGAGTGCTGACAGACGGACAGGCGATAGACTGACAGACGGACAGATAGACAGACAAACCGAATGCATAAGCACTTGTCAAACAATGTGTAAGCACTTTTCAAACTTTTGGAAAGTGTTATAAACGTTAAAATCATTTGAAATGATCTTTCCCCATAGGCCGTAATGTAATGGATAACTTTTGACTGTCCCTGTAAATAAATTAATCATGGTAGAAACTTCAATTTCAATCAGGTTCGTGCTAGGATAAACCTAAATAACGTCCAAAAATTTCATGGCAATCCGAGTATATTTATGAGAGTTAGAGCGCGGACAGACGGCCAGATTGCCAGACGGACAGACAAACCGAAAGCATAAGCACTCTTCAACTTTGTTGGAAAGTGCTAATAAAATTAGAATTTTTCAAAACTTTATGATTTTGGGAAGGCCATAATGCATTCAGAAGTATGAAAAAAAAAATCAAGTCTGTAACTTAAATAGTTTCTGAGATACCAACGTGTGATGGACAGACAGATAAGTGAGACTATAAAGGTTTCGTGAGATGAACAAAACACTAAAAAATATGAACAAGGAACTTTACTGAAAGCAGCTGTATTCTACGATTTACATAACTTAAAACAACTTATTTTTAACTGGTGATAAAAAAACAGTATGCATTATAAATAACCACTTATACTGTGTTTAAAAATACAAAAAATATTCTGCATGCTTGAGAGTTAAAACTGTTAGTAGAGTTGTCAAGTCTCCAGCTGTTTACATACCACTAATATTTGAGAGAAAATGTTGTTTTTTTAAATTTTCAAAGTGTCTCATT
Organism: Maratus speculifer; assembly: GCA_964019185.1. Taxonomy (NCBI): domain Eukaryota; kingdom Metazoa; phylum Arthropoda; class Arachnida; order Araneae; family Salticidae; genus Maratus; species Maratus speculifer. Next base: position 253,558,193 of record OZ025299.1, read on the forward strand.
TAAATAAAAGAACATTTGCTGTATTAAAATACTGCTATCCAAAAAGTCGAAGACTTGGCAGCTCTGTGTTAGTAACTCTTTGCTGTCACAAGTGATACATGGAACGGGACCCGTACGTTTGAGAGTTAAAACTGTTAATTAGTAGATTTGTGAAGTCTCCAGCTGTTTACATACCACTAATATTCGAGAGAAAATTTTGTTTTCTTTTTTAAATTTTCCCATTTAAATAAAAGATGATTTACTGCATTAAAATACTGGTATCCAAAAAGTCGAACACTTGGCTGCTCTGCGTTAGTAACTTTTTGTTTTCACAAGCAATACATGGAACAGGATTCGTAGGCCTCCTGGAATTTTCCGACAAGGAAATTCTTTGGTACCAGTATTTTCTTATAGAAAATTCCGTGCCTCCCTTTCCATGCCTTTAATTTAGTGTAGATAATTTGACGCTAAGAAAACACTGAGATAAATATTACTTGTAATTTTGAATAACGTAACACAAAAGATAAATCAATTTATTGAAATAAATACATTTAATGCCTAGTATAGATTCAATGAAAATTATATATTTAACAACGAATTGGAAAACTAAAAGTATTTTTCATATGTGTAAATATACTTTACCAAATAACAAAAATAAATAATTTGTATTTTAAAACAAACCTTTTAAAGCCACATATAGGCGTTACTTATGTTTTATATCATATTTTAAAACTCATATTTTGAATTTATAAGAGATGCATGTGAAAAGCATCAGTGAATAAAGTTTTATGCATCTTTGTTTTATGTTGAAGATAACTTTTGCACATGCTATTATAAATATAACAAAAATAAAGTGATGACATAAATAATACAGGGCTCCCAAATGGTCCTCGAACTGAATGCCAATATTTTTTAACAGATAATTTCATAGTAGGTTTCTACAGAATATGTGATAAAACTGACCTCCGAAGGCGGTTTCTGTACAATTTGTAAGAAAAATATAAAACGAAAATTTTTCTAAGAAAATATTGACGAACAGTTGGCGGACCATTTGGGAGCCCTGATAATACAAAAATGCACTTTTTAATTAATAGCAAGACGTCACTCAAAATTTGATATCATTATTTTTAAATTTTATATTTAAATTGTTAGAGTCATAAGATAAACAGCTGCTTCAAAACTTTTAACCCGTGAAGGGTTTTTTTTATTGATATCTTTTCTATGGCGAGCTTCAATGCCTTCATCAGATAGTCTTTTGAAGTGTTTTAAAGATCAGAGATTGTTTTCTGACGTGAAACACGCATTTCATTTCGAATCGCTTGAGTTCTTTGTCCAAAAATTTTTTCTGGCATCTTACGCTGTGCATGCCTCGCTACACATGTTGTTGTAGCAAGGATTTCGGTAGGCGTGGAAGGCATGTCCGAACCTTCATTGTTCGTACTGTTGAGGACATCTTCCAGCCATGACGCGTGTGTCGCGTATGCATCGATTGAAAATAATTTCTCTTTTTATGTCTCGTTTTTTCTTTCAAAGTGTGAAAGACTATTGATACTTTTCAGCCAATAGTTGATCATAATCGTAAGTAATATTTTACTTTTTGGTTAAAGAATGATTAATTGGATCATTCGTATTATCTTATATGTAGAATCCAAGTTTTAGAATAATGATGATATACTTTCGAAGAAATAAATGGATGATTAAATTTGATTCTGAAAAATCTGGCTTCAACAGCGTTTATAGTCTGTTATTTCTTATTTCTTCTTCTTATTATTTTTTTCATTACTACTTGGTACTAGGGGCTGAAGTAGAAATATATCACATTAAAGTGGCCTCTAGAATGTTTTTAACTAAAAATTATTAATGTAAGAACATTTTACCGGAAATTTATAAAAAAGAAAACATTGAGGAAAGTGCATCCCTGTCTAATGTTGTCAGATATCTTGAATTTTGCTCTTTCGAAGTACACGACTTCACTTATGTTTACTCCAGACATATCAAGATATTGTATATTCATTTTTGCATTCGTCAATATTAAGAGAAATATGCAAAAATCTTTGATTTTTAAAGACTTGATTTTCATGATTTTGAGTGTGGACTTTGCATGACAGATTTTTAGAAATGTAGGGAAAAGTAAGATAAAACCGCATACTTCATTATTAGTTTCTACTTGAAGCCTCAATTTCCAACAGATTTTAAATCGATTTTTAAAAAACATACATCTCCGTTGAAGCTACGTGAAACTTTCTGGGATATTTTCTAACTCATTTTAAACTTAACAGAAAAGCATAATAGTTGCAGGTGGGATATTTGAAGATATTTGAAATCAAGCAATTTTCTTCATTTTCCAGTAAATGAACTGCATCTTGAATTATGAGTTATATTGTCTCAAGGCGACAGTTTTTTTCCTTTCTTGCATTGTCGCGCTTGGAAATTAGCTGCAAAACGATGCCTAAACCAAAAAATGTTTCTTAATAAGCCAATTTCATGCGTCATTATCATAATTCATTTAAAAAAATAAATAAAAAAATGTGGCATAGGCAGTTTGGATTTAGCATACCCTATAATTGTTATTATGTCTGCCATAATATCATTTTAAGTATCTGATTTGTTCATCAGTTTTATTAATAGAGGATTATTTAAACTAAAGTAAAATCATCCAGTCTTACCACACCGGCGGGATTAGAATGGATTATTAATCTGATTGAAATTAAAAATGTTAACTTTTTTTTTTTTGAAAGTAAACAATGCATTTTATTTACAAATTTAGATAAGAAATTAAACTAATAATATTTTATTTGTAAGTCAGATGATTTAAAACTTAAGAATCTACTTCTCTCACGTAAATATAACCGCTTGCTATTTTAATGATATGGAAGAAATTGCCATTAAAATGATGTTTGGATTCGTTTTAATGTGTAGACGGGTCCTTTATAGAAAATTTATACACATCATTTAAAAGTAGACATTATTTCTAATCGTTCGGTAACTTTCTTTTACGATTATTTGTTGAGGAGTTAGTACGGGGTGTTTACTTTATTATTATTATCATTCACGGCTGTACTACACATAACACTATAAAAGTTTCAGTAACTTCAAATGCGTTCACATTTATGAATTTTGAAAACTAAGAAAAGCTCACACGAAAAAACGGTAAAATAATCTTTTAAATAGAAAAACCGCATAAATTTCAGTATAGAGCTATCGTAATGGCCGCTTCATCTTCCGGTAAGCTAAGTATTTCAGCCTCTACATGATTGAGAGTTGCTCAAATTGATTCAAAACTGAAATATCCAGTTTCAACCAACTACTCGATTTTCCCCTATTTTAAAATATCCATTTTAAAGTGAAAATTAAGGAAAACTGCAGTATCTTATCCCTTTATCTACCGACGGAACTTATAAGTACCATTTAAATTACTTATTATAAAATTCTTTTAATACGTCAATTAGTTGTAATGCTGTTTAGAATGAGTTACAGATACATTACTTTATCTTATTCCAAAAGTTTTATTGGTTACTCAAAAGAAAATATTTTTAAAAGTATAATTTATTTTGCCTTTGTACTTTTTAGCTTTCTTGGCGCTGAGAGAGTGAGATGGGGATTTTTCAATTCGGAAATTATTCTATATTTATATTCTAAGAACATCATGTTTGAACATTTTAAAATTCTACAAAATACTGAGAAAGCAATTTAAAATAAAAGATTTGAGTGGGGTTATAAATATTGCACAAAATCCCTGTAAATTCAAATTTAATTCATCTTTCTAAATCCTTCAATCCTTCTAAAATCCTTCAAAAATTTATTAAATGATTATGTAAATCTTTTAATTTAATTTAAACAATTTGCTTAAAATGCTTTAGAATACAAAATTTTCATGAATTCATAATGCGGTAGATAAAAGGTTAAATCATGTTCGGTTGTTGCAGTTTTATTTTATATAGCTTAATTTCATAGGATTGTTTTCACGATTAATCTTTTCGAAAATACATTTTATTAATAGGTGTTGTATTAGCTATGGATAGCCAATACAACACCTATTAATAAAATGGTTGGAACAAGCAGAGCATTTTTTTTCCTTATATTAGAATCACATAATATTTCATAAATAGTAATCTTTTACACGAAGTATTTAATTTTTTTTCCTGTTTTTTCAGAGACAAAACTACATCAGGGCCATTCCATTGTCACGTGCGGGACAATCAGACACCATAATTCCACCAAAATTGTGTTAAAGGGCTTAAGATTTTTCAGAAATAAGAATAAACATATTTTTGTAAGTTTATATTTGACATAACAATATCTCAGGCAGGGACAGATTTTTCCTAAATAGTTTACTTATTTAGTTATTAATTAATTTGCATGCGTCACGTGCAGGACATCAGAAGTCAACCACTTGTAATTTGCTGTATGATCCAGATAACATTTCTGCTCTACTAATTTTGCAATTTCAAAACAAAAAGTATGTATTAGAGGCTAAAGGTCTAATGTTCATGAAATAAGCATTCTTATTTGAAAAATAAATTTTTAAATTGCGAAAAAAAATTATAACGTATAGTGTCACGTGCGGGACACGGTTGTCACGTGTGGGACATTTGCAAATATCATTCAAGTAACCTTTTCAAAAATCAGAAAATAAAGGAATGCAAAAAAGAAAATCCATGTTATACATTTTATAATAAAAAAATATTTATTTTGACATTTTTTTTGCACAAAGTAAATGTTCAAATTGACATTTTTAAACATAAAATAAAGTAAATGTATAAAAAACAAAAATTCAAAATTTTTCTAGAAATTTGAAACAACCTCTTTTACTAGCTACAATGGGGGTTGATATCTTTTTTACTACATCTTTAAATGAATATAGAATTTTATCTGGATACTGTGGCCACTTGTAGAATTTACCACTTTTTATCATGACAGACACTTAAACACTATCATGATGGGTGCTTGTAATTTCACCAGGATAATTAATGCCGTCATATTTTACAACACCCATTCATCCATCTTGAAAGAAGCTGCTGTTTCTGAGCCTTTTATTTTCTTCTTTTTGGAAATTAGGATTTTCTAATGACATTTTCTCTCTCTTCCTTTTCATTCTTCTAGCACTAGTAGACTTAGATCTTTCCATTTCAGCTAAATAAATAACAAACTTTATCAATTATAAACACTTTTGTCTAAATTTACTTAATTTCATAGAAAAATTGAACTTAAAATAGAATTAAACTTAGAAAAACTGAATATAGATAAAAAGTTTTTTTTTTTTTTTTTCTAAAGAATGGTAACAAGTTCTTAAACACACGACTCTTCTTATTGTATAGAAAAATCCCTATAAATTAAGTAGATCAATTCTTTCCGGAAAACAATATGTTCTTAAAATAAAAATTACCATCAAAGTGCTCAAATTTTATTAAAATAAATTTATAAAAAAATGGAAATAAAAAAATATTAGCATCACAAAAAAGAAAAAAAATGGAACTATCATAAAAAAAATCTTAATTTCGTTTTAATTACATAGAATAAGTTCTTAGGACAAAATAATCATTAAACTGCTAAAACTGTGCTGTAATAAATCTCTATTTAACATTCAGAAAACAAAAATAATCGTCCTGCTCATAAGGTGTCACGTGCGGGACAATTTTGTTTTGAAATTTTTCTCCAAATAAAAATTTCACCAAATTTTTTAACTAGCATAGGATAAGTGTTCTACACTGAACTGCTTTAAAAATGCCAATTAAACAAAATAAATGCGTTCCCTTTTCCTCCTAAATGAAAAAGTTCATGTTTTGTGTCACGTGTGGGACACAGAAACAAAGTTCTTTTTGTGCGCTGTAATAATTATTTGAAATTATCTTATGTATTTCAGTTTAGTGAAATATAAACAATGAATATTAGACTTACCTAAAATGTTGATTTCAAAAGTTTCACTGGATTTTCTTTATTAAAAAAACTCACTCAAAATGTATTGTAAAATGCAACATACTTGCTTGCACATGGACGCCATCTTTAAACTGTTGTGTTGCCAATCCATAAAAGATAAACTTTACATTCTTACTCAAAACATAAAATTTGACATGTTGCCAATCAGTAAATACCAAAAATATTTATTTAAACAAATTTTTAAAAATGACTATCAATTTTCCTGTTTTCATGGAATGGCCCATCAACCCTTTTAGAGAAAATTGCATATTTTTAAAAACTTCTTTGAATTTTTCGAGTGTCATGAGACTATAATAACATTTCCGAAGAGAACTTCGGCTTACAACTGCTATACATCACATCAAAGTTCTCTCGTTGTGTTACTGCTATATTGATAATTTCATCTAATTTCACTGTTTTTAAATAAAAATAACTACATGGAGGTAAATTATTAAAATTTTACAGTAAAAGTTTCATCCCGGTCTTAGAATTTTTGCTTTCTTTATTTACTTCTTCTTCTTCTTCTTCTTTTTTAAATATGAGATTCACATAGAATTTCATAACTAGTATTCTTTTAAGAGAAGTATTTCATTTAAGAATACATATATTTTTTCAAAGATAAAAACTACAAAACCCATTTTAGAGAAAACTAGATCTTTTTTAAAACTCCTTTGATTTTTTCAAGTGCATGAGACTCTATAATAAAATGTCAGAAGAGAACCTCGACTTCCAACTGCTATATCAGATCAAAGTTTTGGAGATCGTTATGACGATCGCAGAAATAAGAGAGAGGCAATCATTTCTGAATGCTGAGGTGTTGCACTCTTCCAAAAGAAAAGATGTTCACGATTGACATTCGAGCTCTTGCTGCAATCACCTCAGTTGCTAGATATGAAAAAGGATAAATTTACAGTTAGAAAATGTATTGAATGTAATTGGTACTATAGAGAATTTCCGCTCAATAAAGTGCAAGTAGGATTCAAAGATACTATTTTTATTTGTATAGTTATGGGGGGCGGGGGGGAGAAATCTCCAGAAATAAATATAATATTTTATTTATTGATTACATTTCCCTGCCTACTTTACTCATATTATTTACATGTTATATAAATTGTAAGATAATTATTGCGAATCCATCAAAATAAAAATATTGTAAAATTCAATTCATGAAAATATTTACAGTTAGAAAATGTGTTGAACGTAATTGGCACAATCGAGAATTTCCGCTCATTAAAGTGCATGAAGAATTTAAAGGGACTATTTTTATTTGTATAGTTATAGGGTGGAGTGAGGTGGAATGGAGTTCCAGACCTCCTGAAAGAAATATAATATTTTAATTATTGCTTATGATTCCCTGCCTACTTTATTCATATTATTTACATGTTATATGAACTGTAGGAAATTTATTGCGAATATTATACATCAAAATAAAAATATTGTAAAATTCGATTCATGTAAAGATTTACAATTAAAGAAGATACTGAATGTAATTGAGAATTTCCGCTCAGTAAAGTGGAAGTAGGATTCAAAGAGACTATTTTTATTTGTATAGTTATGAGGGGGGGGGCGAGTTCAAGATCTCCAGAAAGAAATGTATATATTTTTTATTGATTATGATTCCCTACCTACTTTATTCATATTATTTACATGTTATATGAATTGTAAAAAATTTATTGCGAATATTATGCATCAAAATAAAAATATTGTAAAATTCAATTGATGAAAATATTTACAATTAAAAAATATATTGAATGTAATTGGTACTATAGAAAATTTCCGCTCAGTAAAGTGCAAGTAAGGATTCAAAGATAATATTTTTATTTGTATAGTTATGGGAGAAGGGGGGGGGGGCTTCCAAACCTAGAGAAAAAAAGTTTATATTTTATTTATTGATTACGATTCCCTGAATATTTTATTCATATTATTTACATGGTATATGAATTGTAAGAAATTTATTGCGAATATTAAACATGAAAATAAAAATATTGTAAAGTTCAATTCATGAAAATATTTGACTTGTAAATAATCTCGAATTCGAAATGAATTCAAATGAGATTTTCAAAATTTAACTTTTTTCGAGATTATGATTCTTTGTTTGCATTATTTATACACTAATAGATTTTTCAGCTTTTTTTTTTTTTTTTTTTTTTTTTTTTCCGAAAATTTTACTACGAAATTTTCAGTATTGTAAGATTTAATGTATAAAAATATTTCATGTGTACATAAATACCCTTAAATGGATTCACAGTTTTCTCGTCTAGATGACATGAAAATAAAGTCATAAATATTTTACGCTGTAAAAAGAAAGTCTGTAATTTTACTCATATAATGATACGGAAATCTGTATTCTTTACTATAATTTTATCTGTGCACCTTACTAAAAAAGATGTAAATCTCAAAACTAGTTGTTGCAAAGATACAGAAATATATAGATTTACATAAAACTCTAATAAAATTACAGTGATCTTAATAAAATTTTATCTATAACCCGGGTTACAGTTACATAAAAAGTTATAGGCATCCCAGTTTCCTAAAATATTCTTGGTAATGTTACACATTTTTTTTATTTACTGTGCAAACATGTATCTGTTACATGAATTTTTGTTGTTTCCGTTACATAAAAAGGTCTAAGAATCTCAATTGCCTAAAAAAATTTTTAGGAACTCGACCGAATCTTTTTTACAGTGTAAAAAATTGGAATTTTTTATGCTTAAATTATGCGAAAAGCGCAAAATTTTCGTCTTTTGTTTTCACAGTTTTTATATAATTTTACATTTTAAATTTCATTAAAAATAAATAGGTTCAGTACCCTAAATACAGTATAAAATGTTTCTTTTTGAAATTTAGGCAAAGTTGTACCGATTTGCAACAGAAGCAGGACGATCACATATTTATATGCCTAAATTACTAAAACTAGGTTATTGAAATCCTCTTAATGCAAAAAACAGTTGTATTTCTCATAGCTAATGCTTCATTATTATAAATATACCTCAGCAACTAAGAATTATAAAGTTGTTAGGAGTTATTATCAGAAACACAGCAGTAGTAGGTTATGTATTTCTTTATTTAACCCTTAAATGCATATTGTATCATTTTCGATACCATAAGTGTTCCCGATTTATTGGGGGTTTTATTCACATATTCCGTATTCTCACCAGAAATTAAAAAAAAAAAAAAACAATTTTCACTTTACTTAATGACAGACCATTCGTAATTAAATGAAGAAAAATTTACTATTTAGATTTTTCAGGTATAAATTCTGATTCTTTGAATTGCGCATTTTTTGGAACGCGTTCTATCCTATGCATTTAAGGGTTAAGGGGGACAAACTGCTAAGTAATTAATATTCTTCGAACTTTTGCACACACAATTAGCAGCTAATGCAAGTATTATGCAAATTAGCAGCAAGTTTGATTTTTTATGATATCATCTTGCCGTTATAAATTTCATTTGACAAATTTGTAGCGAATCTCTCGGGAGGTAGACCATCACCTTCTCGCATGATTAATTTGTTGTGAAACTTATAAGTGCAGATTTACGGTCGCCAATCGCCACATGGCAACTAAATTTTTTAGTTTGGCGACTAACTTTCGGCATCTAAGTCGCCATGTTTCTTGTCCCTATTTCGTCAAATTATTTACAGATTCTTTTTTCTTATCAATCTTGCGATAATGTCCCCTCCATCCACGATATATACCGCTTTATCTTTTGTTGTATTGTACATAATTTTAAAAAAGTCTTTGCCGGAAGGAAGAGGTAGATTTCATATACTTATTTATTTATTTTAAATTAAGTTATATAAATCAAATATATGAAGCTCAAAATAGTGGAATGCGATTATATAAGACTGAATACTAGTTTTTGTCAATACTGAATATTAATAGGAATTTTTAGAAATTAGTCATCTTTTATTCAACCTGTATTTTAAGCGATTTATAGGGTCGCCAAATTCCACGATATCCATTTTAAAGCAGCATGATAGGTAAAAAAAAAAAAAAAAAAAAAAAAAAAAACAATGAACTTGATCGAAATCTTAATTCATGTGAACATGCACACTCACAGCGAAATCGATTAATATTTACGAGTGCTGTCGCGGGCAAATTGACTTTAAAAAAAAAAATGTCACCCACATTAGAAATTCAAACTGCTATATCCCAGGCTTTTTCAAGGTAAAGACAAAGCAAAAAATAATCCGGAATTCATTATTAAGATAAATAGTTTAGAAAGAACCTTTTTTCAATTTCTAATTTTTTGTTTATACATCATTATACATTTAAAAGATTTTTGACAAATTTAAATGGCCGCCATTTTGAAACAAGATGGCGGATAAAATTGGCCCGTGAACTCGGTCAAGACATTGGTATGTACCATGAATACACGGAGTTACATCAAAATCAGTTTATAAATATGTGTATTAACGCGTGACAAATTTCAGACCGTTTCAAAATGTCAATCACACTGGAAATTTAAAGTGCTAAAACTCAGCCATTTTTCAAGATATAGATGAAACAAAAAATGCTCTGGAATCTTTGTATCAAGATCGAAACACAAAATAAAAATATTTTTCAATTTCTTACTTTTTTGCATCTAATTTTAAAATTTAAATTAAAAAAAATAATATTCCGCCATTTTAAAACAAGACGGTGGTTGGAACTGGCCAACGAACTCGGTCAGGAATTAGTATGTCCTATCTATGCACCAAGTTTCATTCAAATCGGTGTATAAATACGCGTGTTATCACGTGACGAAAATCAGTTCATTTCAAAATGTGAGCAACACAAGAAATTAAAAGTATTATAACTCAGACATTTTTTAAGATACAGACGAAACAAAAAAATGCGTTGGAATCTTTGTATCAAGGTCAAATGCATTAAAGAAAAATCTTTTTCAATTTCTGACTTTTTTGTACTTAATTGCAAATTTTAAATTTTTAAAAAAAAATTTTAATGGCCGCCATTTTGAAACAAGATGGCGGATGGAACTGGTTAACGAACTCGGTCCAGGCTTTATTATGTACTATGTACACAGCAAGTTACATCCAAATTGATTTATAAATAGGAGTGTTATCACTTGACAAAAATCAGATCGTTTTAAAGGTCAGCCATAAGAAAAATTCAAAGTGCTATAACTTAATCATTTTTTAAGATATAGACAAAGTAAAAAGTGTTCTAGAATTGGTATTTTAAGATCTAACACATAAAATAAAAATATTTTTCAACTTTTAATTTTTTCACATTTAATTTTACATTTAAATTTAAAAAAATTAAATGGCCGCCATTTTGAAACAAGATGGCGGATGATGCTGGCCAACGAACTCGGTCGAAATATTTGTATGTACTACCTACATTCCAAGTTTCATTCAAATCGGTTCTATATATAACTTCTAAATACGTTATTTATAGCATGACAAATAGGTAGCTTTTTACTTTTTGTAATGAAAGCTACCTAAAATCAGATCGTTTCAAAATGTCAGCCATAAGAAAAATTCAAAGTGGTATAACTCAATCATTTTTTAAGATATAGACAAAGTAAAAAGTTTTCTGGATGTGGTATTTTAAGATCTAACACATAGAATAAAAATATTTTTCAACTTTTAATTTTTTCGCATTTAATTTTAAATTTTAAATCTTTTTAAATTTTTTAAATGGCCGCCATTTTGAAACAAGATGGTGGATGATACTGGCCAACGGACTCGGTCGAGATATTTGTATGTACTGTGTACATACAAAGTTTCATTCACATCGGTTCATAAATACGTTAGTTATAGCATGACAAAAATCAGATCGTTTCAAAATGTCAGCCATAAGAAAAATTCAAAGTGCTATAACTCAACCATTTTTTGAGATATAGACAAAGTAAAAAGTGTTCTGGATATGGTGTTTTAAGATCAAACACATAAAATAAAAATATTTTTCAACTTTTAATTTTTTTCGCATTTAATTTTAATTTTTAATTTTTTTAAAAATTTAAAATGGCCGCTATTTTGAAACAAGATGGCGGATGATGCTCAACGAACTCGATCGAGATATTTGTATGTACTATGCACATACCAAGTTTCATTCAAATCGGTTCATAAATACGTTAGTTATCGCATGACAAAAATCAGATATATATATATATATATATATATATATGTCAACATTTGAACGGAAGGTGGTTTTGGAGTCTGGGGGTCATGATCGGTGAAAATATACCAAAATTTTTTGGAAATGCTTCCCTCCGGACGGCTGCAATAAGTAGCTTTTTACTTTTTGTAATGAAAGCTACCTAATATGATTAAACATGAGGGCCACATTTCTGCGGATTCATAAATATATTGTTCCCTTCTAAAAAAAAAAAAAAATAAATAAATAAAAATAAAAAAACTGCAATGTCCACGGGATCGGTTAAAAAATTACATTTGATATACGGTGCGAATATTTTAACAGCAGCTGTATACCACAGTTAGCTAGCGACGCAGGAAAATTCGAGCCGAGAAATGTTTACGTTTGGGTTTCACTTATTAAATTTGTAGCTGAGGGATTATTCAGATATGTTCCTACAGGTAAATTCTAGATATCGCTATGCAATTTTTCTACGAATCAGCAGAACTCCTCGAATTATTATTCATTTATCCAACAGATTTCCCCAAAATTAATTCGTCAATCGGGAATTTAGTCGATCAGTCATGAACTTCGTAGAAAATTTCGTCAATTAGTCGTGAAATAAACCGTGATTCTCGTCTGTCAGTAAATAGGAAAAAACACGATTTTTGTCAGCCAATCCATAAAAAAAAAAAAAAAAAAAAAAAAAAAAAAAAAACATAATTTTTGTCTGTCGGTCAAAGGGGAGAGGGGAAGAGGCATCCATAATTTCGTCCCCGGAAGAAACCACAAATATCAACAATCGAAATAATTTGATTTCATCAACCGGTCTGAGACAAAAAAAGGAATTTCGCCAATTTTTTTCGTGATCATTTGACAAAATTTGTGGGGAGGTTGTTTTTGCGATCCTTTGACACAGTTATTATTGTTTCTGCGGTCCTTTCATAAAATCTTCCTTTTCTTTCACGATCGTTTAACGAAATTTGCGGGGGTTTCGTGGGGGGGGGGGATATTCATATTTTATCCGGTTATCTTCGGATAAAATTCCGGAGTTTCGTGATTTTTTGAGGAAATTCATTTTTTGCGAACCTTTGGCAAAATTCGCGTTTTTTTTTTTTTTTTTTTTTTTTTTTTTGCTCCACCCTTTTGTGAAATTGACGATTTTTCTCTGCGAACGATTGGCGAAATTGATTTTTTTCGGCCACCATTTGTCAACATTCGTGATATTTTTTATGTCCAAATTATCGGAACCGAATGTCTTAAATTTTTGGAGAATTTGAAACAGATTCACCCCCTATAATAAAATAGTTTTTAAGGCAATTTTTCTGGTGTATTCTTAAAAACAAGTATTTGAATTGTATTTTGATATTTTTTTAAGTACAATTAACCCATTAACGCCCAGCGTCCTCGTTTGAGGACGGTTACAAAAACAGCAGGAAAGCGGTTTTCCCACCAGTAAAGAGGAAGAAAAATGTATACCTTATTTCACGAGACAGAATCCTTGATAAATTTAGATAAAAGTTAATTTGTTTTTAAAAGTGGTGGGAAATACAAAATTTAAATTTTAGCGAAGAAAATAATTCGGGCGTTAATGGGTTAATACTGTACACACATTCTCATTTTTCTATTGTTCTATATGTACTCTTGTAGAACAAACTGAAAATAAAAAATATTTTTTTCCTAATATTCTCCGTTACTGTATGATTGCTTAGTTTATGCATATTTTTTAACCCGTATCTTGCCCAACTTAATATTATGAACTATACATATTTTAAAATTTATATTACATTTAATTTATACCCTAACTACAAGCATTTTGTGTTTAAATTAAACCTTCTCATTTGATATATTTAATCTAAGTTTTTTTTGCACTTGTATGCATTAAACAAATTATTTTTCACTTTGAAATGAGTGTTTTCCCATATAACCGTAATTGATTTTAAGCAATTTTTCACAATATGACGATTGAATGTTTTGGCTTCAGAAGCCACTGGCTCCTTGAAAATTTTGACCGTCTTTAATTCGCGAAAGTGGCAAATACGAAAAGTCCATATGTTGACAAAATAGACAATCAGCAAATACGTAGAAATTGCAGAAATTGGGTGCTACTCAAAGATAAGATGCACGCATCATTGTTACCGTTACGGAATATGATTTTAATTGATTGGTTAAGTTAAGGAACAAAGAAAAAGGTATTTATTATTTTAACTGTTCAAATGTAATTATTTTGGGTAAAGGAACATTTTATCTATAATTAACAATTTGTTTAAAAAAAATATGTTTGTTTACTAAGTTATGTTAATGTCTTCGGCCATTTTAAATTTGTATTGTAAATTTTAAATGTTAAATGAATTTTTTTTCATATTATTGATTTTTCTAAATTATCGTTTTAATTGATATTTATATATTTATTTACTTTTGCCTTTAACTCCATTCGCATGTATGATTTTTAATCCTTTTGAGACTGCATCACTTACACATATTTTATTCTAATAACACCATATTTTTAAACGCTTTACTTATCAAATAGCAAACAAAACTAATTTAAAAGTTCATATATTACCCTTATTCGTTAATGGTGATGGTCATAAAGAGGATGCAAGAATCTTTTGACGGTGCGTATCCATCGGTGCGATTGCAGTAATAGAATTGAAGGGATTAAACTTATAGTGTGACATGCTTACCACTTTCAATAATTTTGCAGTATTTTTGACAAGATAAAACTAAATTTTTTACTATAGCTTATAACGAATTTGCAGTACTTTAGCCATGACAGAATTTGCTAATTTGATATAAATTTGATACAGCAAGAGTTTTACTTGCACGATAAGTTAGCTGCATGTTCAAAGTATGGTGGATTCGGCATTTGTACAATCTTGCTGAAGTCTTGTTATAAACTTCCAATCTTGTCTTGTTGAACTTTCTGCAACTCTGCAGGTTTAAAAAGCAACTCTAATGCAAGCTTTCTGCAAACTAAAATTGCTATGTGGGGAGTGACTAGCAGACTTAAAATGATAAATACCAGTTCTAAAAAAAAGAAAAGCTAAAAATTGCTTTTTCTTTTTTTTCAAAATTTTTAATGTGGCGGAATATTTTTGAAGAAATATTTTTGGGGTTTTGTTAGTTTTATTTTTAAGTTCTTAGTATTTAATTAAGTCCATAGCGATAAGAATATACTTTTATTACATTTCACTATATATTTCAATATAAAATCGTAAGAGAGAGACAAAGATAAAATTCAGATAATTCGGTTAGAAATCTGAGAGGCCGGTAATTGCCTTACCCGCTCCACTTCCTTACGGGCACCTATGATAAATACTCAGATAATATGTATAAATATACATATATATGCATATTGAAATATAAGAATTTTATGAATTATCATCGTTATAAATTTTCCTCTTTTAAAAATTATTTTTCATTAAAATATCGACGAATAAATACGACAGACATAGAAAAACTTCGAATATTTCAACAAATGTAAAGGGAATTTTTTTAGTTTAGAGTAAGTTTTTAAAGTTTTTTAGAGTAAGGTTATGCTTCTTTTTTTTTCTTAATGGTTTATAAATGCAAAAACTTGTGCGAGATTTGGATCTTTTAAAAAGCGAAAAAAAGTCGTCTTTTTTGTGACAGCTTTTAACAAAACAATTCCGCCTAATATTTTGTCTATCTCCCCCACCATGTCCCAAGCGGCAATACCCATTCGGATGTGGGAAAAAAGTAGTGGATGTAAAAATGTTTTTTAGGGGCAATTCTGAATAGGTGAATTGGTATAAAACGATAAAATCAGGTAAGTTATCAGGCGTTTCAATTTACATACTGATTTAAATCTTGTGATTCAAAACATATAGTTTTCTGTTCTTTTGAATGATACATACAGAGTTAAAAAGAGGTTTAAATGTGCTTACCTTTTTAATGGAGATTTGTAGACAATGTAAACTGCAGAAGTGTTACATTAAACTTTGGAAATAAGATGAAATTAATTAAATAGATTTATAAAATTTTCGTTTAACTTTTTAGAAAACTGGACACTTAAAATTTTAAGCAATTTATTACGATTTTGCATTTATGGGATTTATTTCTCACTGTGTAAATCTAATAATTAAAAAAGGCATAAAAGTTTTACCTTTAAAGCAAAGCTTGATTATTATAACATTTAATTGTTACACGTTACTGTTTCACAAAAGAATTTTATTTTATTTAATATTTTACAAGAAAAAACTTATGTGTGCATGTTTTATTGTTTGGAGTGTTTGGCTCAAATTTACTGCTCGGTTCTTGCGCCAGAAAATCAAGGCATTTAACAAGTGTATGTGGAGGATTCTTTTCTAGTTAATGAATTGTAACATAAGTATTTGGTCACGAGAGAAAAAAATTTAAACAAAAAAAAATTAAACAAAAGCTCTTTTTTTACATTTCCTAAATTAGTTGAAAAAAGTTTATATATATATAATGCATATTGGCTATCTGCCTGTTTGTCTGTATTCTTACTCCCGTAATATACTTGGGTAACTATGAGCTTGGTATACGTTATTAAAGATAGAAATTCTCCGTAGAAAATTTTGCAGTATTTGTAGTTCGTTTAAAGGGACACGCAAAATAATTAAGGGGCATTATAGTCGATGGGGAAAATCATTTACAGTTTATTTTAATAAACGTAACTTTTTCAAGCATACTGAAATTAATACAAATTAATGTGGTGCATTACAACATTCGTTTTCTAAAATTTGGAGGGTGTAGCATTTATAATTACAGCACTGTGCATAAGCGATAATTTCTGAAGGTGCTTTTATTTTTTTATGGGTTTCTTAATGGAATTACAATATTTAGTTTAATATGTGATGGGTGTAAAATAGCAGTAGATCATTATACAGGGCTGCTTAAAATATTTCAAGAAATCCTGTAGGGGCTGTAAATGCTAAAAAACGCTTTTTGCGTTTTATATCTGCATTAAATTTTAGAAACCATATGGTGTGTAACAAATCTATAAATCATATATATACGGATGCTGAAAAGAATTCCAATATCTTACGACTATGTTCATTAAATCTGAAATCAATTGTTCTCTTTTGTGACAAATGAGTTTAAGGTGTAGAAGCAGTTTACTATGGACGAAAAATATGAACAATATTAAATGTTTATCATATAAAATAAAATTTTAAAACTAATTATTTTACAGATTTCTTTGATTTTGGCAATATAACCATCATATAAGGTGTTCAGAACCAAAGTGGATAAAGTCCACTTTTCCCTCTGTTTCTAGATTGAATATGTGAATAACAAATAGCGCAAAGTCTGCTAGGATTTTCAATGAAATCCGAGGGGCACATTGATTTTACTTGTTATTATTCCTGAATAATGTTTATGGACTTTATCCACTTTGATTTTAAACACTTTATATGCGACGTTGAGAACCAGAGTGGACCGACCTCACCAGCTGTGATTTCGAGATAAGTTCTTTCCAAAATTTGTAAAAATTCTGGTCCAACCGTTTTAGACAATTTATGATAGTGCCAGAGGCTTCTGCAAGTGTATGGTGGTTAAACTGGCAATGACACAATGGACAAACCATCTTAATCCACTCTTGTACTGACAACTTGATATCCAAGTTAGGTTGGCCAATATGAAAAACTGGCTTTATCATTTGAACATTTTTATAAGTAATAAAATTTGTTACACAGCCAATAAATAGCACGGCATACAATGCTTTGACACGTAGAACTCAGTTTTCACAAGAGTAAACAAATGATTTCAGCATTTTTCACGCAAAGCTGAAACCGCTGGAATCGAGCAGTGGGGCGTATTTCCATAAATTTGGTATTGTAAATCTTTTGAGCACCCGTATATATCTTTTATAAATTTTCTACCAACAATATGTTTTTTTAATTCAGTACATGTATAAAACACAAGGCGTATTTAGTTTTTCAGCATTTGCTGCCTTGTGAAATATTTTAAGCCGCCCTATACATACATACACCACATATTAAGCGAAATATTATAATTTTGTTAGGAAACGCATAAAAAACTAATCGCATCTGAAAAATCACTTGGAGCGATTATCGCTTATACACAATATTGTAACCGAATTAATATTTTGTGTGTCCCTGTAAATAAATTATAAATGCTATGTCCTCCAAATTCCAGGGAACGAATGTTGTATTTCACTGCAATAATATTTATCAAATACAAGATGTTTGAAAAAGTTTAAGTTCATTAAAATGCACTGTAAATAACATTCCCCATATACCATAATGTCCTGTAATTCTTTTGTTTGTCCCTGTAAACGAACTACAAATGCTGAGCAATTTCCAATATGTAATTGCCTATCCTGAATAATGCATACCAAACTCATAGTTATCGAAGTATATTTACGTGGGTTTGAGCATAACCGAATAGGCAGATGGCCAGATAAAAATAATTTATAAACACTTTTAAATTAAGTTGGAAAATGGTAAAAGGAACTTTTGTTTTACCTCCCGTTAAACATGAGATTAGAACGTTTACTCAGTATAAATGTGTTTGTTAGAAATACGATTGCGAAAAAAAGGGAAATCAACAGCGTCAAATGTTTAAAAAGTTTTAACGATCGATCTAATAATTAATTCTAGGTATACAGAAGATTTAAACTTCGCAGCTTACATATGGATACTAATGCTGTCCTGACTTTTTCTGACACAATATTAAAACTTAGAAAAATTACTATAACTGTGCTGCCTCTGTAATTATTAATTAAAAATGAATTCATTGAATCCACAAGATCATAGACTACGTTTTTGTTTTTTCTTTTCCAATAGTAGGTGTTATACCATTGCAAATTTTCTTCTAAAATGCATAAAACTATAGTTTAAGCGTAAGCAGATAATTTTCCTCTTAGAGTTTACGTTAAATTTCCATTTAATTATTTAAGGATGAAGTTTATTGCTGAAAATATTCATCAGTATTCATCGGTTAGTACCCACGAAGCCTATTTGCCTTTAATTATCTGTGGTATTTTCTTCAAGAATCAAGGAGCAAAAAAAGGCTGCACTCTGAAAGATACATCGAGAACTGAAGGTATAAAGAAAAATAAAGAAAAAAGAAAAATGAACTTTAAATTTTATTTCTTAGATACTTAAAGCGATTTTTTTTTTTTTTTTTTTTTTTTTTTTTTTTTTACTTAATTAATCTCATGTGACATCTTACTGATGAAGCGTATGATAACCGCGAAAATCACTTGCTAAACTTACTGGCAATAATCTTTTGATTCCGATAAATGTTCTTTTCGATAAATTAAATAGCTGAAATGACAGTAAAAGCATTAGTAAAAATAAATATTTCTCCCCCACTAAAGTGAAAAAACTATTTTAAACGTACTTCAGATCAAATGGCGCTATTTTATTAAATAAAACATTACTAAATTCCCCCATCTTTTCCGATAATGAGATTCTCTTACACAACTGAGTAGCAACATTAATCGGTGATAGGTTGCCTTTATCTTCGAGCATTTAACATGACTTTTTTAGAAAAAGCAAAACACAGATATTACTGTATTTTCAATTGCTTTCAGGGATTCGAAGGAAAAACAAAGATATCATCTCTAGTACTTTTATCAGGAAAACATTAGAATAAGAAAACTCATTTCGCTGCGCACTTTTCGATTTCATCAATAACCATCTAAACAAATGATTTGTCAATTTTTCGCGGCGGTAATGTATTTGAAAGAGCGCATCTTGTACGGTTTGACGCGCATCGTGGCATTCAATATCAACAACAAGCCACCAATGGAGCATTTTGGGGCCTAAATATCTTCGAAAGAATCGAAAACCATCAAATGTCATTTTACCTGACGCTTTTGAAATCAAGTTGAGAAAATTGATGGTGCTAGCTGATATTGATAGAGCTATTTGGACGATTCATATAGTGCGGGAATTGCGAAGAGATGAATGCCGAAAGAATGGCTTATTCTAAAACCACTTTTTGTTCAGAAATAGTCAATTTAACACAAAATGGCATGAGTCCATGTTCATGGAATCTTTTAAAGAGATTGTTTTTAAACTTTTTTTTCTATTTAGAACTGTAAAGAAATTCCATTGTTTAGTCAAAGAAATATTTAAAATCGAAAAACACTTGGACAGAGAAATTATTTGCCGTGTAGTAATATTTGAATTTTTTTTAAAACTTTTTAAGAATAAATATTAATAGTATCTTTTAAGCTTACTTTTTTCTTTTTACTCCCCCTCCCCCCTTTCGTTTTATTACTGTAAAGTTCTTTGAGAATTTAGTCAGATAAATATTTGAGATCAAAAACACTGAGAAAGAGATAATAATTTAGCACGTAATAATATTTAGAGAAGAAATATTTTATAATTTTTAGAAAAAAAAAAAAAAAAAAAAAAAAAAAAAAAAATGACATATTTTAAGAAGGCGGTTTGCTAAAACATTTATTATTATTAATATTATTATTATTATTATCGAAAAGCATTCAAAGAGATATAATTATTTGTCATGTAATAACACTTGGAGGACAATAATTTTTAAAAATTTTAAAATTGATATAAATTGAATAGTTTAAGGAGGTTCTTTTTTTAATAACTGGGAAGAATTTCTAGGAATATACAGACAAATATTTGATATCGAAAAACTCTCACCTAGATGCATTTAGTAATACTTTAAGAAAAATAATTTAAATTTTTAAAAAATATATATATATAAACCGATCTTCTAAGGAGACCTATTTTTAGTATTGGTTTCTTCTTTTTATGACTGGAAAGATCTTCCACAGTTAGAGAAATATTTGAAATAGAAAACACTGAGATAGAGATAATAATTTAGCGTGTAGTAATATTTGGAGAAGAAACAATTTCTAATTTTCTTTTTAAATTGCCAGAAATGAATATTTTAAGAACACTGTTTTTTAAAACACTTATTATTTTTTCTTTCTGCACTTAGAAAGATCTTCTATTGTTTAGTCAGAGAAATACTATTTAAAATCGAAAATCACTCAGATAGGGGGATAATTTTTTGGCGTGCTGTAATATTTGAAGAAAAAATATTTAATACATACACACACACACACACACACACACACACACACATATATATATATATATATATATATATATACTAGCGGCCTTCGCCCGCTACGCTGGTCGGTTTATCTAAAGAAATCTTGAAGAAGTAGTTAGATAAGGTTCAGACATACATTAAAAAAAAAAAAAAAAAGCAAGTCGATCATTCAAAAAACGTTGGGAAATATCAAATATTTACTGTAATTTTTTAAGAAAAACAAAGTTTCGAAAAAAAAATTAAATCGAAAAAAAAATTACACTGACATATTAATGCAAGGAAATTTTCCCAGAGAGAAAATTCGCCTTGAATACAATATTTCAAATTCTTTTAATTGCTTATAGGCGTTAATGCCAACATAGTGAAAAAAAATTCCATGCTGGGAATCGAACCCGGGCCATCAGTATGGCGCACTGACGTTCTACCGACTAAACCACATGGAACGACAGCCAGCTTGAAACTTTCTCATACTTAAGTAGACTGGCGAAAACATAACGATAGCGCGTTTTAAAATCGCACAGTGACATCTATTGGATTTTATATGTACTAAAAAACGTTATGTACTAAAAAACGTGAGCAGCGCACCTAATAGTTTCTTTTGTTTCTTTTTGTTACTTTTTTGTCTGTTGTCCGATTTTGATGAAACAAAGCCTATACACTGCCCGGGAGTGTGCATTCTTCATTAGTGAAAACCGCATAAAAATCCATTCAGTAGTTACGAAGATAACCTCGAACAAACAGACAGACCGACAGACAGACAAAAAATTCAAAAAATTTTTTTTTGTGTTTCATTGGTTTTCTTTTATCGCCCTGACTCCATTTTTGTCAATTATCTTCAATGTACAGACACACCGGGTCCTACTGTTTTATTATATGTATAGATATATATATATATATATACCGGGTGGCCAGAAATAAAACACCCCTACTCTGACCTCCCTGGATATCGAACTACTCAGTGTAAAGGCTTGAAAATTTGTGGACATACTATTCAAAAAATGGGGAAACGGATTTCACGAAAAAAAAATTTAGTTCCAGAAATCACCGATAGGTGGCGCTGTACCACTGGACGTATGCTGAAAAGACACAAAAACACGTTTTAAACACATTTTATTTGAAAGTACCAAGCATACATGAAACAAGGACATTATCGATGCAGGGAATGCTGCTCAATATGGTTCCCTTCCTGAAGATGTAAAATGTGAAGTCTGTGGACAGCTTGTTCAACTGCGGATCGTAACTGGTCATCTGAGATGCTTCTCACATGCAGACTGATACTCTCTTTCAAATCTGCCAAGGTTACCAGACGTTCTCGATAAACAAGGTTTTTTAAGTGTCCCCAAAGCCAAAAATCACACGGATTAAGATCCGGTGAACGAGATGGCCAAGTTGTCGGAAACGCGCGACTGATTATTCTGTCATTGGTGAAATGTTGGCGAAGAAACTGTTGCACAGGGAGTCCAATGTGTGGAGGTGCTCCATCTTGCATAAAAGTAATGGTGTCAAGGCATTGGCGCTGCTGCAAATGGGGTACAACAAATGTTTCGAGCATCCTTTTGTACCTGTTGGCCGTCACGGTACATGTCTCAAGGCCATTGGGAGTAACCTCTTCGAAAAAGGGATGAATGTGGCTGTGAATCCACACCAGACTGTAACTTTCGGTGAGTGGAGTGGAATCTCTTGGAAGGTACGGGGGTTTGTCGTGTCCCATATGCGACAGTTATGGGTGTTCACTGTTCCACTGAGGTGGAAATGGGCCTCATCGCTCCACAGAATCTGCCACGGCCACGATGCATCCACTTCAACTCTAGCAAGAAATGTCAATGCAAAGGTCAGTCGCATCTCCCTGTCTGTGGCCAGCAATTGTTGATTAGGGCGGATTTTGTACGGGAAACAATGCACCATTTTTCTGAGTATGTTCCACACTGTGCTATAGGGAACACCCAAGTGTCGTGACACTGCACGTGCACTACTGCAGCCTAAAACATTATCCATTGACTGTTCAACAATACCGGTGGCAACATCTTCAACGACATCTGAACGAACCGGTTTGCGTCCTCGACCAGGCTGAACTCCAAGATGTCCCAGTTTCCTCGAATCGAGCGATCATTCTCCTGAGAGCTTGTGGAAGCAATGGTCCCTTACGCAAATCCTTAAGTCGGCGAAACTCTCGAAGTGCTGCTGGAGCATTTCCTTTATTCTCGTAAAACAACTTCACAAGCAAAGCGCGTTCTGGCAGCGTGACAGCCATCACTAATAAGAATGACATTCCCCACCTTTTAACTTCTTTTATACCCAGAACATGGCTTCTACCCATGCTTTACGCAAATTTTTCTGGTTACAGTATGAAATTGCAGTTACAACGGGAGTTCTAGCTTCTTTACTATTTTTATTTTCCATAAGGGGCAGAAAAATTAAAAAGGAAGCATGGAAGCATTCCATTCCGCATAAACATTTTAATTTTTATTATTATTTGTGTCTTTTGATCATAGTTCCAGTTGTGCAGCGCCACCTATCGGTGATTTCAGGAACTAATTTTTTTTTCGTGAAATCCGTTTCCCCATATTTTGAATAGTATGTGTACAAAATTTTGAGCCTTTACACTGAGTAGTTCGATATCCATGGAGGTCAGAGTAGGGGTGTTTTATTTCTGGCCACCTTGTATATAAATCCATTAATTGTAAACAATATGAACCATTTGAATTTAATAGAAAAAACCATATTGAACATGAAGAAAAATTAAAAAATAAATAAAATGAATATAATAGAAATTTGTAGAACCAAAGCAGATTTGTCAAGCCCCAAATACTTTGGAACTACAAATGAAATGTGTGGTTTCATCTTCGTATTAGCCATGAAAAAGCAAAATAATACGAATTTGGGTCCACCAACACACATAAAACCAAAATTAATTAAAGAAATACCAAATAATCTATAGTGGCTATGGAGAAAATAAAACAGTTATGAACTATAAAGTGGAAGGAGTCCCAAATGCACGTAACCCTGATAGCGCACGTGGTAAGTTAAAACATGATTTATTCATATATCATATGACAGAAAAATGGAGATAATAAAATAATAAAAACAAAAAACGACTTATCTGTTGAACTCTGCTATGCTAGTCACATGGGATGACCCTCAGTACATAAATAGAAAGCGACTCCGTTAAAACAATATACATCTGGAAGGTATACAGCAACTAACAATATAGCTTTCGCTGAATCGAACGTGGCCATACACGAGCGCAGAATCGTTGATTCATTTCGGCTATTAACGCCAAAATAGCGATAAAGGAACACTATGGCAACGCACATTTAGATGACGGAGCGCGGGAAAAATTACTTTCTCCCGGGACGTTTGGAATAATGACGCTATATATATATATGGACCTTTCAAAGAGGCTGTTTTTTTCTTTGTTTACTTGTTTATTTTTTGTATCCAGAAATACCTTCCACTTTTTACACAGAGAGAAATATTTGAAATCCAAAAACATTCAGATCGAGATAATTAGTTGGCACTTACTAGAGAAGATCTTCAACTGCCTGGTCTGCCTTTTGTCAAGAGTAGTGTAATTGGAAAGCTCCTACTGTGAGGATTAAAGAAATGTATGAAACTATACTCTTCCGAATGCAACAGGGGAAGAGTTATAGGCAGATATATTTCTGTCATTTATTGATCTCTCCAGGTCGGCTAGCTATGCAAGAAAGACTCTGTGTGCGGTAGAAAAGACAACTTACAGTACAGTTATGGAACCTGTTGTCAGTATGAAGTTGGCGAAGATTCCATTTTGCCTCTAATAAAAAACAGAAGATTGTGACCATATTTTCACAATCATATATAACTAATTGGATTGAACTGACTTGGAGTATGCTTTTAAGAACATCAGAAATCCTTGCCCATCTCCGATGACATGCGTCATTGAGCCTTTCAAAAGGCTTTAATTAGAGGCACTTATCCAGTCTTTTGATACAGGTATCCTTTAATTCAACTAATAACATCTGTCACAACTGCGAAATACCCTTTTCATTGTGTATACCTGGTGTTGGAAACATTCTTGCTTCAACCATTTCTATTCAGAAATGCACTACCATCAGTGAAGTTACTTTTTCCACCAAGGATAAAATATCTTCTCTGTTAATATGTCAATTTTCTTTTCTACCACAGTGATTGTATTTCCTGCGTAGCTAGCAACCTGGAAAAATCAAAGAATTACAGAATTACACTTGTCTTATAGCTTTTCACTAGTTGCATTCTGGGCGGTAATTGTGAACATTTCCTAGATCCCCATGGTAAGAGCTTTTCAACGACACAACTCTCGATAAAATCTCGATCTGGCAGTTCGGAACATTCCTTAGTTAGCAATATCTGAAGAAAAAATATTCTAATTTTTTTTATTTTGATAAGTTTTGCTAATTTTTTAATCTCGTTAAATCTAATAATGAATAAAAGCTAAATATTTTTAATAACAAAATTATGTACAAATAAGTTTTAGACATTTTAGCATGCGGTAAATTCTTAAGAAGGAATTCCTTGAATTCACTTCAAATCGTATTTAATTTTACTTTTGATAGCAATGGTAACTGATAATATTACAGTATAACAATCATAGTATTTCACCCGCTCACATATCTTTAAATTATGTAGCAAAGATGGAATATATACCTGATTAGAGATTTATTTATTTATTTATGTTTTGCATCTGGCTGCATGTATCTTATTAAAATGTGTACTCATGTATACTCATATTTTAATATAGATAATTATATTAATAACTCCCAATTTGAAAAGAAAAATAAAAAATCGTTAAAATATTAGAAAATGCTAATTTTACATGATCTCCAATCACAAATATTTATTCACTTGAAAAATTATTCAAACTTTTATAAAATGAGTTTATTCTGGATGAAATTATACTTTCAGAGATTAAAATAATTAATTAATCTTTATAAGAAGTATCTCGTTAATAAATTTGGTATTTTACGTAAAACTGAAGAATTAAACGTATAAAGTCTCCTGACAAAAATCCCGCGATATTCTTTACTACACAAATGCTTTGTTTAGTTACGCTGTTACAAATGCATAATATTTCATAATAGTAATAATAATAGAAAATTGCTAAACTTTTCTTCAACTTGCTTGAAAGAATACAGCCAACAGCGTTAAAAAATGTTCAAACCTGTGATTAGACCAGGGTGATTTACGTTACGTGCCAATACTCAACACTGGACGATAATAAATCTAATATTTATCACTCTTATCTGTTAGAAAATTTTAAACCATAGAACACACTTTCTGTTAGCTACTAATTCTAGGGCACACAAGAAACGAAAGCGAATCCGGCATCGATGAAATTGAATAAATCTATATTTATATTTTTTGTAGAAAATTTCGCACATCTTTAATTAATAAAGTGAAAATTACTCAATTTTTATTCAATTTGCTTAAAATTCCAACCGACAGTAGAGTGAAAAAGTGTCAAAACCTGGGATTGAACCAGGATCATTGACATTAAGCGCCGATACTGTACCACTGAACTATTTGGACGGCATATTCCATCATGTGCTGTGATTGCAGTCTCTGTAATCGAAAAGAAAAATCTGAGGCTTAGTGTCGTCCAGGTAACTTCACTTGTAGAGAATTGACGTGTAATGTCTATGACCCTAGTTCGATCCCATGCTTGGACACTTTTCTGTTCTACTGGCTTTTAAGCTAGTTGAATAAACATTCAACAGTTTTCAATAAACTATTAAAGGCGTGTGAAATTTTTCAAAAATTATATATACAGATTTATAGTAATAATATAAGAGAATTTTTTCAAGATATTCATTTTTACGTCAAGGTGGCTGGCAATGAAAATGTCTTTGATTAAGAATTGAAAACTTTGTAATTAAATAGTAAATTTTTAAACATCCAAAAGCAATAGATTTTTTTCCTTCTAAGTAAGGAAATCGAGTCTCTTTTCCAAACATTACAGTTATTTTGTGTTTAATTCCTTCACTCCCAAATAGAACTCTATGTAAGATGTACACCGTAAAAGATTATCCTGATTTTACAGAAAAAAAACTGTCTGCCTATGCGTTAATATTCAAAGTATAATGGGATATTAATCATTCTAAAAAATATTTAAATGGAATCTTTCATGATTTTCTTACTGTTAAATTTATTATGTAAATTATTATCTAAAAATTTTCTTAACAGGACAAAAGAAAGTAAATCAATGATCTGCACTCAATACAAAATTATGTTCATTAACAGAAAAATACTGCACGTCAGGACGTCAGTAAAAACTATTTATTTTAAGAAAATTTGTATCTATTACAACTAACTGTTATTTTAACTTATTTTACCCGTAAAATAAACAGTTTACAGATTTCCTCCGAAGAAAAATATGACTTCTTTACTAGTTTTTTTTTTTTTATTATAATTTAACAGATTTTTCCGTAAAATAAAAGACTTTCAGCTATAAAAAAGTTTTTTACTGGCATCCTGATTGATACTTTTTTACTGTTAAATCAACACTTTTTTCTACTTGAAGATATTTTGGCAGCGAAGGGTTTAGAAGCATACATCCTTTGTTTTTCGTTTTCTTTTGTAAATTTAAAGTCTCTGAAAGAAAATATAATTTTAATTGAATTGAAGTTATTTTCCCAATTTTTTTTATTTCTAAAAGTGAATACTTTATCTAAATAAGTTCGCAGCATAGATTTCTCCGTTTATTGCTAAATTTTCATGCGATGAAAGTAATGTGTCAATTTATGCAAACGTCTATTAGCGTCTGTTTCCAATTTTTTAGTATTAAAAGTGATATTAAATTTATATTAATTATTCATAAGTATAAATAATTTTAGTTTTTAATTTTTCATCAGTTAGCTTGAGAAGTAAATTGTCATTTGGGAACCTTGAATCAAGGCATAGAAGAAGGCCTCAATTTGAAAAACACAATTAAAGATAAGTATAAAGGGGGAAAACGATCGATTCATAAGTACAAATAATTTCACTTTTTAATCTTTCATCAGCTAGCTTGAGAAGCCAGCTGTCATTTGGGAACCTTGAATCAAGGTATGGAAGAAGGCCTTAATTTGAAAAACATAGTCAAAGATAAGTATAAGAGGGAAAAACGATCGATTCATAAGTACAAATAATTTTAGTTTTTAATTTTCCATCAGTTAGTTTGAGAAGTAAACTGTCGTTTGGGAACCTTGAATCAAGGTATAGAAGAAGGCCTTAATTTGAAAAATATAGTTAAAGATAAGTATAAGGGGGAAAAACGATGGAGGTCCTTTGAAAAAACACAAATGAAAATTTTAATAAAGGGCTAAGCACGATAACATTCGACGCTCGCAAAAGAAAAGACATTGAATAACTATCATCTAATTATTTACGGCTATCCCACTCCCCCAAGCTTTATATTATAAAAATATTGGAATGTTATTCGATTTTAAAAATACACAATGTCCTTTTACCTACAGCTTATATACTCTTTTACGAGTAGCCGAAGTTATAATTATCTTCTATATAACATTTTATGAGTAAAATACTTTTTATTGCATTACTAAAATACATGCCGCTTTACTTCCCATTCTATGCTTCTCCGATATAAAAGGATGTTCTGATATGATTAATCAAGATTTTTTTTTTCTATCTGTTTCTGCAATCTGACCAAAAGTCGGAAAAAGTTATTAATCTGGTAGTAGATTTTACCATTTAATCCAAAAATAACATTGGGAAAATATATACAGTCGTTTCTACAAATGAAATAAGGGGAAGCCGCAAATGCCACAGATACAAAATAAAAATCACAGAAAAAGAGGCGGAGGAAAAACAGTTATAAGGTACACAGATCTTGAATTGCATCCGTAAAGCGCAAATCGACGTCTGCAAATTTCGCCTCGATGTTTTTCTGGATCATTATTGAAAAGTAGCAGAAAAGAAAGGTTGGGGATAAAAACTGTCTTTTTTTGACAATTATTTATTTTCAGACAAATTGTCAGTTAATGGTAAGACTTGCGTGTGATGGAGATAGAGCGTAAATCAAAACAAAGAACTTTTAACGACTGAAAAAATATTTTGGATACTAAAAGTGATAGTAATTCTTTCCTCTAAATGTTAATAAATTTTATTTTTATTTGTTAAATGTTAATAATTTTCATTTCCTAAATGTTAATAACTTTTTTTCCTAAGTGTTAATAATTTTAACATGCTTTCTAAAATCTCTAATTTGAAATGATATGTCAAGAAATTTTCTGCAACAGATAAGGTAAAAGAACCTACAGTAGGCTACCAATTCATGTAAAAATAATTAATGGATATTAATGTAAAAATAATTAATAGTTTATAAAAAATTTTGTTTGTAAGGATATGTCAAGCAGTTTTCTACAACAGATAAGGTAAATGAAATTAGGGTAGACCAGCAATTCTTAATGCTTAAAAATAAACTCAAATGCATTTGTGATTGATTAACAGACTCAAATATTAACGCAATCTCTTCGATATTAAGCTTTATTTTAAATTAAATTACTGTTAATATTCTATGTTACATTATAAATAACTTGTTGCATAAGCCGAAAATTTAAAGATTCATATATCACAAATTTAATAGACCCACTACCGGAACATAGAGAAAGGTAATATATATATTTTTTAAATTTTTACAAAGAAATTATTATACACCTGTACTCATGTGGCAAAAATGTTTGGATGTCAAGAAACTTTATTAGAAAAATATGCAAATTAGGTACAATATTTCACAGTTACATGTCACTATAATCTCTGAAACAATATTTCGGCCGAGTAAACAAGAGAGTACTCATAACATAAAACAAAAAATATAACTCTGATAATGATTCTTTCTTTAAATTTACAAAAAACTGTACAAAAATTCAAAAATTTGCGTAAATTGAAGTATGCAAATACCTGAAAACTTATACCAGATCGCAAAAATTAAAAACAAAATTTGAAATCAACACAAGAAAATGAAAGAAAGAAAGAAAGAAAAATCTAGTCAAATGTGGCAATCTTAAAATTTTTTCCTATCTCATACATGTTAATACTTTTTTTAAAAAATGCAGCATATCAGCGCAACCGGTTAGGGTATTTACAAAAATTATAGTCAGCAATAACTTATGTCAACTTCTAACTGAATCTGAAGTTTGATGAAAATCCGTGCATTAGTTTCCAAAATAGAGATATTGCGGAAATATTATAAAATTCTGCAGAACAGCGTCACCTGTTAGATGATCTACAGCAGAAACTACAGTCTATTACAAAATTATAAGACCACCCAGAATTTCACTTTTTTTCAACAACGAAATTATTAGTTTGAATTTAAAAGTAGTTGTATGAAAAGTAATAATTCTAGAATGTTTATTTAGCCCAGAATAAAAGAATTTGAATAATTTTTTTGTTTTATATCAAATGATTTTACACAAATCCGCGGTATCTTAAATATAAGACCACTCTCATATTATTAATAAAGCAGACGATTTTCTTTCAGTCACGAAAGACGATTCGACGATTTTCTTTTCGATTTTCTTTAGGTTACAGTTAAACTCGCAGTTTAACTGTAACCTAAACTCACTGTAAAATTTAAAAAGTAGAATTAAATGCAAAAATCGGGATTGTATCTGATTCTTTGAATTTATTAGTAAACATCCTCGTTGGAGTAAGTTGTCTGAAATCGAATTGAGAAGAGGGTGGTTCTACAAAGAAAAAGGAAAGCCTGAACGTGAAATAAGTAATATTCTTTATCGTTCTGAATCTGCTATTCATAATGTTTTAATTAAAACAGAATTCTATGGAACGCATAAACGATCTTTTTGTAAAAAGATGATATCAGATTGTGATAATAGGCGAATTGTCAAACTGACAGCGAAAAAATATCAGTCAACTCGTAAAATATCACAACTGATAATTAAAAAGGTATTACATGCAATCGTGTGGCGAAGCTTGCAATATAATGTTAGTGTTATTTATTGCAAATTAAACAGTAAACCACTACTACTAAAATCTCACAAAAAGATTCGTCATATGTGGTCAAAGAATGTCATGTCCTGAAACTCTGCATGGAGAAATATATTGCTTTCAGACGAGAAAAAATTCAATTTTGATGAGTCTGACGACAATAATTACTACTGACATGATTTAAGTCTCAAAACTCGACTTAAGTTTCAAAAGGCGGCTCCGTTATGGTTTGGAGCGCATTTTCATATGCAGGAAATTGGATCTCCAAAGAGTTGAAGGGAAAATGAACTTGGGCAATTACCAACGGATGCTGTTTGGAAGCCTAATACCCTTCAGATCACTTTTAGGAGGTGCAAAATGGATGTTTCAACAAGATAATGCTCTCAGTCATTCATCGAAATCAACAAAAGAGTGGCTTAAAAGAGAAAAAAATTGATGTTTTACCGTGGCCGTGGCCAAGTTTTAGTCCTGACCAAAACTCCATGAAAAGTTGTGAGGTTATTAATCTCGCCAAGTGTATGAGAATAACAAACAATATCATTCAACATATGAATCAGAAATGGCCATTATGGAGAAATGGGACAATATTCTCGAATCGTTTCTTAAAAAATTAATTAACTCTTTGCCAAATCGTGTGTTTGAAGTTTTTTAGAGAAATGGTGGAGCAGCATCTTTTCAAAAATTTCAGAAAATTGCTTTTTCCACAGGTGGTCCTATAATTTTGTAACAGTTCTTTTTGACACTTTTTTTGTTATATTGATGTTTTATTTTTTTCTGAATTAATTTCATTTGTGTAAGTTGCTGCATTTTACTAAAAACTTGATGTACTAATGTAGAGTATTATTTATTTTGATTGAAATATTTTTTTAATTGCCTAAATAGCAAAATATATTGTGGTCTTATAATTTTGTAACAGAATGTAATGAGGATCAATTTTAGGATCAGTTACTAACTGAATCTGAAGTTTGATAAAAATTCTTGCATTAGTTCTTCAGATACAGCTATTGCGAAATCGTGAAACATAACAGAATAGCAGCGCCATCTGTAAGGTGATTTACACCAAAACCTAAACAATTCTAATCTAAATCAGGGACTCGTTGAATCTGAATTTTGATGAAAATTAGTGCATTATTTCTTGAGATAGGGTTATTGCGATAATCATGAATAATATGGCATATCAACACCACCTGTTAAGCTACTTGAACCAAAAAGTAATCAGCACCAAATTATATCAAGGACTAATTGAAACTAAAGTTTTATGAAAATCCGGGCATTAGTTCTTGAGATAAAGACATTGTGGTAATTGTGAATAATGTAGTATGTAGATACCGCTGTTAAGCCATATAAACCAAAAACTAACAATGCAGTTTGTGCTCAAGGCCCAACTGATTCTAAAGTTCCGTAAAATTGTAAAATTCTGTGCATTAGTTATTGAGATAGAGCGCCCACAAAATTTTTGTCATATGCAGACTAAAAGAGTGACAGCAGACTCGCAGTATACATTTTCTAAAAATTATCAGATCGTATTCAGGACAAATAAATCCATCGAAAATCGGAAATCAAAAATTTTCAATATTCCAGTGCTTTCTTCTTGCAAAGTGAGAAGAAAGTTAAAGAAGAAAGAAAGAAAGAAAGGGACAGAAATTTTGATTTTGGGAAAGACCAAAAATTCGATTTTGCTGACCAGTATAATTAAAACAAGTAATTAAATTTTATCAATAAAATAATTTAATAAGTTGTCTTATTAAAATTATTTGATTGGGTTGCTGAAAGCACTGTGGCTTCACGCTCCTTGATTTCGAAGTGAACTCTAAGATACTCCGGCACATGAGTATAATTTAATGTTATTAATCACGCCGTAAAGAAAGAAAGAAAAAAAAGCTTTATCTACGAAATTGTAATATAATCTCAAAATTAAATATACAATAGCCTCTTTCGAACTATTCCTCGATTCCGAAAAGCGTTTTTCATTTTTAGAAAATTCAGAAATAAATATACTTTCAAGGTTAGTAAGAAAAGAAGTTTTTTTTTTTTTACTTTCTTTCTTTCTTTCTTTTTCAATAACTATTAATTTTCTGAAACATTTAGATGCAGTTTTTATTGTGCATTAATTAATTTCTGAAGCGGGAATATATGTCTTTTAGATGTCATCAATTCTGAAATAAACATTTTCATGTTCAGCAAAGATGCAGACAAACTTGATAAATTTAGAGCATTTTCATTAACATTAAAATTAACGTTAATTTTGTTTTTAAATTCTTGTATGTATGAATTCAGTTTCTTTGCTGAAAATGTTTATTTTCGAAATCATAGCATCTTAAACACTGTTATTCCGGTTTGAGAAAATTTATTAATAATGCTATAAAACCCACTCGGAAATGTTTCTGTAAATCAGTCACAGCCAAAGAAAAATTATTTCTCATAAATGCTTCCTTAAATTTCGAAAATGTGTTCGTTTCTAAGGTATCTAAAAGTAAAGGACGCTTTTCGGAATCATAGGTAGCTCAGAAAAGTTAATTATATATCTTCATTCTTGATTGTATTACATTTTTGGAAATTGAGTCACCTTTGTCTCTCTTTACAATGTAGGATTTCTCTTTCTATATCTTTCTGCAGTTTGACCAACAATTGATAATTACGTTAATCTGTCACAACTAGACATTAACACTTAATCGGAGAGAAAACTGCAAAAAGGACGGTATAGTCAAATGAGAAACAGTCACTGCTGTCACAAATGTGAAATACACTAGAACTTTGATTAACTGAGCTTCGATTAATAGAGGTTTTTATTAGCCGAACCGATAGCGAAGTCTGATTTTGTATCCAGAGGCCAAGTCGCCCTATTAATCACAAGATGCAATGTGTTGTCGGACAATTGCATACCCAAACCACTTGATTGGCGACAGTGTGAAATATTTCCTTTTTAAATTTGTTGAACAGTTTAACATAACTTTATGCATTTATTTTTATTATTTATAAATGTTCTATTGTTTTTTAGCCTAAGATATGATAAATTCGCGAGCACGGCATGTTTTTATTATCAAGTTCTATTAATCGAGATTTCCGATACCTGAGGTACTAACTGTCCCAATTAGCTCGGTTCGAACCCAATCGCGGCCGTCCGCCTAACCTTTCGGAGTTTTCGTGGTTTTCTTCGAACCTTGCGTAAATACGGGTTAGGTTCCCCTAGAAAGACCCCCACGAAGGGCATCCCTCCCCCGGGCCTATATCCCTAGCGCAGATAATAGGCCGTCACAAAATACACCACCACACCACACCACCCAATTAGCTCGAATAATCGAGGTCTCACTGTAAGTAAAAAGAAAAAAAAAACATGAAAAGGAATGATGAAGAAAAAAACACATACACGGATCTTGAATTGGATCCATGAAGCGTAGATCGCCGTCTGCAAATTTTGATTGGATGTTTTCTGTGGATCATTCCTGAAAAGTAGCAGGAAAAAGAGTTTGGAAATTGTAGGATTACTTAATTACGCAATTATTTATTCATACAAGTTTTGCGCAGAGACTTTTTCATTTATGATGAAACTTCCATAATGAAGAAGATATTGCATTAAATAATATGAATGGCCGATAGTATTCCAATAATTTGTTAAATGTTACAAAAATAGCATTTTTTCTTCTAAATTCAAATAATTTGAATGTAGAAAAAACAACTAAGAATATTTATACATTTTTCAACTTTAACGGTATGTGAAGCCTTTTTTCCATGATATGTTTCTTATTTTCACAAAGAGGTAAAAAATTTTAATTATATTATAAATTGTGACATGACTAAAATGTATATATAAGATTCCAGAAAACACTTTTACAGCACGCCACTTTACTTCAAATTCAATTCTATGGGCCCTCCGATATAAAAGCATCTTCTGATATGATCAATCAGGGATATTTTTTCGATCTCTTTTCGCAGTTTGACCAAAAGTCGAAAAAAGACATTAATCTGTCCCAAGCAGATTTTACCACTTAATCGGAAAGGAAACTATAAAAAAGTGCGGCGTTTCCATCAATGAAATGAGAGACAGCCGCAAATGCTACAGATACAAAATAAGAAGAAAAAAATGCCGAAAAAATGGGGGGGGATACAGTTATAAGATACACAGATCTTGAATTGGATCCGTAAAGCGCAAATCGACGTCTGCAAATTTCGCTTCGATGTTTTCTGAGGATCATTCGTGGAAAGCAGCGGGAAAGAGATATTGAAGATAAGGACTGTCAATGCAAAAGAAAAATTGCTGAATGGTTTTAAACGTAGACTCAACTATCGCTCAATCAAGTGAGAGAAGCCATTTCAGTCCCGATGGGAGCACTATGCTCGCCGATTATTGGTGCGACTACAAATGCGGATTTCGAGGGCTCTTTAAATATTATCTGCATCCATGATTGATTGGAGATGCCATCTATGTTCCGAAGAATATTAGGAAATATGAGGGCGCGCGTACCCAAGAGGGTCGTTTAAAAGTCTTTATAGAAAAGGCAGGTAAATGGCGCTCCGTATTCTGTGAAGAAAATCTATTAGTAATTAATGGGTTTTATTGGAACATGCATTTTTATTTAATTTACCTTGTTGAGGGAAAATGAAAAAGGTTTATGCCATTTATCAGGAGACAGACGATTAGTGAAAAAAAAAAATCGTGTGATTACAATTTCAACCTACTTTCTTTCTAAAATTAGCATTCCTCTTAACGAACTTAGCTGTGCAATACACTTGTGAATGGTCTTTGTTTTCTGTCTTAATGTGTTTTAGTTAAATCTCAGTGTAATTAATTTATAATAATTATGTCAAACTGGGTTACATTTATTATGTTATCCATTAATATTAAAAGATTAATTGAAAACCTAAAGATTAATTGAATTAGTTGTTTCGTTTATAATGTTAAGTATGCTTACTTAGACTGTCATTTTAAATTTTACGTAGGATATTAAACAAGGATTGCTACTTAAAATAATTAAATTCTGCATAACAAGAAAAAAGAATTTCCTTGTTGAGAAAGCTAAAAGATCGGTATAATGAGATATGAAAATCAAATATCTTAATCTTTAATAATTAATAATATTTAAAAACAGTTTAAACTAAAATATTCGTGACCTTTTTGTATGAAAAACACAAATTACACATTCACAAATTATTATATGATACCTAATCAGTGAAGTAGCTAAATTATAATACCACTTATGTATAAAGTTTCTTTTTAAAATACTAAATAAAATAAAATGTGACAGACTTAAATACAGTTAAAAAATAAAATTTTATAAAAATCAAAAATACTAAAAACATTTTAAATACAATTAGTATACGTTTCACTAAAGTACCTGCAAGGCATCATCAGTACAAAATATCCATTGCACAACAAATAACGGAACAAATCAAGAACCAACAGTTATTTCTAATAGTCATTCTAGTTCTAATAAATAACTAACTTTAACTGTTTTTGATTTGTTCCATTGTTTGTTGTGCAACTGATATTTTTTACTGGTGATGCCTTGCGGATAACTTTGTGAAACATTTAGTAATTACATTTTTTAAATAAATGGAATTTTTTATTTTCATAATTTTTTTTTGTCTGTATTTAAGTTTGTCTTATTTTATTTTATTTAGTCTTTAAAAAGTTTTTAATTCAGACATTAAATATATGTATATTTCAAGTTACTTTTTAATAGCATAAGTGATTTATATTTATTGGATGATCATTCATAATTTATGACTAGCAGGAGTGACCGAACTATAAGCTCCGTTAAAATTATCTTTGTGTTCAACTCGATATAGTGTTTTCATTGTATCAATCTCTCTGTATTATTACTATAAAACATGTTATTTATAAAAGTATTGTTTACAAAAACTATCAATAAGGAAACTATGTATGTATGCACATGTTCATACAGGGTTCGCACAATTCTACCAATAAATTTTTACAGTATTTTCAATGTATTTCACTGCATAAAAATGTTGTGAAAATTACGAATCGAGGAGGTGATTACGAATTTTGCTTCTTAAAAATTAAATATAAATTTTATTTTGATTAATAGTGGTATCAGAGTCCTTACAAAATATAAGGAGTGTGCGAACCCTGTCATAAATTTTACATTATTTTAAGATTTACAACAAAAGAACATCGATCCAAATCTTTTTTTAGGTGGACTCTGATTGATTTAAGTATGCATCTCGTACTCTAATTTTACCAAATTTTTATAAACTTGTACCATATTTATGAAATATTTTTTTACATTCTAAAAGACAATATTATTTGCCAGATATAGGCAAATTTGGTAACATTTTTTCATTTAGCGCCAAATACGTGTTTTGATTTTCGTAATTTTACAGTCGATTTTTCGGCCAAATGTCGCCAATATTTTAACAAATATCGCCAACTTATTAGCAGTTGCCTTATTTTCATGATTCTGACCCGTATTACCCAAAATGACCCACTAATCAAATTAGATCAAACACGTGACTTAGCTCAATGGTCTTCAGGTAATCAAAAACAATTAAATGTAAAATTCAATCAAAATCCTTTAAGCCATTTATTAGGTAAAATTAGCTTGACAACATTCGGCAATGAAGCCGAAATGACCCACTAATATAATTATTTTAATAAGCAACTCATTTCGATAGTCTTCTCGTGACAAAAAGCGCTTCGTTACAAAATTTAGGTAAAATTTATTTAGTCGTTTTTATATATAATTAGAATGATACTGACCCATTATGACACAAAATGACCCAATAATCGTATTTTCGCGAGCATGTTTTCTAGCCCAACTGTTTTCTTTTGCCCCGAAACGATAAAATACAAAATTTAATCAAAATTGTGCGAGACATTGAGTTGATAAAATTAGTATGACCCACAATGACCTACTACAGAATTCTCTCTAACACGTGACTTAACCCAATAATCCTCTTGTAATCCATAACGGTAAAGAAATTTGGTCAAAGTCGTTAAAGCCATGTTTTAGATAAAATTGGTTTGACCCAAAATGACCCAAAAGTGACCCACTAATCAAAATTTCTCGAACATGTGATGTGCCCAATAGTTTTCTCGTGTCAAAAAAATGTTGTATTTAAATTTTCTTTAAAACAGATCATTCCGTTCTTTAGATATAGCTTGATCATTGCCCATTATGATTCATCATGACCCTTATAAACGAAATCTCTCGAACATGTGACTTAGTCCATTAGTTTTATGGTGTAAAAATACTGTTACATACAAAATTTCGTTAAAATCGATCCTGCCGTTCTTTAAATGTAAATAACTTGACCCAGACCCTTTATGACTCTTTATGACCCAATAATCGAAATTTCTCGAACACGAGACCTGGCCCAATAGTTTTCTCGTGCCAAAAAAATGTTGTATACAAAATTTCGTTGAAATCGACCCACCTGTTCTTTAGATATAGCTTGACATGATCCATTATGACCCATCATGACCCGCAAATGACCCTTATAGTCGAAATCTCTCAAACATGTGATTTAGCCCATTAGTTTTCTCGTGTCAAAAAACTGTTACATACAAAATTTCGTTAAAACCGATCACGCCGTTCGTTAAATATAAATAGCTTGACCCAGACCCTTAATGACCCAATATGACCCATTAAAACTTTTTCTGGAACATCTAATCTAGCCCAATGTTTTTCTTGTGCCCGAAAACCTTATAATGCAATTTTCAGTCAAAACTGCGTGAGAAAATCTCTAGATAAAAATAGCATGACCCACAATGACCCCAAAAATGACCCACTAACCGAATTTTCTCGAACATGTTACCTAACCCAATGGTCTTCTTGTAATCCAAAACGATAAATTATAAAACTTGGTCAAAATCGTTAGAGCCATTTTTTAGATAAAAATGGCTTGACCCATAATGACCCAAAAATGACCCACTAATCGAAAATTTTCGAACATGTTACCTAGCCCAATAGTTTTCACGTGCCAAAAAAGGATTGGATACAAAATTTCCTTAAAATCGATCCAGCCGTGATGGAACTTCGCTAATTTAAAGGGATTGCGCGTGGGTATGATGTTTACATTTTTCACTCTTAATTTGGTGTAAAGTTTCCACAATTTCTTTAAAGATGTAAAATTACACAAGTTGTAATGTATTAAACCACTTAAAATTGTCTTGATAGAAGAAACCCCCAGAAGGAGTGCATATGTAAACTCCATTCGTTATTTTACAAACCCAAATTAAATGTAATAATACTCTGTTTTTTACAGTGTAGATACATTACAATTTAATTATGTTCGAAAGAGTGTAACATCATTAAAATGCACTTATTTAAGAAGGTTTGATAAACACAAGAAAATTATAGTGAATTTTACTAGGGATTTAAATAATAAAAGGTTTTATTTAAGAATACATTTAATTAGAACCATTTTTTAGATTTAAACGTATTATAGACTAAATATTTTTTTTTAAGTGGATTAAGAATTTATGTATTTTA
Source organism: Maratus speculifer (assembly GCA_964019185.1). Lineage (NCBI taxonomy): Eukaryota > Metazoa > Arthropoda > Arachnida > Araneae > Salticidae > Maratus > Maratus speculifer. The sequence goes on from OZ025299.1 coordinate 253,597,629, forward strand.
TGTAAAGATTAATAGATGTTTTATAAAAAGGGTTTTAATTTTATAAGTCGGAGTATGCATGGAATATTATCAAAAGTAAATTAATATAATATAATGTTAACCTTGGAGAAAAAAAAATTACCATAATGCATGCCCTCTTTGTAGATATATAAGTTAAATTTAAGATATCTTATTAAAAGTATAAGATTATAAGAAATAATATGCAATTGATTTATTAAATAATAATAATATATAAAATATGATATGGATTAATCATTAATTAATAATTCTCATAATTAAGTGTATCAAACTATAAAGTATCAATAACTAAAATATTCTTACATCATATTCTAATTTAAAAAATGTATAACGTAATGATAATAAATTAAATAACTAATACCTTTATGTTTAGATATTTAAAAAGAAATATTTACATATATATATATTCTGTTTGCTACTTTCAGTGTTTTCCATTTTGAGTCCTCATTTTACGTTTCACCCTTTTAGGTAGCTTTCATTACAAAAAGTAAAAAGCTACCTATTGCAGCCGTCCGGAGGAAAGCATTTCCGGAAAATTTTGGTATATTTTCACCGATCATGACCCCCAGACCCCAAAGCCACCCTCCGTTCAAATGTTGACATATATATATATATATATATATATATATATATATATATATAACCATATATATATATATATATCTGATTTTTGTCATGCGATAACTAACGTATTTATGAACCGATTTGAATGAAACTTGGTATGTACATAGTACATACAAATGTCTCGACCGAGTTCGTTGGTCAGCATCATCCGCCATTTTGTTTCAAAATGGCGGTCATTTTAAATTTTTTTAAAAATTTAAAATTTAAAATTAAATGCGAAAAAATTAAAAGTTGAAAAATATTTTCCTTTTACGTGTTAGAACGTAAAACAAAGATTCCAGAACATTTTTTATTTTGTCTATATCTTAAAAAATGATTGAGTTATAGCACTTTGAATTTTTCTTATGGCTGACATTTTGAAACGATCTGATTTTTGTCACGTGATAACACGCGTATTTATGAACCGATTTCAATGAAACTTGGTATGTACATAGTACATACAAATGTCTCGACCGAGTTCGTTGGCCAGCATCATCCGCCATTTTATTTCAAAATGGTGGCCATTTTAAAATTTTTAAAAAATTTAAAATTTAAAATTAAATGCGAAAAAATCAAAATTTGAAAAATATTTTTCTTTTACGAGTTAGAAAGTAAAACAACGATTCCAGAACACTTTTTATTTTGTCTATATCTTACAAAATGATTGAGTTATAGCACTTTGAATTTTTCTTATATCTGACATTTTGAAACGGTACGGTCTGATTTTTGTCACGTAATAACACGCGTATTTATGAACCGATTTCAATGAAACTTGGGATGTACATAGTACATACAAATGTCTCGACCGAGTTAGTTGGCCAGCATCATCCACCATTTTGTTTCAAAATGGTGGCCATTTTAAATTTTTAAAAAAATTTAAAATTTAAAATTAAATGCGAAAAAATTAAAATTTGAAAAATATTTTTCCTTTACGTGTTAGAACTTAGAACAACAATTCCAGAACACGTTTTATTTTGTCTATATCTTAAAAAATGACTGAGTTATAGCACTTTGAATTTTGCTTATGGCTGACTTTTTGAAACGGTCTGATCAGAACGATCCACAATGTTGCTTTAAAATGGCATACACTTTATGATATCGTGGAATTTGGTGACTCGCTTAAAATAAAACCAGGTTGAATAAAAGATGACTAATTTCTAAAAATTCCTATTAATATTCAGTCTTGACAAAAACTAGTTTCAATCTTATAAAATCACTAATTTTATAGGATTATTTCCACTAATTTGAGCTTAGTATTTTTGAATAATATAACTTACCTTAAAATAAATAAATGAATATATGAGTATATGAAAGCTACCTCTTCCTCCCGGCATTGCCGGAAGGACTTTTTTCTTATAATACGTCTTTAAACTATTTTTTGGTTATTAATAACCAAAACTCTGATGCTGATATGAGAAAACTGAATAGATAAAAGAATCTGAATAATATTAAATTATTATAAGCTGTAGATATATCTTAATTATATAACAGGCAAACAGTTATTTGTATATTTCATGCAAAACCATGTTGTTTTCACAAGATTAAATTCTCAACTGTCAGTATCAATATTCTAATGGTTTGTCTTATCCTGAAGCTGTATTATTCAGCGTTTTATGTTAAGACAACGTGGCTAAAAAATACAATATGATATGGAAGAGCATTAAAACCAATTGCCATCTATTATTTTAAACTGAATATCCATTAGAATTGCATCTAATTATCTATCAGAAATAATGTTCCTATGCTTTTATTATTCTTTATAATGCCCTAAACAGCACTTTTTATTATAGAATATGATGCACATTCACACAATTTGAAAAGGCACACTTCGAATAGAAAATAATGCAACTACACAAGCACTTGAAGCCATCTTCGTGCATAATTATATGGTATGGTAATGGTAAATTATATTTTAATTAACAATCGGGCTCTATTGTTAGGGGTGACCCGCGCGCCATGAATGGTCACCTCTTACTTGGTGTTGTGGATGAAGAATTATATGTAACAACTTCTTGATTGACATGTTATTAAAATTGAATACTATAGTTCTAAGTTTTGAAAATTTAATACATCCTAAATTTAGAAGATAAATATTAGATATACATATGCGTGTGTGTGTATATGTTTATAATTGTTAATAAGAGAGTAAAAACGGACTTAAAAAGATTAGAAATCAAAATTATTTTTATCCCATTTTGTTTTTGAGGAAAAAAAAAAATCTCCATCTGATTTTTCTAACATATTGTTATATAATTTTCTTATAATTGGTAAGAGAATTATATATAAAAGAGATGCGTTTTAATTGAATGTGTTAAATAATTTATAAACTCCGATTATTTTTAGTAATTCTGTTTTTGAAAATTCTGTTTAACTCATTTCAATTTTTACGTACAGTATGGTAACCGCTCCATTTTTTTTCCACATTTAATACGAGAATAAGTAAAAAATAAATATGATGAATAATTTTGTAATTTTAATAACTTTTGATATTTTTAGTGTTGAAATCAGTCATTTTTCTGAAGGGAGAATTTTCAAAGCTTCAGAGAGGATTTTGCACCTAAACAATATTAATAAGACTATTATTTTTAACACAATCAAGCTGAATGGTAAAGTAATCATACTAGTAGAATATTTCCAGCTGAGCGAAAAATTGCCCAGGCCGGGAATCGAACCCGGATACTTGGCTTACACGGCCAATGCTTTACCTTTTAAGCTATCTGGGCGATAGCCGGCTGGGATTTTTCGCTCAGATAACCTTATTGGTCGTAACATCCGGTCTGTCATTTGAAACAGCTCGCAGAATAAACCGCAGGTAATGGAACTCCATATAACGATGGATACGTAGATATACTATTATTTTTAACACAATCAAACTTATCATACGAATTGAATATTTCCAGCTGAGCGAAAAATTGCCCAGGCCGGGAATCGAACCCGGATACTTGGCTTACAAGGCCAATGCTTTACCTGTTAAGCTATCTGGGCGATAGCCGGCTGGGAATAGTCAGCTGGAAATATTCAATTCGTATGATTACTTTACCAATCAGTTTGATTGTGTTAAAAATAATAGTATATCTACGTATCCATCGTTATATGGAGTTCCATTACCTGCGGTTTATTCTGCGAGCTGTTTCAAATGACAGACCGGATGTTACGACCAATAAGGTATATCTGAGCGAAAAATCCCAGCCGCCTATCGCCCAGATAACTTAACAGGTAAAGCATTGGCCTTGTAAGCCAAGTATCCGGGTTCGATACCCGGCCTGGGCAATTTTTCGCTCAGCTGGAAATATTCAATTCGTAATATCAATAAGAGTTAAATTAAAAATCTCCGTACGCATACGCACGCATTAAGGCTATCTCCTGAATTTATCATTAAGTACTTGTGTAACTTTTTTCTAAAGTGGGTGACATTTTGAAAAATATATTTTGCTGCGATAGCACTCACATGTATCAACCGATTTCGGTGGGAGTGAACATGTGCGCAGGACTTACTAAGATCTAGGTGAAGCACATTTGGTTAATTTTAGCCATCGTGTTGCTTTAAAATTACATACACTTCATTATATTGCTGAATTTGGGGATAAAATAAAAATCGCTTCAAATAAAACCAGCTTGTATAAAGTTGATTAATTTCCCGAAATTCCCATTCATACTTAGTATTGACAAAAACAAGTATTGAATCTTCTATTTTCCTGTTCCACTAATTTGATCTTGTATGGTTGAATAATACATATAATTTTTTTTAAAGTAAGGAATGTGAAAGCTACCTCTTCCTCCCGGTACTGGCCGGAAGAACTTTTTTCATTGGTGGCAAAAGAAAAAAGTATGATAAAAGTTCATTTTCCATTAAAGTTAAAAATTAAAAATAAATGATTTTGAAATCATTTCATAATCTTTTCACTTTTGTCTGTTTAGTAAATTATGGAATTTTGCACAAAATCATGTAAGCTTTACTACAACAAATGTTTTCAGAACTAAGTTCATATGTTAAATCTATTGTTCTGTTTAAACTTAGTTCAAATGGACTAAGTTCTCTGCTTTTTTTTTAATCTTATTCAGAGAAGATCATAACGAACTGAATAACTAAAATGCTTCCATAATTGCTATAATTTCTTTTTTATATCGTTTTTGCTACATGAATTAATTTATTCCCATGGACGCGAAGTGCATATAATGCGTTTTAGTGTTAGCAGTACTACCCAGTTTTATGCAACTCTTTGTAATTCTTTCAAAATAAGTTTTTTTTTCCTTAAAAACTAGGCAGCAAATTCATTGTGTCACAGAATCAGAAGGGTAATATACAATATTAAGTTAAAAAAAGAAAGAGAAGAAATACTATAATAAGGATTTTAGATATAAATAATATTCGAATAATTCTAACTAAATCTTTCCTTAGCATGTAAATGATTTTTGTAAGAATAGTGCAGTTTATGGAAAACAGTTTTCATAGAATTTCATAAGTTTTAACTATTTAATAGAGAAAATAAATTATTTTTTATTTAAAAAAGCACCATTTGTTTAAAATAATAATAATGTATAATCAACTAAGAGTGTGTATATAAAAAATATACTTTTACACTTGATCATTGAGTTATCTTCCTATAATAGAAAACAAGGCCGTGGTGCAACAATTACATTCTTCACCTGGACACTTGTGATTAAGTATCCTTTCTGTATGACATTTTATCCCATAAATAAAAATTCTGATGCAGATAAGACTGCTTTATTTGTAGATATTGATACTTAAAAATATTTTAGCAGATCTATATTATTCAATCTCAGCGTGAAAATAAGACATCAGAAGTTCACTCAATTTTGTTTACAAAATGTTGTATAGTTAAAAACTAAACAAACATTTAAACAAAATTATAACATTTGCCGTTTCGGTCATCACCGATTACCATTAGGGGAGATTTGTTACATTGCTTTTAAACTTTTGTAGAACATTAAAACTTTCACTTCTTTAAAACTTTAAAAGCAACGTGAGAACTTTTCTCTGAAGATGGTTATAGATTATGATCGAAACGTCGATTGCTATAATTTTATTTTAGCGTTTATTTAATTTCAACATTTTAGCATTTTGTACGTAAATTTCTAACTTTTTTACTAGCTATATTACCATTTCTTGAATAGATACATATGAAAAGAATTAATATATATATATATATATATATTTATATATATATATATATATAATACCATTAAAAGTAGACAAGATTCACCAATGGATTTTATCAATAAAACAATAAACCAAAATGAAGAATTAGAATTGAATTGAATTATAATAAAATAAAAAAATAGTGTAACGAGTAAATCTGAAAATAAATAAATAAAATGAATGCAAATGGAATTTGTAGCCCCAAAAGCAGAATCATCAGGCCCCAAATGCTCTGGAACTACAAATGAAGTGTGCGGTTTCATCCACGTATTAGCCATGAAATAGCAAGATAATACGTATTTGGGGCTACCAGCACACAAAAACCAAATTATTAAACAAAGAACAAAGATATTTTACAAAAAAGGAGTTGAAAGTAAGTAAAAATAATAGTTATCCATAACAATCAAAAAAGATAAAGATGAATGGAAATATAATTGAACCGGAGAAAATAATTAATAATCGATATTAACATAAAATTAAATTAATAAAATAAATAAATTAGAATTAAGAGATAAGATTCATATTAACATATAACTTAAAATACCATTTTTTTACTTTAATCAGTAACATTTATTAGCTATTTAACTATAGATATAACTAGACAAATATCCATATATTGGTGTCAATTAAACAGTTTAAAAATTATGTTAAAATAAATAACCCACTCTCAATTATATATATATATATATATATACATATTTTTTTAAAATAATTAACCTTTGCGTTTTTATCCAGACAACACCACCCTCTTCCGTACTCTAACATCTACCCACCCAACCAACCTATATATATTTTTTTATTACTTTTTAACATTTTTAATTCTTTATTATTATTTTTATGTTTTATAATTTTTTTATACATTTTTTACGCAAAGAATTAATTATAAGATCATGTAATATCTAATTATAAATTAAAGAATGTATGAACTTTTTAGGATAACCATTATTTATAGCATCATATACAAGCTTTTTAACATTAGTATTAATTAAATGGGAAGAATATAGACATTTTATTCTATATAAATGGTTAAGTATTATATTACGATATACAGATTTATGAAGACATGATTTAAAATTAGTAAAGGTATTAACTTTAAAATTAAATTCTTTCCTTTTGTCATAAATATCAGTTATAAATTTGTTCTCTTTTAATATAATTTTAATATCTAAGAAATTGATTGTATTATTAAAAAGTAGGTTTTTTGAAAGTTCTAGATTAGAAGGATAATCAACAGGGAGTTGAGATATACAGGTGTTATCAGTATCAATTAAAATTACATCATCTATATATCGATATAAATGTATTTTATTATTTAAATAATGACGTTCATAGTAATATAAGTCAGATAATACACTAGATGTACTACCACCTTGTGGTATACCAACATTTTGAATATATAAATTGTTATCATGCATGATAAAATTATTATAGATAATGAAATTGGTTAAGGTATGAAAATAATCAGAATCTATATTATGTGATATATCCAACTCGTGTTGATATTTTTTAAAAAGCTCATTTATGATATTATGTAAATCCGATAAATCAATATTATTAAATAAATCTTTAAAATCATAAGTAGTGATATTTTTTATACATTTAAGATTTTTCATAATATGGACCAGTTCATAACTATTTTTATGCAATGTGTATTATCACTTTTTTTTTTGTAATATTATACATTTTATTATATATATATATATATATATATATATATATATATATATATATATATATACATATATATATATATACTTTTATAAATACATCCAAAGTTATTCAGACATCATAAATCATATTATTAAAAACAGTTGAAGTTTGAAGAGAAATAGAAGGCAGATTACCAAATTACTAAGAAATATATGGATAAATGGATATTATATAACCAGAGTAATTCATATATTACCATACAATAAACCAATGAAACCAGTATTTTTACAATCATCTTATTGAAAACAGTTGAAGTTTGAAGTGAAATAGAAGGCAGATTAACAAAATAATGAAAAATAAATGGATAAAAAGACAATAGAAGGCTTTTCTATTAAACTACTTCTTCAGGGGGGTATAGCTTAACAAAAAAGCAAAAACATCTAACCAGTTTCTGTTGAGTCGTGCTGAAAGCTAAGAATTCGACTCACAATGTACCCGACTGGCCAGAAGCTATTCACATGACTAATTAGTCGAAAGATACTCATTAAAGGCTATTTCCATGAGTACTTGTAGTGTAAGTCACAGGCTACGATATTTGGCTACCAGTAATACAGAACGAAAAAAATGTGATTTATTTTATCGGCACATTCTCATTAATTGAATAAGGCAAGGCAGACTTTTCGAAAATAACGGTGGCTAACAAGCATAGCAATTAATAAGATATGTGACTTACACTACAAAACCCATGGAATTAGCCTAAAGAAAAAATAAAATCAATATGCCAAAATAACAATAATAAAATGTTCCTCAAAAAAAGGATATATATGCTAAAATATTTACCATTACCCAAATCCTAGCAAGATTTGTAGTGCAATCAGATACAAACTACATGGGACTTACTAACAGTCAAGGTTACGATCATAGTATAAATCACATAGATAATAAAATAAATTTGTAACAATAATTATAAAAATTAGTAGAACATATATTATACTATATAATTCATAATATATTTAGAAAAAAAAATAAATGCTACTGTTAGAAGTATTATATTTTTATTTTTAATCAATTATTAATATTGCTATATTAATTATTTAACTAGAATATATTACTACAACTTCTAGCAGAAAATTATTTTAGTGCTGCCATCTATAGGATTAATTATATTAATTAAATTATATGCTTATGGTGCTGCCGCCTAATATAGGAAAAAAAATAAATTATTTAATAGCAAAGAATTTCCAAGAATAATTTCTATTCTAATATTTTACAAATAATTTCTTTAATATAAATACAATAGACAACCATATCTTATCTCAATAACTTGATAATTTTAAGTTATGCATATTAGTTTTTAGGTAAACATAAATTTAATACTATGTGTAAAGTTTTTTAAAATATATAATAATTAACCATTGCGTATAATCCGGACAACACCGCCCTCCTCCGTAATCTAACATCTAACCCACCCGACCATCCTATTATTCATAATTTTTTTGTATTTTTTATTTTTTTGTATTATTTTTATTTTTTATAATTAAAAAAAATTACGCAGTGTGTTAATTATTTTTAAGATCATGTAATAACTTATTACATATTAAAGACTTATCAATAACATCATATGGTGCTGCATAAAATAGCTTGTTAATGTTTGCAATATTGCTTGAAGAGAAAATAGATAATACAAAATAAATGCTTATACAGGTAATATTTTTTAACCAAATGTAAAGGCTAACCATATCTTATAGCAGTTTCTTGTACAGTTTTTAAATTATGCATTTTAAAATTATGTGAACAAATATTTTTAATTCTATGGACAAAAAAAAGTAATATATTGACATAGACAGATTTATGTAGGCAAGAATTATAATGAGTAAAGAGGTTTACTTTAAAAGGAAAGTCATTACGTTTATCATAAATATCAAATAGAATTTTATTATCAGAAAGAGTAATATTAAGATCAAGTAAGTTAATTTTATTATTACGCATATCATTATAACTGTATTTTAAATTTTTGTGGTATTTGATTGGTAGCGAATAGTTAGATGACTTTTTAGAATATAAAATTATTATATCATCAAGATACCGGTATAAAAAACAATTAACAATAATATATATATATATATATATATATATATATAATTAATGGTTTTACATGCATGGATATATATTTATTTATACATACATATATACTTTTACAAATGAAACCAAAGTAACTCAGATATTACCATAACAATAAATATACATATATATATTGTAGCTTATATCGCTATAAGCACTAAACCTTAAAATCTACGAATATTACGATAGCTATAATATGGAATATTCGTTTATAGATTTTGCACCTTGAGGGACTATATTCAAAAGAGAAAATGAATGATCGTATTTACTGAATTGGAGATAAAAGTTTGATTTGAACAGTTTCCGTAATATCGAACATAAAACAGAGAATATCCATTTTGGTATAAAAAACAAAAAATGTATTTCAGCGCCTAAGCCGTGGTGATAATATGCCTTCTAAATCTCTACCAATTGCAGCCGTCCGGAGGAAAGAACTTCCAGAAAATTTTGGTATATTTTCACCGATCATGACCCTCAGACCACAAAACCATCCTCCGTTCAAATGTTGACATATATATATAAAATCATTAGATATATATATATATATATATATATATATATATATATATATATATATATATCTGATTTTTGTCATACTGTAACTATCGTATTTATGAGCCAATTTGAATGAAACTTGGTATGCACATAGTAAATACAAATGTCTCGGGAGTTCGTTGGCAAGCATCATCCGCCATCTTGTTTCAAAATGGTGGCCATTTAAAATTAAAAAAAAATTAATTTGAAACCGAATGCGAAAAATTTAAAAGTTGAAAGCTATTTTTCTTTGATGCGTTAGAACTTAAAACAACGATTCCAGAAAACTTTTTATTTTGTCTATATCTTAAAAAATGATAGAGTAATAGCACTTTGAATTTTTTTATGGCTGACATTTTGAAACCATCTAATATTTGTCACATTATAACACGCTTATTTATGAATCGATTTAAATGTAACTTGGTGTGTACATAGTACATAATGAGGCCTCGACCGAGTTCGTTAGTCAGTTCCATCCACCATCTTGTTTCAAAAGGGCGGCCATTTAATTTTTTTTTATTTAAAATTTAAAATTTGGTACAAAAAAGTCAGAAAATGAAAAAGGTTCTTCTTTTATGCATTTGACCTTGATACAAAAATTCCGGAGCATTTTTTGTTTCATCTGTATCTTAAAAAATGGCAGAGTTATAGCACTTTTAATTTCTAGCGTTGCTCACATTTTGAAATAATCTGATTTTCGTCACGCGATAACACTCATATTTTTAAACCGATTTGGATGAAAATTGGTGCGTACATAGTACATAGCGATGTCTGGTCCGAGTTCGCTGACCAGTTCCATCGGCCATCTTGTTTCAAAATGGCAGAATATTATTATTTTTTTATTTAATAATAATTAATAATAATAAATTAATAATAATTAATAATTAAAAAAAATAAATTTTAAAATTAGGTGCAAAAAAGTAAGATATTGAAAAAGATTTTTTGACCTTGATACAAAGATTTTAGAGAATTTTTTGTTTCATCTATATCGTGAAAACTGGCTGAGTCATAGCATTTTTAATTTCCAATGTGGTTGGAATTTTGAAACGGTCTGAAATTTGTCACGCGATAATACGCATATTTATAAAATGGTTTGGATAAAACTCCGTGTATACATAGTACATACCAATGTCTTGACTGAGTTCACTTGCCAACTTGTTCACTCGCAATGTTAGCCATACAAAATTACTCATGCTTAAGAGTTGATTCCTGGTCACCTGCCAAAACGACAAGCTTTCACTCTGCAATTTCTTGCTCAAATGGAGGTGACAAAGGAATATTTTGCGGACAGATAAAGCCCTTTTCCATCACCAAGTTTCTGTCAATGCTTAAAACTACAGAGTATGTAAAATTCAGAATCCGTTCGAAATGCATCTATTGCCTTTCCATTCAGTAAATGTCACTGTGTGATGGTAATTTACGGCAGCTTTATTTTTGGCCCTTTCTTTTTCGAGGAGATTGGTCCTCCAGGGTTCTGTTAACTGTACAGTCAATGGAACAAGTTATGACTTTGTTTTGCACATCCTACTCATTCAAGCTCTGCTACAGCACGAATGTAAGGATAGCGTAATTCTTCTGCAAGATGGTGCTCCTCCGCATATTCCAACACAAATGAAGCAGATGTTGAATCTGAATTTTAGAAATGACAAGATCAGTCACCATTTCCCACTTGCCTGTCCACCACGATCACCTGACCTGACGAACGCTTGTGATTTTCGGCTGTGGGATTACCTAAAGTATGTTGTATATAGGAGTATAATGGCAAACTTAGAGAATTGAAAACACGCATTGCACAGGATATTCAAATATCATCCCTTAAACACTCCATTTTTTTTGTTGAAGACCCCGTTTCGCGTTTTTAGCTCGTATGAAAAAACGGTGGACGGCATATGAAACATTTCTTAACCGATTTTATTACCCCCCCCCCCCTTAAAAAAACCTCTTCAAAAAACCATTTGCATCCCATAATTGCATCTCATAATTTGCAATTCACATCACAAAACTTGGAAAACAGCCAATCAAACATTACATATAATTTAATTTTATGTAATTTTTTATGCAAAATAAGAATATTATCTTATATTTTAAGCTTCGGGTCGCGTAAAAACGTGATAAAACAAACCGTGGAGACAAATTATGCCTCGCCCGAGTTTTCTCGTGATAATAAGAGACGTGGTTAAGGAAGTTGTAGCTGATTTTCTTTTCTTGATGGATTCATTAGTTTTTGCTTTTTCTGCGATTTTTGAACCAGAGACAATTGAAAACCGATTTCGTTTTTGTGTTTTTTTACGGTTTTTGGCTGAAAAGTAATTAACACATTCGCTGCCGATCACGCACTAGCGCGTGATATGGCGGCAACGTTAAGGGGCCACTCATGCGTCAGCGCGTGATGTGTGTTGATGTTTCAATAGCCAGTCACGCGCTGGCCTGGAAAAATCTTTCACTGATTCTTTGTTATAAAAAGGAAATCGGCTTCTGGGAAAAACCCACTTCTAGAGTGCGTCATTAACCATCATCGCATCTTCACGTAAGCGGCAGCTAACGTGTTAAAACCAATTAATTTAGTTTTTTACGGTTTTTGACCTATAGGTAGTTAAAAACAGATTTTGTTATTACTTTTTCTACAGCTTTTGATTTAGGGACAGTTAAAAATCGATTTAGTTTTCGGTTTATAGGCCGTGGAGCCACTTTGTCGTGGAGGAAAAGCTTGGACAAGGAGTGCCACAGCAGCATGTCACATCTTTTAATTAGCATCTTATGACGAGTACACCGCCATATATCGGTTAACTTTTGAACCATTTTTTCTTTCTCAAAACAAATTTCCATTACTGCATGTACACTCTCATAAAATATCAAGTAATTCTGTCCATTGTTGCATTTTCTACACCTTTTTGCAAGTGCAACTTTAATTATAATGTACTAATTAGAATATGCTTCAGTAATATAATTAATTTAAATATTTATAGGAATAATATAATTCAAAGTTTGCTCATGCTGTGTTAATGCTTGTTATTTTCATGGTGTTTTTCATGTCTCTTTTAAGCGTAAGATTTTCGAACTTTTCTCCTCTCTGTTTGCCCTATCCAACTATTTAGACTAAATTCAACAATTTTAGAATTTTAACTTTATCTCTTAAAACAGAAAGTTACTAATTAGGAATGAATCAGCCATATTTAATGAAATAATCAAAAATACATTAAAGGAAAAAAAAGCAATGAGGTGTAGTTAAAAACTACGTGTAATATATATCCATAAAGCTGATTCTCAGCTATTTTGCTTCATATCGCAAAAATATCTAAAATATTTTGACACTTAACTTGTCTAAAATTTTTGCGTGATATTTCAAAACGTTTCTATAAATCCATTCAAATCTGTTTTGAAAATATCCTTGTATATGTATATATCGATATATAACGGATACAAGAAAAGCCTTTTATCGTTAAATTTTGCATGAATGAAGCTTATGGCAAAAAAATCCCTCAAAATATTTTACAGAAGTATCTCTTGAAATTTTTGTACTCTCGATAAAAAATTGAGTGATTTCTTCCTTTAAAGTTTTCTACGGTTATGAGTATGAATATTCAAAGTATTCTAAGTCTTTGCAATAGAAAGAATTTTGTAGGCAGCGTTTTTAAAGTTGAATAGTATGGTTAAACAAGTTTTCTTTTCTTGCTAGAATATCAGATAAATTAATGTATGATATTTAATGATAATATATATTCAGGTTATATTTTTATTACAGTTATTTATCAAAGTAATTTTAATAGTGAAATTTAAATTAAGGGGGAAACGAATCATTTAGTAAATGATTCGTTTCTAAAAAAGGAAAAATTTTTATTTACTATTTTAGTGTAATCATTTTAATTATGAAGTTATTTTTATTACTAATACTATATGATTTGTATATTAATGAGATATTTTATCTATCTGTAAATATGTAAATCTTGAATATGAACAAGAAATCGATTTTCTTTATCCAAACAAATATGTATTAATCTAAAACCAGTTGTACCTTTTCATTTTTTTTTAATTTACATCTGAAGTAAATCTATAAAAACCGATAACGTTATTTGACAATTTAATCTATATTTGTATATAGTTTTGGATAAAACTGTAAAATGTTTTGATAGTAGCAAAACATGACTTTAATACACTTAAATAAATATGATAACTCTACACAACGAAATGAAAAATAATAACTAATCGATGGATATTTTTTTTTCCTTTAAATTGTAAAGAAAATTGTATCATCAAATATTCTTGACCCACTGAAATCTTTAACCAGAGAAGTTTGAAGATTTGAAAAATATAAAAATCTTTTATGGTTTACGATGGTCAAAAATGTGAATCGAATTTTGGGCAATTAATCAATGTCAACTTATATAGAAATTCTGTAGATTTTCTTTAAACAAGGTTAAAAAGAGCAATTTACAGTTGTCAATATAACATTCAATGCAACATTTTTTAAAAATGTGAAAACTTTTTCAGAAGCAACAGTTGCGCAAGATTTTAAATATTTACAGATATGCCTGAGAAGCCTTTTAGTTTTGGAAATCATGTCTGGTAACTAAAAACAAATAACCAAAAATATGGTTTGTAAATTAACCCTTCACTGCATGATTTTTCTTTTCTGCATGAAAAAATTATTCTGATTACTTTAGGTAGTCACAAATGCAAGAAAAATAATAAAAAAAATTCTGACCTCATATATATTTTTTTAATATGAATTTTTGTGGTATGTGCCATATGTGTCCCAAAGCACACAACGCGATATTTTCATTTTTGTACTAAATGTGGCATGAAGATCACAATACTGGTGTATTATATGTACAAAAATAGTACAATATGTATTAAAATTTTATTGCAAGTATTTAACCCTTTGAGGATAAGGAATTGTGTTTCTATAATGTTGAATTCACACTTAAATATTCGGAAAAAAATTTAAATGAAGAAATCAATCTTGAAATCTTTTTTTCCCTCCAAAGTTAGAAATATCAAATTTAATTAAGATTCTTCAGCGAATCTTGGTTCAAATCAGGAGGTATATAATATATCCTGCTGCCCTGATACACTCTATTAGAGACCTTAATTCAAAAAGTCTATCATGGCCCTTCATGCCTTTAGGAATTTCTTTAGTATTTTCATTGAAATGCAAAAAATTGTCGAATTTTTTCAAACACTTTGAGAGACATCGTCTCTTTAATTGTTTGGCTACCTAAAGCATCACTTCAGTAATATCCGTAATGGAAACTTGTAAAGGTTGAGAAGAATCTTTTCCTATGCTGTATCTACATCTCTCTTCTGAAATAAGATTCAAAAGTTCAGGGTTAAGAAAAAAAAGGCAAAACTGATAGGGAGTCTCCAGAACCATAATTTCAGCACTTAAAGAATTGCTTCTTCTACATTTTATTTGCACTTCAGGTATTTGTCTTTCCTTTGAGACCTTTTTCTATCAACACTGGGTCCAGCAGGAATATCAGCAACACCTGAAAGAATAAACACTCTTTCACTAAATTGATGCTTCTTATTATATATATTCAGTGTTGAATTCAGAGTGTCAAGGAAGGGAGAGCATTCGTCGAGTATATTTATATGCAAAAACACTGATAATCTGAAAATTTGTTTAGTTTAAAAATTTAATCCTCTCTCTACCCCCCACATACACTCACAGCACATAATAATATCCCACCAGCTGAAAAGTATCTCACTTCAATATTGTTGAATTTCACTTTTATGTAATACTTTTAATGAAATTTTAGATTACTTTAGTATTAATTATGAAAATTTATTTCATGTGGCAGTTGAATCAATTTCTTGGATCACATTTGTTGTTGTCAACGTCTGATTCATATGAAGAAATAGCATTTTCAGTTATTTTTAGCTGAAATGTATGTTGAATCATACCAGCTATCATCAGAAACTCCAAAAGACTGCTCATCATTATCAGATGTAAATAATATTGCATTGATTTAACCTTGTGTTAGCCCTTTGCTCGCCATTTTTCAATAGAATGTTTTATGAGCTTTATGATCTATGTTCCATATCTGGCACAAACACAAAAACAAGATTTCAAACTGATGTACTGAAATATTTTAACTTTAAACAACCTTATTTACAAATATATGATATACTCGAATGTCTAAAATTTTATCTTGCGATACTTCTAATATTTTTGGGTGAAAAAGTTGAAGCAAATTCTACTGTTTTGCATGATGTAGACTAGAAATATTTTTTTTGAAATAAAAACTTAATATCTAGTGAGATACTGCCATCAAGTGAGAAAAATTGGTACAAGGCTCTTTGATTGAATGTTTTGCATGTGCCATAAAGCTCAGATAACTTAAATTTAAGATCCTTAGGAAAATAGAAGGGTTTTATCGGTAAGGTGATTGTACCCTATATGGATAGTGCTCTCAATATGGACACCCCTAATATTTTTAAAAGTAACAATTTTTATACAGCGATCGCTCTACATATCCATGCCAAAAAGCAGTTGAAAAGATAATTAAGCCAGCAAAGTACAAAAAAAGCGCGCTGTTCGCCATTTAGATGGAAACTTGTTGTTTCGTGGTGTGCTGATAGTAATTACAGGTAAGTTTAAATTCTTATTAGATATTGTAAAATTGCTTTAAATATTGAAAAGTGGGGTGTTTTAGAAAGCTTTTAAGACATATTTTCGATTGCTTTTGCATATATTGCTTTAAAACATTTTCTTTATTTACTTATTACAAGATTTAATAAAACTATTCCCGATTCCCAGGACACCTTATGTCCACATTGGAAGTACAGCAGGTGAATCTTCAGATTCACAAAAACAGAAAAATAAAAAAAAAGCCTACCACATTATTTCATAGTATTTTGTAGTAACTGAGGCGCTTTGCATCGGTCTTCGAAGAGCCACAACCGAAAATGACCCCCTGTTCTAAAGTGAAGTTCTGAAGATATTTACTGTGCCCTACCCTCCCCGCAATACTTTAAGATATATTTTTTTATCCCCTCTCCTCTAAAATTCCATTGAAGAATGGCTCTTTCATACATCCTGTGTAGAAGATCAATAAGGAGTCACGTGTCCATAATAGGGACTAGTGGTTCCTAATATGGACATTTGTAAACATTTTTTGTTTTTATTGTTTAAATTAAACCATAATAGTTACAAGGTCACTAATTTTAACAATGATAGTAAACAGTCCAAGGATCATGTTCATATATTTCTGGAGTCCTATCACGTGTACATGGGGGTGAAAAAAATACATTTTCCTTAGGGTGTCCATATTAGGCACAGGTACCTAATTTTCCATCAGTGAAGGGTTAAAATATAATGAAGCATTAATATAATAAAGCAGTTTTTCTTTAAATACGCTTCTCTAAAATTTTATATACTGCTTTTTTAAAAGTTGTTTGCATTATCCCATAGATGTCTGTCTTGTCCATTCTTAGAATATGAGAGAGCGTAATGACATCTATTGACTAAATTTTTAACTAATTTTAATATTATGCTATATATGAAATGTATTAATTTATACTGTATATAAAACTACTTTCTATAAATTGATTTATTAATATATTTTACTTGAGCTACTTAATAAAAAGGCCACCACAGTTAACGAAAACTATAGGCTGATTTCCACCAATTGTCAAACTGTTATGTGATAAAGTTAGGCTGAAAAGCTGCCGAGATCATTAGAGTACAGCGTCGCTTTCTTTGCTTTCGCCTTACTTCTGTGTATGCTTATTAAAAAATATAGATATCTTTTTTAATTTTAAAATAAGGAAGTACAGTATGAGGCACTTTGTGCAAACTGAACACTGGAGAAGTATAAAAAATCGTTTTATATATACACTATATGGCCAAAGGTAACCATCCATTTTCGATTTTAGACGTTTTGTTAAATAACTTGAAAAATACACAAGAAATTATTCTGAAACTCTAAGTGTGTAAACATATTAGTACAGGTCATACATTTCCGTGAAGATTATTTCCCGAAACTCCATGGGGGACCGTCAACAAATTGTAAAAGATCGAATAACTTTTCGATAACCCTGTCAAAACTAATGCCGCAAATGCGTTCAAAATCTTCATTATGATTAACTGGCTTATTATACTAATCTGTGTTCATTTTTATGTGGCTAGCATATATACCCGGAGAAAAATTAAGGTTCTTATAAAAAAGTCCCAATTTTTTTGCTTTTAATTTGTAATGTTCTTAATATAAAATAATATTCTTTTCAGAAAATATGACAAACGACATTGTACACGATACCCTGTAATCAAGACCGAAAAATAATAAAATTTGTATGAAAGATGAGCAGGTTTACTAAATAATTTTGTGCTCCAAATGCGTCAATGCTTAAAAATTATCTTGTATTCGCTAAATGTATAGAGAAACTTTTGTGAAAATGTCAAACACATAGGTTGGAAATTCTGAAACTGATTGTCTGTAGAATAAGCTCAAAATTCGTTATTTTCAAAATGAAGCAAAAAAAAGAGTGGCTGTATCCATTTATCCACGGTTTAGTGTCAATATAGAATACATAATATGGCAAGCACTACTATATTAGGATACATCCCTTCATTTTGGGAACAACGGATTTTGAGTTTATTCTATGGACGATTATTTTCAGAATTTTCAAGCTATGTTTTTGAGACTTTCACAAAAGTTGCTCTATACATTTAGCTAACACAATATGCATATGAAATTTTGATAGCGTGTACGCATGCACAGTGAAAAAATATTTAACAAACCTGCTCATTTTTCATACAATTTTTATTATTTTTTAATTCTGACTATAGGGTATTATGTACAATGTTGTTTTTCCTATTTTCTGGAAAGAACATTTTTTTTATATTAAGACCCAGCAAATTATTAGCAAAAAACTTAGCAAAATTTGGGACTGTTTTTATAAAAACCTTAATTTCTCTACGCGTATACATGCTATCCATGTAAAAATGAACACAATTTATTATAGTAAGCCACTTAATTATAATCTACAGTTTGAACGGTTTTGCTACATTAGTTCTTGCAGGGTTATCTAAAAGATATTCTATTTTTCAATTTGTTGACGGTCCCCTATGGAATTTCGGGAAAAAATCTTCCCGGTAATAACCTATACTATTATGATTACACACCTAGAAATTGAGAATATGTGTGTAATACTCATGTGTTATTCTAGATATTTAACAAAATGTCTAAAATCCCAAGTGGCCGCTCACTTTTGGGCATATGGTGTACATTGTGTATATTTTTATTTTCCTTTTTTTTTTTTTTTTTTTTTTTTTTTTTTTTTTTTTTTTTTTTTTTTTAAACTCTAATTGGATTAACAGGACGAGCATAATCGGCTTTCGAACAGATCGTTGTAATGTAAATATTTAGAAGGATTTCGGTTGCTTTAGTTATTAATCTTTAAATCCCGTTATCAATTTTGTGTTCTTTAGAGTGTATGGAAATTATTTTGCCTGAAAAATGTTAAACTAATTTTTAATTATGATTGAACGGCTTAAGTTATTTAAGTTGGTTTATAATTAAAGTACAGCAAATCATCATTCTGTATTTTGACATTATATGAGCAGATTATCAAAGTAAGAAATACGATAAATTTTGAAGAACTCATATTTTATGTACTAAAAAAGATGTTACACTCACAGCACTCCATTTTTACGGTTTCGCTCATCTGACGAAACCCTATTTTTCTCTGTCCTTTGTCTGTCCATCTGTCACAGAGTCCATACACAAAAACTATATAAGTCAGATACTTTAAATTTTGTGTACTTAAATCTGAATACCTCGTGTTACACGACAAATCATAAAATTTTGAACCAAGTTATTATTTTAATTTAATAAATTTTTTCAATATCAATTTGCGATTTGAATTTTTAAAAAGAATCCTAATATAAACGATTTTCGTGTAGACATCATAGCTTAGAGGTAAAGCGTCTCGCTAGCAAACAGAATATTCTTAATTCGAACCACGAAGCTGGAACTTGAAATTTGGTGTGAAGGTGGGGTACCTTGAGACGTTTTTCAGTAAATATTTTTTTTTAACATTTATTTATATTTTAAAACCAATTGTATATAAAGTATAAACATTTCTGCATCAAATAAACCTCATAATAATCCAATAGCTCACATAGGAAACGAGCCACATAGCACATGGGAAAAGTCCAATCTGCCCCGCATGGTGGGGCAGGTTGGGTTACTAGTTTTAATCAAAAATACTTATACAGTTTTATATTTAATTGATGGATAAAGTTTTAAATAAAGTTTTAGTTGAACTTGAGATGATTTAAGCATTAAAACACTTTAATAATTTGAATTGTAACGCATGTTTTCAATAACAGATCTTGTATTTGATGCGAAGAAAATGATGTTCTTCAAATTATAATAAAACACATCTTTGACCTATTTCGTTTTAAAGAGTGCCAAATTTTAAAGTTATATCTGTTTAATACACAAATGAGCTATCTCTTTATCTTATCTTCTCAAAATGAATATCGCATACTTGCTGCTGTCCTCAACATTGTGAATATGCCCCACAAATGCTACAATGCTTTGTTTTCCTTCAAAGTTTATCAATGCACACTAACACAATTGGCTAGCCTGTAAGTTTCTGGACCTACTTTGAGCAAGTTTGCAATCGGTAGGAAAATCAGCATCACACGAACAGTTTAACTCATCACTACTGACATTATACAAACCATTTATATTCCTTTTCTTTCCAGGAGTAATTTTCATTAATTTTGCTTGTGCAGCTCTCTCATACTCACTTCTTGATGAAAATCCTAACTTATTGTGTAATTTTTCTTCTTCTGTAAGCTGCATTTGATCTTTCCAGCATTTTTGGAATGTCCCAAGGCACTCCACAACTGAGTGTACCAAACTGCCCCATCTCGCACATTAAGTAATAAAAACATTTATACTGTTACGTTTAGCATTACAGTCTATTTTTACCACTAAAATAACAATAAATTCACGTTTTTTTTTCATCACAACATGCTCCCACTTCTATTATTTCATTTCCTTAATGAAAAGTTTATTCTTCAAAACACACATTAATATTACTCAGCCTCATTCAAAACAAAAATAAGAAATAATAAATTGATTGTTCCCAGCACACACCAGAGATTCCAAAACACATGAGAGAATAGATTTTAGTATTATAAATTGACACTTATGTGCGCTAATTTTTAACTGGAAAATTAAGCCTGAAAATTAAGATGTGCCAAGGTGGGCCATGTCCCAACGTGCCCCACCTTCCCCTACTATAAACACATACATTCAGTGTAATTTCTAAATAAATTCTCAATAGTTTAATCAATGAGGCAGTTATTTAATTAACATTTTTATCAATTTTTTCAACCAGTTACAGCACGTGTTAAAAAAAATGGATAATTATATATTTCTGTAAAAAATTTTGTGAAATGTTTACGTAATTCCATAAACTCACTTCTATTATAAAAATGCAGTTTTAAATAAAAGTATGATAAATTTAACCACATCAACGTCTTGTTTCTCCAATTGTATGATCACGTTCTTTTTTTTTTTCACATTAAGTTTCATTGCTGAAAATTCTAAGATATATTTTTTCCCTTGGAGTTAACACGTCGGCTTCCTATTGAAATCACATCAAAAGGTTCCCAAGTTTCAAAAGAAGACTTGTTTATAGAAATCGCTTCACTTAGAGTTCTTTATAAAGTTTAAAAAAAACTGTGAATAAATCGAAAAAATATCATAAATTCTCACCCCTATCCTGAAAGCTTTTTGAATTTCAATGCCGGACAAAGATTCAAAATTTTTTCTCGCTGCGGGGTCAAAACTGAAAAACTTAAAAAAAAAATCAAATAAACATCTGTCATCAAGGAAAAATACCACCCGTGGCCGCACCTCCCCCCTACAAATACAGATAGCCCTAGGCGTCACGCTTTTTCCCCGAGACACGCGTACACACTATGTTCTAGTAATGGATTCGGCCTTTCTTCTTTTAAAAGTCCCATTCACGCTTTCTTAAGCCGAAAAAACTTCCTATAAAGGGCTTTTCACTTTGCTTTTATTAGAGCCATCTTTTGCTTTCCCTTTTTTTTATCCACTCCATATTATTATTATTATATTTTTTATATGAGATACATATTCCGATGATACCGAAATACACTCCGTTCAGGTCCCAAAGATGAAGCTTTTATCAAACGCTTTTAACGTTCCTGTTTTTCTATTTAACTTTACAGTGGACTGGTGACCTCGCCTGAACAAGAGAGAATATTAGCTATACTAAGTGATATGTTTATCCTGATTTGCTGCAGTCAGTGTTGTGTAAATTTTCTAACAAAAAATAGTTATTCAATCTTGGAGTACCCTCGAGGTTGTTCGAGAATTGTACGTAGCATCTAGTGTAGGTATAAGAGCGGAAGGTCTGCATTTAAATGATAAAAACAACAACAACAAAACAATTTCATGCGCGATTTTGTATATTTTAGAAAAAGCTTATTTTATATTATAGCTAAGATATTATTTACTAAATTAACTACTTATCTTGACCTTGATATAACGAAGAGTATAGATATAAAGTTTAGTCATACCATCAGATGAATCATTAGAACCATTTTTTAATCATTCTACATTTATTAGAAAATTCTAAAAGATTTTTTCATAATTGTCCATTCCACTAAGTCCTTTCACTCGATATAATCAATTTTCTCATATGAAATATATTTATATGGTATTAAAAATAAACGCACTCCGCTCAAGTCTCTAGGCTGAGATTTTTATATACATTTTTAAAGTTCTAGCTTTCCTTTGCAATTTTTCAGTAAACTGCTTAGCTTATTATAAAACTGATAATCCCATGTCGTCTGTAACCAATGACATGTTTCTTCTGATATTCTTTAGCCGGTGATGTATAATTTTTTCGGGGGAAAAAAACGCTACTTTGCACTACTTATCACAGTGGCTTTGACACTGTTGTAATGCTTACCTAGTATCTTTCCCATATATGGCACCAGTAAGCCTAAATTTGAAAGGGAAAAAAATTAGCTTTTTGACATATTTTACATAGCTGTAAAACATAAATTTATGCCATACTTATGATACTGAGTTTTAAAGATTGTTATGATACTGAGATTATTCAGCATTTGAAATTCCATTTTTCTTTTTAACGTTTCAGTAAATTGGTAAACTCATAATACAACTGATGATTCCACGTAATCTATATCAAATAATATGTTTATCGTGATTTACTTTAGTCGATGATGTATAAATTTTCTGACGTAAAACACTATTTATAGGATGGCAATAGCTTTGATTCTTTTGCAATGACATACCTAATATCGTTCGTATGTATGACACCAGTACGCCTAAATTGGAAAAGTAGAAAGAAAATTTAGTTTCGTGACAGATTTTGCATGTATCTAAAACACAAATTTATATCATACTTTATAGTTTTATAAATTAAACCAAATACTTACCATGATACAGTGTTTAATGTTAAAAAGTAATTATAAAAATGTTCGTTTAAAAACATACAGGGGAAAATAAAGCAATTTTGTTGCATGCGTATAAGTTTAAGTAATTAAGGTTTGTGGGTCCATCTTGTTGCCAGTAACAGAGTGTCGGTTTCTCCTCATCTAATTTATTTAACAGGTTGGACTCCGCCCGACTTTTTTTCTATGTGGTAACCTAAAGAGTCTTTTCTGAATCAAAAAAA
Organism: Maratus speculifer; assembly: GCA_964019185.1. Lineage (NCBI taxonomy): Eukaryota > Metazoa > Arthropoda > Arachnida > Araneae > Salticidae > Maratus > Maratus speculifer. Next base: position 253,621,408 of record OZ025299.1, read on the forward strand.
TACCCACATACTCGTCAGTAATGGGAAAACATGCATTGAGATTTAAAGCGGGAGAAACAAAGGTTCTCGCAGTCATAATCAGAAATATGCAACGTTATTTTGAGTTACTTTTGGAAGCTCAGATGGGTGTGTCAACTTTAGTTTTTAAATGTCAAGTATATAAAATGTATTTGTTTTATTTTCTACTGCACTTTTTTTTAACAACATTTTCCGGGGTTACTTCTTAGTAGACAACCTTTACAACAGAGAATTATAAAGCTCTAGTAATATACATCACATAATTCTGCTTACAAAGGCTACTTTATTATACAGGGTGATCCATAAAGATTGAAACATGCTTCAATTTTTCACATTTTGGAAATACTTATAGGCAATGTAAATTCTAAAAGTGTTCAAAATAAATAAGAAATTAAAGTTATGTTAATGGAAAAGTTCTGCCATTATTTCTAAAAGAGTTACATTTTTAAAAATTTTTATATAGTCCCTGGGTTGTACTTAAAAAACTTTCTCTCTGCTCCGACAAGTAAAGCGGAAAAAATTCCATTCTTCTACGATAATACTTACAATGTTATGATACGTTGAATTTAATGAAAGTTCGCAGTATTTCGTCATTAAAAATTGAGAAACTCATTTTTAGTGCCAAAAAGCCTAAAATTTCATTACATTCAAAGTCTTATAACTCGCTGAGTTTCGGTCGTAGTACTAAAAATAGAGGTGTTTTAAATTCAGACACATACGTGATTAAAAAGCAATTCAGACACTTAAGTGTCTGACTTTGAGGTTCAGCTATGGTACACGCTGGAGTTTAAGATGCATGACTATCTTACTGTGAGCATGGGCACGAACGAATCGGAAAAAAATGCTTGAAAAACGATTATGCCTGAATTTCAGATATTTAAAAGTTTAGACATTTTAATTTTTTCTTGCAATGAATAAGGGAATCCAACAATCCTTGAAACGGCCGTATTTAGTTTTTAATGTCATGGTGCTGTGCATAATTTTGTGCCTGAGCCTTGCAAAATTTTTGTAGCCAAAATTTTGCACTTATATCTTGAATTACTAACGAATGACAAATGAAGTGAAATGAAGGAGTTTGTTTAGCTTTTGTTTAAGTATCTGAGGATTTTAGAATTTTTCCTTACTCGTTATTATGAAAAATGCCGATTGTTTCCTTTTAGATTATTGGACTTGTGCTATATTGTCCCCTTTTAGATTATTGGATAAGTGGCAAATGTCTCAGCTGTCATGTTACAAACTCCCTGGAACGCACGCATTTTCATGTGTGATTGTGAAGTACCTATCAGTCACACAGTAGTTTTCACTGGAGCAGCATTTATTTTTTTATTTTAAATGTTTCCACTCTTTGATAAAGTTTTTAAACAACTTTTGTAATTTCAACGAATTTCTTACGTCAATGATCAATATAACGAAGGAAACGTAGAGTATACTCTACGTTTCCTTCGTTATATTGATCATTTCTAATTTTAATCTCTTTTACCTGCAACAGCAATATCACTATATCGGCCTCAAAATCCTTCTCTTGCTCCTCTAAGTTCGAATTTCCTGGCATTATTCCGTTTTGGGATCTTGTAACTTTGGCTGAATATATCTGAGATTCTACAAAATTTTATGGAACATTATGAACATTTACCATGTCTAATCAAACAAGTTGATCAGGCCGTTTTATGTGAAGAAGAGGGTTTTGTTTTCATTCGATTTGATCATTATTGCTATCCAATATGTATGAAGATGGATAAGACTTTATACGAAATAGCCAAATGAATTATAAAATTCGCAGTATTTATTTATCTTCTTGGCACGACGAGAGTTCAACACTTTAACTAAAGATACGATTTATATGAACCATGTACCCTGTCCTTTGTTCGAAACAAGCATAGTTAAGTCGGTAGGTAACAACAATATAATCAACTAAAAAATTGAAGAGGAAAATGAAAAGATAGACATTTTAGAAGTTTTTTAATATAGGTGAAAGTAAAAAGAAATTGTAATTTTCTGCTAAATATTTCTGAACAAAAAAAAAAAAAATAATAAATAAAAATAAATAAATAAATAAATAAATAAATAAAAATAATAGTAATAATAATAACAATACTCTTTTGTTTTATTTCTATACACAGTTTATTTCATTTCAAAATATGTATACTAAACCATGATTTCTAAAAATTGTATACATTTGGAAATAAATATTTATTTAAATTTAAAGAGTTCTGAATTGTATCTTGAATGTATCTAGGTTTTTGAATGCATAATAAAAATGCACCTTAAAACTCCCATAAGACCCAGTTTACAACATTTATGTATTTAAAGTGTTATGGGGTAAACGGGTTATTCAACTAAAATAGAGTTCCCATAAGGAAAAGAACTATATGACTAAAATCTTATTCTCTATCCAATTTGTAAGATCAAGATACGTAAGTTTATGTAACTTACATGGCTTGATTTGTATCATTTTATGCATCGGGCTTACACACAATTTTGTATAAAATTTCCTAACTACATGCCCTAAAATCTTTTCATTCAGTTTGCAGTAAATTTCAGTATTCAGAAAGATTTGCAGAAAGTACAGTTTCAGAAAGTACAGTTGACGATCGTTATAACGATCCCTCACGTGCAAAAGAAAAGAGTCATTATTATGGGAGGTTACTATAACGAGAGCGAATAAATAATAATAATAAAATTCAATGAGTTGCAGGAGAATTATTGCTTCAAAAGAAATTTTTTAATACAATTTTTTACAAATTTTAGCATGATTGTAAATAAAGCGCCTTTTTGACATGTTAAATGTTTTAGCAATTTCAGATTTAAGCATCATTTTTTAACCTCTGTCAAAACTTTTAATCTCGTATGTAACAGAATCACATTTCGTGTGTATGAAACAGCCATCTTAGAAAATTGCACACACCCAAAAAACTAAATGTCTGTGCGGGCGAGCACGCACATTCGCATTTGGTTCTGTCCGGGAAAATCAAGTTCGAACTAACTATTACTAATTTTCTGTATATACACTCATGTCCATAAATTAAGGATAATTCAGAATCACACAGAAATTAAGCTCTAAAGTAAAAATTTCACATGCAGAATTAACACACACATCTTCAAGACTAATATGCAAATTTCAGAAAGCCACCAGATGGCGCCAATAGTATGTCATAATGACGAAAGTGTGAGATAGGCGTAAATAAGGAACGGTGGGAAAAAGTAAAACTGTTAACAAGCATTTTCTAAACGTCTCTGTGCCAAAACCGAACAGTTATGACACGGAGGACACATGTGGATAATATTTTACGTGATAGAATTTTCGGCCATCTGGAATGTAGGTGTACTCAGATCGAAGTATCAGAGGAACTTGGAATTGCCCAAAGTGTAATTGCTAGACGTTGGAAACGATTTCAAGATGATGGAAATGTCAGTAGACGTTACAGTACAGGTCGTCCCGAGTTGCAAAAACGAATGAAGACCATTATTTGGCAGTAACTGCCAAAAGAAGCAGACGAAGCACAGCATCAGACCTGTCTCGTCAGCTATCCTCAGCCACGGGTACGGCTGTTTCAAGGCAAACCGTGTACAGACATTTGAGAAATATTGGTGTATATGTTCGCAAGCCTGTTAGATGTGCTCCTCTCATGGCAATTTACTGTCACCTGCAGTTAGCCCGGAGTAGAGAACATGCAATGTGGACATCGTCACAGTGGGCTTGTGCAATGTTTTCCAACGAGTCCAGGTTTAGCTTGCAGTCTGATTAACGTCGGACTTTCACATGGAGAACGCCAGGGACCCGCTACCACCAAGACAACATCATTGAACGACATCGGTACGATGGTCCAGGATTGCTCGTTCGGGGTGGAATTGTACTGGTCTCCAGAACAGATCTACATGTTCAAAACGAAACCATAGTAGGCCAAATTTATCGGAACATCATTCTGGACAACATGTACGTTTGTTTAAGGGGGCCATGGGCTCAGAATTTGTGTTTATGGATATTAACGCCGGTCCTCACCAAGCAAACATCATAAATAAATGCCTTCAAGCTGAGGATATCATCCGTATGGATTGGCCAGAATTTTCGTATGATGTGAATCCGATAGAGCATGTATGGGACATGCTTGGCCGACGGGTTGCAGCGCGTCAACCACCTCCTACATATGTGCCGGAACTTCGGAGATCATTGCTTGCTGAGTGGAGTAATCTTCACCAAGATCAGCTTGATAATTTGATACTCAGCATGTTTAGGCATTGTGCGGACTGTATTTCATCGTCTGAGAGACATACAATTTATTAACCATCATACCAATGATAAAACGTTAAATTTTTTTTAAGGGGGGGTACTTTATGTAGTTGCTCTAAGAAGCAACAATTGTAGATTTTATGAATGTTATCAAACATATACCATCGTTTTTCTTCTTTTTCTTTTGTTAAATAAATGGGCTTGACGAATAAGTCACATTTGTTTTGTTTCCATATCTTTGTTTGCTGAAACTGGCATTATCCTTAATTTATGGACATGAGTGTATTTTTTAGACCTCAATTGTTAACTCGGCAATAAGTCCTTCGTGATAGAAAATAGTAAGCTTTTCTTGAAAAAAATATTGGAGGAAAAAGTCACTTTATTCGCTGTATTGTGAAATATACTGCTGTGAACTATAATTGTATTGGAAACAGCATTGCATTGAAAAAATAACATAGCATTAAAGGAAGTACATTTCGTTGTATTTTGAATCGGTCATTATAATGTAATGGTCACTATAATGAGCAGTTGTTATAACAAGCGTCGACTGTATTGTTGCAAAATGTTTTTTTTTTGTTTTTCTACATTGTTTTTTACATATGTAGCTGTGTTATGAATTAAGAGGCCACTCGAGACCCAGAGAATAATGTTAAATCTATGAGGGTGTTATTTTCAGATATCTTGCTCAAATTTTAATATTTTCACATGATTTTTTTATGACAGAATTGCAAAGGGCAATCTACATCCTGGCTAGTTTTCACGTTTTCGATTTAGGCTTCGGACTTTTCTTTTTTTAATTACTTTGAATTTCAGAACCGGCTGAAACCGGTTCTGAAATTGAAACTATCATAATATTAACTAGTTGGATGTGTCAATCCCAAAACTTTCTTCTATCTCATAAGTACATTTTAATATTTAAAAAAAAAAAAAAAAAAAAAAAAAAAAAAAAAACGTGGTGACCCCAAAGTTACCCACTATCGAATTTCCTGAAACATTTAACCTAGCCTAACGAGATTCTGGTATCCGAAAAGCCTAAAACGCAAAATTTAATTAATATTCTGAGAAAATGAGCTTAGTAGTGCCTCATGTTGGGTATTTTATACTAAAACCTAATAAGCATTTATTTATGTCAAGATTTAACAGAATCTGAAATTTGATGGAATTTCGTCCATTAGTTCTTGAGATATAGTTATAACAAAAAATTTGCAAAACGTAGCACAGCAACACCATATCGTAGACAATTTATGCCAAAACGTAAAAAAGCGTCTAATTATGTTATGGTGTAAAAGAATCTGAAGTTTGATGAAATTCTGCGCATTAGTTCTTGAGATATAGCTAGTTAAAAAAAACCGTGTAAAATATAGCACAGCAGCACCATCAGTTGAAGGATTTATAACAAAACTTAATCATCGTGTAATTATGTTATATGTCATTTTGTAACAAAATCTGAAGTTTGATGAAATTCTGTACGTTGGTTGTTGAGATATAGCTATCAGAAAAATCGTGCAAAATGCAGCATAGCTGCTCCACCTGTTGCAAGGTTAATAGCAATATGTAATCAGCGTCTAATTATGTTATATATTCTAGTGTAACAGAATCTAAAATTTGATGAAGTTTTCTGCATTAGTTCTTGAGATATAGCTATCGCAATAATCGTGCAAAATGTAGCATAGCAGCGCCACCTATAGGGCAGTTCACACCAAAACCTTATCAGCGGCTATGTATCTCAAGGTATCGCGGAATCTGAAGTTTGGTGACATTCTGTGCATTAGTTCTTGAGATATAGCTATCATGAAAATCATGAAAAACGTGACATAGCAGCGCCACCTGCTGGCCAATTTACACCAAAACTTAATCATCGTCTATGTATATCAAGGGGTCACAGAATCTGAAGTTTGGTGAAATTCTGTGCATTAGTTCTTGAGATATAGCAATCTTGAAAATCATGAAAAACGTAGTATAGCAGCGCCACCTGCAGGCCAATTTTCACCAAAAACCAATAGGCACTAATTCATATCAAGGTCTAACTGAATATAAAATTTTATTAAATTTCGGGCATTAGTTCTTGAGATAGAGCGCCCACAAATTTTTTGTCACATACAGACAGACACACAGACAGACAGACAGACAGACAGACAGACAGACAGACAGACAGACGGACAGACTCACAGACAGACATTTTCTAAAAATAGTCGAAACGTGTTCAGGACCTTCTAAAACGTATAAATCCGTCGAAAACCGGAAGTCGAAAATTTTCATGAATCCAATACTTTCTTCTTGTAAAGATAGAAGAAAGTAAAAAATATATAGCAAAAATCGAAAAAGTAAAAACTAGCCCGGTTGTAGATCGTCCTCAGCTATTCTAAAATTTTTAGTTTTCTGACATTTTTAAAGAAAATAGTCAGTTTTTTAAAATCAAAATGAATGTGAATCGAAATGAAAGCGATATTTTTAATTATAAGTGGAAAATTTTCAGCCAATTTCTTAGTATTTTCAGAACTTACACCTCATTATACAGGATAAGTCAGAACAACATGGCATTAAAAACAAAAGAAAAGGAAATTACTGATAAGAATTACAAATAATAATTTTCTCTTGTACACCTGTTCTTTTTAATGTCTTGTTAGTACGGAACAAGACTATTTTTATTTTTAAAGCAGGCAAAATTCTTAAAGAAGAATAGCTAGAATAATCATTAATCAAAGAATATAGCTGAAATTAATTCATTCATTAATCATTAATTATGAATGAAAATTTAGTCATTAGTTTTGAATTGTTAGTCATATTAAATTACAACCAAATCTTGATGAGACTAGGCTTCAGTGACAATTAACACTAAATATACAGAGAATTTTACTGAAATTTTCTAAAATGTATTTCCCATCAAATATTTTATTTAAATTATTTAACATTTGTATTTATGTTTTTCAGTGCAATTTTTGTTTTATTTATTTTATGTAGAAATTTCTAGTTTGAATCAAATTATTTTCATTTGGTATCGGTCAAACGAAAGATTGTTGGCATAGTTTATTAATGCCAAGCCAACTGCCTCAGCAAAAGTTTATTTTTTTTCTAATTATGTTTATTTAAAAGTCCATGATGTAGTACTATGTGGAGAAAAAGTTTGTTATCTGATCAGTCATGATATCTTCATGGTGCGCACACTCCTCAGAATTTACAGGAGTATGGCACAATAATTTTAGGCTGAAAATGTTATATTTATTCATTTAAAAAGCAGAGCTTTTAATCTCCTTACTTGATAACTGATTTTGTTCGTGATATCGTCAAATTGTGCACACATCTTAGAATTTACAGTAGTATGGCACTGAAGTTTTAAACTGAAAATGTTATATTTACTAATTAAGAAAGCAGAACTTGTAGTCGCTCTGTTTTATCGAACAGAATATAATTTTGCGCTTACAAAAAGTCAAAATGCTTTATTAAAAGTTTTATTTGATATCTATTCATTTTGAAAACTACGAAATTAAATAGGCTATTCGAACATCATGCGTAGATTTCCTTACATTTGTGTTTCGAGGAAAAATAAATGTCTTCCACATGACTATTCTTAAATGCAAGGTTTCTATAAAAATACTTTTATACGTTCAAAAATCATTAAACAATAACAAAAAAATCTTTACTTTGTATTTAAAATGAAATTAAGACAGCTTTTAGAAACAGTGTATTAAACTTTCAGTAGGACCCATCTTGTTTCCCTCCTCTACCACATCTCACTATGGCAAGGCATTCTCTGAAGAACATCTAAATTATAATAATAAAAATGTTGCAAAATATGTTATATCAAGATAGATTTTGAAAAAAAAACAATTGTGAATAAGTTTTAGCTGGCTACTTTTAATTCATATCTTGTATTTTCTTTTTCAAAAACTCGCATTTACAAAAGAATCTTGAATTCCTGAAGTAAATTAGATGCATTGGAATTATTTAAAGTTTCAGAAAATTTTCTTTTTTCTTTTTTTATTGATGATAAATTTGAAAACCATATTTATTAATTAATTATTAATATTCACTTAATGTTTTCCCATTTTCGTTACATTTATAATTTCGTAAAACTGTACATATTGTGTATTTATATGTGTTGTGTCCAATCTATGTAAATATAACTAAAATTATCATTATGATGTAACTTTGGAAAACATAAGATAAACGTATACTTGTAATCAGTTTCGGAATAAATTCATTGAGCTGAAACTCGTGAGTTTGACTCATTTTCTGTTTCGAATTCTGTTTGATTCACTTTTTGAAAAGCAAGCGTGATTTGAGTTACACACATTTTTTTTTTTTTTTTTTTTTTTTTTTTTTTTTTTTTTTAAGTGACTTTGAACCAAAATTACAAACTAAAATCAATTTCATTTTTTTTCTACAAATATTTCTCGCAAACTAGGGGGACTATATTATGGAGTTCTGAGAAATTTCTGCGTATTTGTGCTGCGAATTAAAAAAAAATAAACTCATTTTCTTATAATTTATTAAAACTGTTTTTTAATTGTTCTTGTTGTGGGTGACTTTTAACATGGTTCGTACGGGTACCGTTATTCCTCATGTGATGTACCAGTATTATTTTACGAAAAAATAAATCTAGTTTAAACGTGCGAAATATCCCTTTATTTAATTATAGATCTTCTGTAAGAAAATACAGGTGCCAAAAAAATTTCCTTGTCATGAAATTCCAGGATCCGTACGAACCCTGTTTAATTTACTTGAGTCTGAAAATTAAAGAAAAAAAAACCATAAAAGCATTTTTTTTTTAATTACTTCTACTAAGTTTTTAATGGTTACATTTTGCAGGGAAAATTACATGAGAACTCCAGTTGATTCACCACCTTTTGATCTTTTTAAAATTTTATAATAAATATTTTACACATTATTAGCTGTTTTTATGAAGTTAAATGATTTAATCAGGAAAACATTTTCGGGGTAAAATTTGAAAAATTAAAATCAATCTTGAAACTCAATCTCTTCTAAAATTTCCAATGTTATGAAGCATTTTTCTTTATGTTTTTCTTACAAACACTTTCTATAACACTAAATATATCATTTTCAAAAATTTAATTATATTAAACTGCCCTTGAAATAGGTTAAAATACAGAAAAATAAGTATTTACTTAACTTAAAAAAAATAAACTATTCGCTTTAATGAAAAATTGACTGCTTATTGTTATTAAATGTACCTTAACCCATTAACGCCCAGCGTCCTTTTTTGAGGACGGTTACAAAAACAGCAAGAATGCGGTTTCCCCACCAGTAAAAAGGAAGACAAATATGTACCTTATTTCACGAGACAAAATCCTCGATAAATTTAGATAGAAGTTAATTTGCTTTTAAAAGTGGTGGGAAATAGAAAATTTAAGTTTTACCGAAGAAAATAATTCGGGCATAAATCTGTTAAGGAAATCTTAAAAATACAGGGAGGGAATGGGAAAATATTTCTTGAAGTCTTATCCACTTGATCATACTGGTTTGCTGAAAAGCATAAAATGAAAAACGGGAATTTAAAAATTGCAACTGTAAAATATTTAATGGGAAATGAACGCAATAAAATTTTTTTTGTACATTTTTATAATCATCAGATATTTAACTTCGCAATTTTTCAGTTAAGGGTACGTTTGCGTTACGATTGTCGTACATAGCTTACGCTTAATACTCCCCATCGTTTAACTCTACGTCTGCTCTCGCTATGCCACTTTAACAATCAAATATTTTTTTATTATTCAGAGAGACTGACACACAACAACAGACAACATTATTTAAAAAAATATTCTGAATAAATCAATATCAAAATCCTGAAAAGTGCATTTATCATTTTCTTTCTAAATCGTCATCAGGCTACGGACTCAGTTTGGTTCGTAGAAGTTGCATAATGACAGATTGAAACATAGTTGTTTGTCAACATTTATGTAGTTAACTAAAGAAAAGCTTGTAGATTTAAGCCAATAAAAGCTATAACTATGAATTTGAATCATTGAAAGCGCCTTTATCTGTTTTAAAAAAGGTGGAAGGGAATGTTTTTGTAATATTTTTCAAGCACTTCTTTCTCGATGAATCTTTTATTATGAAGCGGAAATAAATGACTCGGTTTCTATTGTACTTCGTCAAAAAACGCTCACATTTCACTAGAGGAGGCTTGATTTTCGCTTCATTTACTACGTATTTAGACGCCAATCTCTACCCCCTCCATCCGCAACCATCAAACTCCCATCGCTCAAAAAGTTTAGCTTTTAAGCAAATGAATGCGTGCCCCCTTTCATCGTACGTCCGTCTCTATTCCCTGAGTTCGCCACTAAGTGGTAACGGAGACGAGAACATTGAGCAGTGCCTACTGAAAACCAACCAATTTTACGCCCGAGGCCCCCATTTTCAGAGCCCCCCCCCCTTCACTAACAGTGCACGCGAAGGATAGACAATTTTAAGAGTCGTCCACAAATTCTTTTTACTATCAAATACTTTCTACAAAAGCTCTTCGCGCTTGAAATGATCGAAATCAAGATCTTCTGGAGCATCTAATCGCCAGAGAACGGTCTTTAAGTTGTACAGTATAAAGACAAGAGCGATAAGAAGCAAGGTGACAAAGATTAGCTCCACTCATTTTATCTCTTGCTTTCAAACGCAGTTGATGGGTACTTGGACAATGCTGCAGCACTTTTCTAGCCCTCAGCAGTTTTTCTGTTATTGTATGAGACGGGCAAATGGGTCGGGTTGTTTTTCTTTTCGATCCCCAGCATCCCAACGGGAAATGTTTGGAGCAGCTTCGAAAGAATTGTTCAGGGGAGATTGGAGTAAGTACAGATCACACAGGCAGTTGATTTGACTCGCATTTAAATGCACTAAATTGAACGCTTACATATTCGGTAAATAAGAAGGCGACGGATTTTAAAAAAGGCAATTAACAAATTAAAAGCTCATTTTCATTAGCAAATTGCAGATCTGACTTCCTCTAAATGCTTACAATTTCATATTTGTAATTAAGCTCTTTAATTAATTTAAATAGATGACATTTTCTATTTGATTTCCGACTTTATTTTTTTTATTTTCAAACTACTTTTTTTTATATTTCAAACTATACATTTGTTTATTTACTTTGGAATACTTGAAACTTTAAAACAATTTCGAAGATAAAAAATTTTTTTACTTACGTTTTATATTTTCAGATTTGTTGTACAGAATCGTAGCTGAATATAAGATATTCATATTTCAAACTTATATATAAATAAATTTTTTTAATGAAAAATCACAGTGTTAATTCAGTTGTTGTACAATTATTTCGATTCATATATTCGCATATTTTAATTCCATTCGGCACAATTGTTTGGATAACCTAACTTAAAGAAAGTACATAATAATAATAATACTATAAGAATATAAAATATTTATTCTAGAATAAATAACGACAAAGCGCATTTATGAGCCGTATTGTAAAATTTTAAAATAGCATGGTGCGCTTAAGGCTGTTCTTACATCAAAAAGGGCAATTTTATGACATAAGTTTTAATTTATTTTTGTTCAAAAATACATGAAACTAGCAGGTGTTCAGAAAGTAGTGTCAAAGTGGGAGTCTGAAACCTTTCTACGCAAAAGAATTATAACCACTCAAACAGGGATAAAAAACTTGTTTATCACGTGATAATATCGCTTATAATTCAATAGGCAATTTATTGTTCCAAAAATGGAAATATCAGTTCTATTCCAAATTGCTTCCATAGTCAGGCCTTCTAATTATATATCTTTCTGTTTAAAATATAAATTTGTAAATGTGTTAAAACGTTCGACTTTTGTTGAGTAGAGCAGTTGAGAACAGGCTTAATAATGGCATTTTTTACGAGAAAATGACACAGTGCATCCAAAGATAAAACTACACTGTCAGAAAAATTCGTCAATATACACTAAGTTATCGTTATTTTTTCACAAATAATTTCTGTTCTCCCAGAAAACGTATTTGTTCTGTGAGTTCATTCCGAGCGTCGAAAAATGAGGAAAAGTTTCCGTTTATATCCAGCACGCATGCGCATTGGGTCTGTTAGTAATAAGTTCGAATTTATTTTTAAAATGAAAAACAAAAATATTCTATTGATTAAAATGTCTAATTTAGTTTTAAAAGACAAAAATGTTTTCGAATTTAAAAATAAATAACAATTACTTTCTTTATTCGTTCAAAAATTCTCACAAATAGAACATCCATGTTTTTTCTCTAACATTCTACGTAATATATTTAAAATTCACATTTTTATACTATATTAATACTAAACGTAAAAAAAACCCAGCCACAGTTTCATTAAAGATGAAATCTTTCTGAGATTAACTGCATAATTAAAAGCTTTTTAACGAAATACACCAACCCACACCATATGAAATGAACGGTTCTATTTTAACGCACAATCATCATGAGCAGCCGTAGCGCCGTGGATTAGCGTTGGTCTGGTAATCCTGGGGTCCTTGGTTCGATCCCCGCCTCTTCCGCATTGATTTTTTCCAAACTTTTTTCAAGTGACGGATATTTTTCCTCTTTTGACAGAGAAAAAAATAAACAGAAAATCGTCAATATACAGACAATTTCTGGCAGCAGTGCTGCCAGTGCATTTTCTGTGAAAAGACGGAAGTTTTTTTGAGAGTGTACATCAAGATCTGATAAGTGTAAAATAACTCATGTCACCAAATTTTGCAACTTTTATGTAAAAACTTTAACAAATGCGCGTGAATGGAATATTTTATAGTGATATATACGAATATATATCCAGTGTAATAAATACGCAACTAAAATATTTCGTGTGTTTGCTTAACATTTATGTTAAATGTTCCAAATTGCAACTCAAAACGATAGTTCAAAAAACATCGAAAGTTTAGTGATTTTGAATTTTAAATTCCAGAGAATTTTTCAGAGAGATTAAAGTAAGTACAGATTATACAGTAGGGTGGAGCGAAAAAAAATTATTTTTTAAAAATCAAAAACGGGTAGGTGCTAAAAGTTGCCTTTATACTAGTACATCAACTGCGTGAAATTTTACCGCTGAAAAAAATGTCTTGAGTCTGCGCTTTTGCTCCAAAAATCGAAATTTTGGGTAAAATTTGACATTTTTTGAAATTTTTTCAAAAAAATTCAAAAAAAATTTCAGAGCTGGTAATTGTTTAAAAATCCTATTTAAACCTTTGTTGTTAATTACTTAATATAATTAAACTATAAAACAATATTTTTTATCCGTATGGCTGGGTCAAAGAAGACAACTTTTGATAAGAAAACGGCATTACCACTCTATTGGGACATACAACGAATTGTAGTTTTTAATACAGCTATTGTTTTCAAAACTATCTTGGACATACGTCGTCGAGGTGCCTATATTTCATAACACACCCGTCAAAATTACTCGATCATCTTAGTACAATATTTTATTTATACATTGATTTGTGATTTTCCTTATCAAAATTTGACATGTTTTCGATGCATCCACCTAGTTTATCTGCTCTTTGTATCCACATGCTGCTGTGACTAATCTTAATGTATATTTTTATAGCTTATACGAAAAAATGACGAACAGAGTAATGCACAGGAATATTATTAAAGGGATCTATTCGGCCATCTATTATCTTTATCAAACTTACATTCAGTTGATGAATAGTGATTGGAAGTTCTGTTACCAAAACATTTTTTAATCATTTTTTTACGTAATGATTTTTTTCAAAGATAATTTCAGGTATTTCAACTATAAGTATGCCATCATTTATTCTACTTTTACTTTTTTTATATGTTGAGAAGCAAGCTGTTTCATGTGATGGTGATCGTCAGAGAGAATTGCAATGAGAATTTGTTATGCATGTGTAGAGGTTGTTGTAAATAACTTTTTTTTGCATTAGTTTTATGCCATTTTCTAAGTGTTTTCGTAGCCAGGTAATTTCCCATTAACTATTAGATCCCCTTTTTATAAGCGGACAACTTATAATGCACAGTAGTTTTTGAGAGAATGTACAGACTCTAATGGGCAATAAGTACTCATTTAAAATTAGGAGAATTCTATTTGTCGCTGTGAACCATTTTGCATGGGGTAACCTTAGAATTGTGTATAATAATGAATGATATGCTACTTTAACTGCAGTGAATTTTCTCTGGGTCAATTATTAGAGAAGTCGATATAAAACTTTCTAATCTATATGGATTCACTGGATCAATAAGAAAATTTTTGTCTACGTACTATTCACGTCCTATTACAATTTTTTAAAACAGAGAGAAAAATTTCGAAAAATTATTTTCCCAAATTGAGAAAAAGATACTGAGAACAGACTAGAAATTTCTGCCGGAGGTTGCAAAGCAAATTCATGAGGACAGCTATTTCTCAGATGAACTGGGGAATAATTTAGAAAACATCTCACACAAAAGACAGCTCATAAAGCGAATAAAATTTTCCGCTTTATATAAGCACAGATTGACTCTATAGGTTCACTCACAAAATATATAATCCAAATCTATACCGCAGGATGTTTTACACCAAATGTAATACACACCTAAAGAATAGGTCTAAAAACTTATTGGAAATTACTCGATTATGAAGCAACACAGGAAACGAAATAAAACAAATACTAAAACTTCTTTAGAAATATTGCTGCTTTACATGCAAATTTTGTTTGCAATCCTCTGTAACAATTGTCATAATATTAAACAACTAGCTTCTCAGCATATATTCAATGTAATAGGTATAGTAAATAATGTCATACTAGAAATTGAATCCATACAATCAATTTTTAGGAAAATCATTATATATAAGATGTGATTGATTGAAAAAATGCTGTGGTAACAGAACTTTCAATCATAATGTATTAATTGCATGACATTTTAAAAAAGATAATAGACTGCTGAATAGGTTCAGTTAACAACATACCCAATACATTACTCAGCTTCTCTTCTGTTATACAAGGTATAAAAATATACGTGCAGTGGGTTACACCAGCAGCATCCAAAATCCGTGAATACAAAGAAGAGGTAAACTACTTTGATACATAGAAAACTATGCGCGTATTCGGAAAAAAAATAACAATTCAATACATAAATAAAACACTGGTCCTAGATAGTCGGACGGTTGGGACGGGTGGGATATGAAATGCAGCCAGCTCCACGAGTTATATCTAGGGTAGTTTTGAAAGCAGCTACGTAAGAATTGCATTCAAAACAACAATTCGCTGTATGCTCCAATGGAACGGTAACGCTGGTTTTTACCAAAAATTGCCCAAAAATCTTTAGAAAAAAAAAATCATATTTTTGTAGCTAAAAACGAAAGTGTGTTTTAGATTCGAGGCCATATTACATTTGAGTAAATAATGTATACGCTTATCTTTATTACTGATCAAGAATTCTATATTTAGTAAGAGTTTCTATAACAAACTGTGACTCCTGTTTCCCTACATGTAGTGTATTCCCGAAAACAAAATACACACACCGTAAAAAATGACACATGATTTTTAATCTACGAAAATTTAATAATATTCAAGAATGAAAATATACAATAACCTCTTTCGTGTCATCGAAGATTCCAAAAAGCGTTTTATTACCTTCAAAAATTTCATAAAACTTTTTATTTTTGAAATTTAAAGAAATATTTATAAAAATAAAATTTTATTAGCTGCCCGTCATTTTTGAAAAAGTTTCTAAGAAGCTTTTATAGTGTAAATAATGAATTTTCTCAAATGGGAATATCACTTTTTTGGATGCAATAAGACACCTCAGATAAATATTGTATATTCAGAAAACATGTTTAACAAACAAACAATCATACTAAATTAAAAGCATTAACATCACCAGTGTGTTCCAGTTGTATGCACAAATTCAGTTATGCAGCTGAAACTTTAACTTGAGAATTGACAGAATCCGAAAAACAGATTTTCCGTGTACCCAGAACTCATTAATGCATTATTAAGGGGAATCTCGATAGTAGATTCGAAATAGCTATTTGCTACCTTCTCATACTTTATTTGTGCATATCTAATCGTTGGTTTTCTATCTTTAAACATTGTTAAGGGGTTCCGGGACACAAAAATCTTCAAATTTTCTAAAAATATTTTATTGCATTAAAAATTTCTTTGTTTTTTCTGCTTAAAAAACGTTTCAATGATGTTTATATCTTAATAGGAGCAGAAAATATTCATTTTTATGTTTTGGTTTTCTTTAAAAATCTAGCTTTCAGGCAATGGTTGTTAAGGAAATGATTTCATATGAAAATGAGCTTTTCTTCATGATGGGATTTTTTCATCACTTCCCCTTGAAGCTTCTAATGAAATGTTTTCTAAACTTATGGACAACTAATAGAAATTTGTTTTTATCAATTCTTCTTTAAATTTAAGAAATTCATAGTTTCTTGGGATTTTTAAAAATAAAGGAATGCTTTTCGGAATTTTGGTTGTATCAGAAAAGATTATTATATATTTGTGTTCGTGATTATTGCATATTGTCGTAGAATAAGAATCATTCCTCTTTTTAATTTATAGTGTTGTAGTGCTTAATATATATTAAGGACAGCTGTGAAGAATCGCTTTATTTCGGAAATGCCGGAATGCTGTTAAAAGAGTAGTTGAAATTAATATTTTAATATTTCCATTTCCACATAAAATTAAATAGCATATTACAAATAAAAATAAATAACTTGTATAGTTTCATACTATATAGATTTTTAAAAAAAGCATTTTGTGGCTGCTCTCAAATGAAACTGGCTAATTTTCTGAGGCTATTTTTAAATTCATGTTTGTTCGCAAATATACTAGAATTGGTTGATGCTTTTATTTATAAGTTGTTATTACTTTCTTGAGCAAGGAGAAAGGTATTAATTTTATAAATTAAGAATACAACGTATATATTTAAATAATTTCTTCATATTTTATCAGAATGCAGTTTTTTAATATTGCATTACGTTTTTTAATAAAGCTGTTTCAGCGAGAAAAATTGAAATTCCACATTGTTGTAAAGTTAATGTGTAAGTAATTACGTATTTGTTTATTACGTTTTTCAATAAAGACAGAAGTTTTTTCTGAAATTTCTGTCAAATTTGATGTTTTGAAACGAATTTCCTGACGCGACAGCAGAGGAAGGAAAAAGAAACTGCCGTTCTCACACTCACTCAACTCACGTCGCTTTTAACTCAAGTTGTATATATCATTTATCATAGAATGAAAAAAAAAAGAAAAGAAAAGAAAAGAGGTCAGAAAATGTGTCAGAAAGTTTTACGTTGTTGAGCAAGGAGAATCGCATTAAGTACATAAATTAAGAATACTGTACTACGTATATAGTTTATAATTTCTTCATCTTTTCTCAGAATGCATTTTTTTACATATTGCATTACGTTTTTTAATAAATATATTTCATCGAGAAAATTGAAAATTCACATTTTTGTGAAGTTAATATGTTTCTTAATAAATATGTAAAATTACGAATGTTATTATGTAACTTAATATAATGCACAAAAAAATATATCATTTTCCATTTTTTTTTTTTTTTTTTTTTTTTTTAGCAATTATCATTTAAATTTCTATCTTTTTGAGAGAAATGATAAAGACTGCTGATTAATATTAAATGAAGTGGTTTAAATTAAAAATTTTAAAAAGTCTCCATAATTCGGAAATATTCATTCATATTTTAGGTAATGCATGTGTAGAAAATCTTAAGTGAGATTGCCAAAGCTCGAAATTTTACGATATAGATGAAGAGGTGTACATAAGACAAAGTGATATATTATAAGACAATTATGGAAATCAATAAAAATTATTGTGTTCAATATTAAAATAGTCCTTCCGGCAGTGCCGGGAGGAAGAGGTAGCTTTCATATATTTATATATTTATTTATTTATTTTAAATTAAGTTACATTAGTAGAACCTGATTATGAGTTTGGTCGAAATCTTAATTCAGGTGCACATGCACACTCTTATTGAAATCGATTAATATATATATTCGATAACTCAGCCATTTTGTAAGATACAAACGAAACAAAAAATGCTCCGAATCTTTGTATCAAGGTCAAATGCATAAAAGAATTTTTTTTTCAATTTCTCACTTTCTTGTACCTAATTTAAAATTTTAAAATTTATAAAAAAATTTAAATGGCCGCCATTTTGAAATAAAATGGCGGATGGAACTGAGTATCGAACTCGATTCAGGCCTCAGTATATACTATGTCCACACCAAGTTACATCCAAATCGATTCATAAATACGCGTGTTATTACCTGACAAAAATCAGATCGTTTAAAAATGTCAGCCATAAGAAAAATTCAAAGTACTATAACTCAATCATTTTTTAAGATATAGACAAAATAAAAACTGTTCTGGAATCGTTGTTTTAAGTTCTAACACGTAAAAGAAAAATATTTTTCAACTTTTAATTTTTTCGCATTGAATTTTAAATTTCAATTTCTTTTTATTTAAAATGGCCGCTATTTTGAAACAAAATGGCGGGTGATGCTGGCCAACGAATTCGGTCGAGACATTTGCATGTACTATGTACATACCAAGTTTCATTCAAATCGGTTCATAAATACGTTAGTTATCGCATGACAAAAATCAGATATATATATATATATATATATATATGGTTATATATATATATATATATATATATATATATGTCAACATTTGAACGGAGGGTGGTTTTGGGGTCTGGGGGTCATGATCGGTGAAAATATACCAAAATTTTCTGGAAGTGTTTTCCTCCGGACGACTGCAATAGGTAGCTTTTTACTTTTTGTAATGAAAGCTACCTAACATAGTTACTTTCTCCTCAGATTTATTGAATTTGACGAACTTTCATTGAGATAAATAAGAAAAAAGACACATTTAAATACGTAAGTAACCTAATTGTTCATAGATTAATCAAGTTCCTTTTTCCCTAAAAATTCCCATGTAGCATTTATAATTATAGTACATACACTAAAGTTCATAAATACTTATTTAATTCTTATGATTTTTGTACAATTAAATCTAATAATTTCACATTTGGCTCTTTTTTAGTCATCTCGATAGCAAAAGTTTCCCTCGCGACTCTCTTTAGTTGATATATAACTTATATGATTTGCCTGAAGGCTGGATCACACAAAGCTGATCATAGGCCCTAGATGTGTTTCCCGTGAGGTTTTTTTATATTGAGATTTCTTGATTGCCACCTCTTTTTTTGAAATAGTAGATTTTCCTTTATTTTCGCCTTTATTAATATGTTTTAAATAATCAAATTTGATCATTTCAAAAAAGTGATGCCAATCAAGTAATTTGAATGTTTTTTTTAAAAGGTAGCCCACTGTTAACACTGGCATTGGTCTCTTAGTGTTGCAAGAGGGGTGTCAGTGGATAAGTCGGGCAGCGTTTTCGGCGCAAAGTTTCTCGATAGAATGTTAACCCATTCAAGCGCAAGGATCCCACGTTGGGGCGACTTAATTGTAATTCCAAACTTACAATCGTCACCAAGAATATTTTAATAAAATTTTTGCCTTTATAATGAATGCTTGACAAATGTTTTTACTTTCGAAGATTGTCCGTTTGTATATTCTGGTGGCAACAGTTTCCTCATTTTGCGAACCTTTTTGTAAACTGATTCTTAAATGATCCTCCCTTACTGGGTCAGGAAGGCCTCCAGAGTCACATTATAAAAACATAGCCTAATTGCCCCACGAAATCTTAATGTTAGATTAATAAGTATTTTTTATGTTGCATATAAAAAAAAATATATTTATTTACTGGATGTGCATAAAATATTATCGGAAATTCTTTGCATCATAACTTTTGATTTAAGACCATAACAAAAAACAAAAAACAAAACAAAAAAATATGCAGTCAAAAAGTAAAACTTAAAATGTGTTTTAATAACAAAAACGTTACATATGCGTAGAGTTACAACGCAAAACTTTATTAATTAAATAACACATATAGTTGAATAATATTTTTTCAAAGCAGTTGATGAATTATCAGCAAAAAGTTAGAGAAACAGATATTACATAATCCAATTATAAATTTTTGATAAGTCTGATAAGATGTTTTTATTAGTTATTATTTGATTATAATCGTTATTTATTTAATAATGTCTTGAATTACACATTTTCGCATGTACATATTTGATTGTGCCGTTAAAAAAAAAAAAGAAAAGAAAGAAAGAAAGAAAGAAAGTAAGAAAGAAAAAAAAACGTATTGTGTTTTTCTTTACATAATATAATAATAAAAGCTTTCACCGTTTGCTTAATTCAAAATTTATGAGGTAAGGAGACCCTGACAATAATTTATGGGCAACCTGTATTTTAAATGGCGAAAATATTAATTTGTATATCTGCTAATTTAAAAATTACATCTTACATCATGCAAAGTCTAATTGGTTCATACTGTCAAGATGTTAATTGTCCCCATCAATTGCACAACTGCATAATCTAATATTCAATAAACTAATGTTATATGAAAACATTTACATTGTATCCTTACACTCTAAAAGTGGAAGGAGTGAAAAGCTCACTTTTTGGAAGAGTGAGAGGCATTTTCACTCTTTTTGGAGTGAATTTTATAAAAATACACTCTTTAAAGGGTGGAATTTTTCACTTCCTGGAAAGGAGTGAAATATTTCACTCCATAGTTGAGAGTGAAGGGTCACTCTGCTGTCTAGAGTGAAATATCTCACTCCGTTGATGAGAGTGGAGGACTGGCTTTATACACTTTAAAATTTTTCGTTCACCTTTGAAGCAATATTTATGAAGTAAAAAAAATAAAAGCACAAAAATATGTCACTTGTTAACAGAGCTGATATTCGACACATTTTTCTGGAGGGGGGGGGGGGAGGACTTTTTCCGGGAAAACATTTTTCGCGGGCATATCATTGCTCCGGGGGCGCGTGTTCCCCATGATCCACAACTTGAATTAACACTGCTTTTTAATTTTCAAAAATTGAATTTCGTAATGTAACCTTAGAAATTACGCTGCACTACAAATAAAAACGTTTTAAATTTAAACACATTTATGACTGAAAAAGAATTTTAAAGATATTTGTCTTAATTCAAGATACATAATCCTTTTATTAAAATCGTGTTATAAACCAACCAAATATGTTGGAATTATCCAATAAGTATTTTATTTTAAAACAGTAATAACATTTCTTTTTTTCTACTGTGCTAAACTGAAAACTAGGTCACGATTTCTGCGCATGCCTGTTTTGATGATGTCTTTTTTGAGATAAGAACTCGAGCAGGAATAATGTGCGCGCCATTCTTTAGATTTAAACAAATGGATATTTATGGAATGAAAGGGTATGACATTTTTAATTTTAATGTTTTTCTTGTAAATCTATATCAAAAGAGTATGAGTTACACAATGTTTAAAAATTGATCACTTGCATTTTTTTTCTAGTTTAATGTTAAAATTTTCTTTTCCAAGCTGATATCTGTTATATCTTCATGAAACGGTGGGAAATATAACGGTTGTTTTGATAATTGGGAAGCTTAAATTGCGAAGCTTTATAATTCAATTCGTTTGGCTTGTGTGAATAAACGAATGCATCATAAATGATTTAATCTTCCTTTTCGACACTGTAATGTGACTAATTTGTCATTTCACAAAAACAAAACATGCAGCATAAGATTGAATTAGCTAAATTAAACTGCAAATGTTCCATTAAAGCGTCGCTTGAAAGTCGTTTGAAATTCTGCTTATTTCATGTTGCATTTCTTCTTTTTTTTACTGTTTACTGATTATAAACACTAGGAGTAATTTCATCAGTATTTATTTTATGTGTTACTATTATAATTATTTGCAGTTGGAGAAATATGATATTTTAGGAAAAGTTTTCAGCTTGGTAAAAAAAAAGCATCAACAGTGTGAAAATTTTCTTTTCATATTGCCATAATTTAAACATTTGAGAAAATTATTCTTATTATTGATATTTTAATTTGTTATTGAAAATTGTAAATTTTGCTACCCAATGTTTCAGCAAATTTAACATTTATCAAATTTCTAAAAATACGATATGAATTTCTTATGTAATACCGTACGATTTTTGAAACTTAAGTAAACACAGAAGCATTTTATTCATCTACTATTGCAGTTTAATGGTACATATTTATAAAGTATTCCTTAATGTGTTTTGAATTTTTAAAATCGGTATGTTATTTTTTTTTTCAATTTGTATGCAAGCATTTTTCTTCTATATTTTGTTCATGATTTTAAATTGTGAAATTTGAGTAATATCTGAAAGCATTATTAATTTCCCTTATATTACAATCGTATTTTAGTAATTATTAGCACTAAAAATGTACATGATAATTTAGGAATAAATTTGTTTCTGTCTGGTATGAAGTACATGAATAAAATTTCATTACTAAATATTTTTTAAGTTCATAATACAGAATTAAATATATTTTTAAGTGATTCATAACTACTTTTTTATATTCAAAGTATTTTTCCAGTAATTAAAAACAGTACATATTATGTCATTTCTTTTCTTCTTTTTCTGTTTTCTAGATCAATCTTTTCATTTTAAATTATGTAAAATTTATGTAGCTCATATTCATAAGATTTGCAGGCATAGAAATAATAAATATGACATATCCTATTGTTCCATATGTAACTATATTACTGAAATCCCCTTTTCACCAATAGCGAGTAAGAGTTTAAAGATAAGGAATATGTTTAAAAAATATATTTATTACATATTCCAGAGAACAGAAAATTCTATACTCCATGACAAAGAATGGCAAATTATAACAAATAAAAAAGACATTGCACATTCTTAATATTTAGACCAGACTTTCTTCGCCGGCAGGGACACTAGGCCTCAAAGGTGTCCATTACTGTCCATACGGGTTGTATTAATGTTGTTTTTACGCAATAAAAAGATTTTAATTACACATAAAAAAACAATAAAAACATAGATAACGTGCATCAGGGAATTGTTAAAATAATATGTAAAACTTAAAAGGTATCGGAACAAAATATTGACTGTTTAAGATTTTAAAACTGATTAATAACTTGCGTTTATGGGCATTTTAAAACTATCATACATATTTATGGGGCTACCAATAAAATTAAACAAAAGAGGGAAAATTGGAATAAAATACTTTATTTCTGTCAATAATGTAATTTAATTCATAGTAATTTTAACTAAGTTTTCCCTTAAAAAGTTCAATTAATGTTACATACTATGAATTAAATAAATATTGTTAATAAAGTATTTTATTCCAATCTTTACCATGCTTGTATTTATTTTCATTGAATGCTCTAAAATATACAATTCTTTTAAAATGTTTTATAAAGCAATAAAAAAAATCACTGGATAAAAAACAAACATTCAGTCCTATGAAAAAGTGACTGCGAACTCCTATTAGGAGTGAAAAAACGCACTCCTTTAGCAAAAGTGAATAGTCACTCCTCAGAAAGAGTTGTTAGGAGTGAGTATTCACTCTTTTAGAGAGTCAACGATTTCCCTTTTGCTCAGAGTGAATAGTCACTCTAAAGAGGTTGGGCATATTTTGAGTCTGCGATAGAGTGAGTATTGACTCCTCCGGAGTGAATAGTCACTCCTTTTTATTTAGAGTGTACGTAAAAACCCTAAGAAGTTAAAATGCTGAATAATTTCTAAAAAACTCTTACTGCCAGGATGCGACTTGTGCCTACAACACAAGAACATCCAGAAGGAGTCCATTCGACTCCAGTCATGTGATTAAATTTCAATTCGAGCCAGAGACTTTTTTTGAAAAATGTTAAATTTAAACCAAGTAGATTTATGTTAAATAAATCAACTAAATAATTTTGAATAAACATTCTGGTGGGAAATATCATTATAAAACTTTAGTATAATTTCAGGACGTACTAGTGGTAAATTGTACAAACACATGAGCCTAAATTTTCAGCTATAATACTTTCCATGAAGTTACTAAAAATTACCTTTAAAATCCGTATATTAAGTTAGATGGCCAATAAAGGGTTACTTTCTGTATGATGAACTTCTAAAAATATTATCCGTATATGTATTTTTTACATATTTCTAAGAGTACTCAAAATTTGTTAAAAATTTATGAATGCATTGGCTAGATATAATTTAAAACTAAACATAGACCATTGACATGGGAGAAGCGAAATTCTTCTTTCGCACTTTTGCTGTCCCAGAGAACTCCAATGAAAACGTAGAAGTACCTCCCGTCTGTAAACTGCCATTAGCTTGTCATTTATTAGTTGGAAGCAATAACGGATTAGAAAGCTGCAATTTCAGAATTTTAGTTAAAAATAAGTAGGAAAAACGGATTTGAAAGATTAGCTAGTTCAGTTCCATCTTTAGTTGCAAGTTAGGATTTTTATTCTGCATTAAAAAAATATATCTCACATCCATTATTTTTGTGAATTTATACTGAATACACAACATCGATATATGGCAAGTTGCAATACCCGCGAGCGCGCTATTGTTTTTAATATTTATGTATGTATAATTTTATATGTATTAAATAATAATATATAATACATATAATTAAATATAAATAATAAAATTATATATATGTATCCATATCATTTATTTTATTTCATTTTATTTATTTTATTTAAATTAAATATAATTTTGTCATCCCTTTATAGCGGCATAAACATATTTATAATGAATCGAACGAAAGGTCAAAATGCAAATAAATAGTAAATCACCAAATGTTACTGAATGAATGAAAGCTAAATAAGTGCCGTAATATTAAAAGTAGCTAACGCTTTGAGTGATATAATTTTAGCATTTATGACTTTTTTTTGCTAAAGGGGAATTCTCGTTCTTCTCTTCTACACATCACTTAACAACCCGCATTAATGTATATCGTCCAATGAATTCTGATTGTGAAATATTACCCTCTTTTTCATAAGTCCTCATGGGACCATTATCTCGGGTTTCGTCGGTGGGGTAGGGCTAATCCATCCAAAACTGGAAGCTCTTTTACACTGCCGTTGGCTCAGAATCGGTCCCTATTTGATTTTATCCGACCCCCTTTTTTTCTAAATCCCCCATCCCTCTCGAGCCCCATCAAAACAGAATGGATTTAGTAATTATTCTTGATCCCGACGATACACATGCCGGGTTACAGTAACGACTGATTTCTCTAAGTGGTAATACAATACCATTCAAATAATACAGATGCAGTTGATTTTTTGATTTAAAAGATGGCTTAGTGGTATACTCTTGTTAATGCTCAACCATGTAAAAAATCCTTTGTCTACTGATATTGTTTTCTAACTTCTTACCTAAATGCAAAACAGTTACTTGGAGATAACATTTAGATCTAATTTTTATGTTGTTTTCACTACATTACAAAAGTTATCAAACAGACAGGAAATGCTAATTTTAAAAACAACAGACTCGAAAGAAAGCGTATATAAATGGCACGTGAAACAAACATATTTTAATCTTACAATAGATGTGGTTCAGCTAATAGGTGTGATGTCTCCTTGACGTTAGTTAGAAGTGATACAGCGATCACTGTGAACAGGAATGTGATACTTTTTTTTTTCGTCTCATTATTACGCTCAAGTGACCGTTATTTTGCGATTACGCTAAAATATCACCATGATGAGTCACGTGATAACTTTACAAGGAAGTTACTCTGTGATTCTTGTGTAATCGTCATTTGGACATATAAAGACACTATAATAGTTGCTTTGGGACGAGTCAACAAGTGGCATTAAATGGAAGTTATCTTGTGACTTTTCGTAAAGCAGTCCTTGTGATAACTTCATTCTATAATCTCCGAATGTCGGTCTGAGAGTCACTCCATAATTCCATTTAGTGACTCATCACAATGTAAAGCTTATGATTTTATAATGGAGTCTCCAAATGCTGTTACGCTAAAATTTAAAGGGACTTCGTTGTAACATCACCCGGTAACTCACGGAAGTAGGGTTACATTAACAAGTCATATAAGGGATGCATACGTTAAAACTGTTTCTGTTTACTACATTGTATAAATATTGGAGACCCATGTGAAAAGTGTTTCCAGGGCTCCCAGAAGACATGTCGGGTCCTATTGCCCACGAAAATGTTATTTTATCCAACTCTTAACTATTATTTACTAACAACAATTAGCTCAAGTTTCTTAATAATAGTAGGTGTGCCTTGACCTTTTATTTATCTACCGTAAAATGGGGTGAATAGGAACAGCGGGGTGAATAGGAACGAAACTTCCCAGTCATACAAATAAATTCATTATAAATATATGTGATGATATTTTTGGTTGTCAAATTATTTATAAGAAGGTTATAACATTAAGAGATGGGAAATTCAGTTTTGACATGTTTTCACAACTACTGGGGTATATAAAAAAAACTTCAGGAGGATCCTGAAAACCCTCATTTTTGCAACGTCTTCAAAACTTTGTATGTAACTACAGTGTTTTTCGTATTCTAAACCTAAGAGAGGGGATTTTTTATAAGTGATAGTCCTGGTAACGATATTCTGTATTAAACTCTACTTATTTCTAAACTAGATAATAAAAAAATGAAAAATGGCTTGAAACATCAGACGTTTAAGATTTACGGGGTGAATCGGAACACGTTTTCTCTCATGGTTAATTTTTCTACAATAATAGTTTCATGTAATATATGAAAACATATGTATGAATATGTATTGTAACAATATTTTGTTTGTTCTAATTACTTGAAGAGTTTAAGGGTGCCAAGAAATTGCTTGGTTACACAAAAAAGTCAACGCCTAATCCAACAGACATGGAACATACAATAAAAGACTTTTAAAATAGCAAATTAGTTAGAAAAACTGTACAGAATTATTCTCTTGCATCCACAACATTACACAAATATCTCAAAATAAAAAACCAATTAAAAAAGAGAGGGATGCAAACAGTACTATGGGCTGGGGATGAGGGCGTATAAGTAGATCGTATTAATACATGCAGCGAATGGGGCTACTCAATAGATTCACTTACCCAATGACTACTAGTAAAGGATAACACATAACAGGGCTAAATTTGCATTAAATTCTACATTTCCAATTCGAATATAATTTCTTAAAATAAATTTTAATTTTTCTTGTTTTAAAAGTTGTTTTCTAATTTTTAAAAAGGCATATCTTTACTTGTATATAAAATAAAGGCTTGTTTTCATAGTAACTACGTGTTCCTATTCTTCCTTTATCATTATTACCTGTTTTTATTAACCCTATTAAAGTTTTAATCGGAATAAATAAAAATTATAGCATTTGTTCAGATTCATCCCTATCTGCGGGGTGAATCGGAACACCATTAAAAATTTCAATAATTTATATATAAACAGTAAAAATGTTTCGTTTTTGCTTAAAAAGTAAAGAACAAAACAAGACCGAAGTTTCTAGTAGAAAAATTAAAAAATTAAAAAATCAGTTGTTGCTTTTTTTTAACGTTAAAGTTGAAGAGTGTTCCGATTCACCCCATTTTACGGTACCTATAGTATACGAACAATTATCTTAATTTTACTTTTCGTGATTTCTTCATTAACTCTATTCATATAGAAATATATTTCCACGCACCTTTGCATACAAAAAATCAAAAATTTAATGCGCATGAGAGTGAAATTAGAATATTGTAAAAATATGTATTCATTATTAAGTATTCTTTAAAATAAGTTAAAACTTATTTAAAAATTCTCTGTATTAGTGCCGTTTGAGAATTACACTGTATTTCTATTTTTATTCTGAAGCCATGAAAATATAGCTCAAGCAAAGAAATAATATTTACTGAAATAACCTTTCTCACAGAACTTTTTTATTTTAAAAAAATATGAAAATGAAAAGAAAATATAAACTTTTGAAGAACTTTTCGTAGTTCTTAAATCTAGAGAAATTGCGATTGTTTTCCCTGAACTGATTTAAAACGAATAGTTTTCATATGTTCATGTTCAGTTTTATCAAGGCGAAACACAAAAAGATTTTAGAAAGCAAATTAAATTTTAAAGGTTTCATTTCAACTACGAAAAAAGTTTTATGCTATCATTTGAAACGTCCAAATTTTTTTTTTTTTTTTTTTTTTTTTCAAAAAAAAAAAAAAAAAAAAAAAAAATCTAAATAAGGTTATTTTAATAGTTGTTCTGCGTATGACTCGATATATACTTAATCATTCACAGAGGAAGAAAGATAAAAAAATATCAATATTTCTCTCTACCTAAGATTTTTTAATATAATGTACATATTATCGACATCACCAAAAACTTTTTAAAATATCCCTTTTTCAGAAGATCAAAGCTACAAAAATGCGATCCAAGTATTTACTTGCAACACTTCCATTGGATTTTCCTACATCTTCCTTTTTTTTACTTTTCTAATCTTATATTTTGAAGACGGGGAGACAAACTCCGAGTTTTGGTTTGCCACTTACTTGTCGATAAATTGAGCGAAAGTTTCGCAAAAACCAATAAAGAATAAATAATGCCTTCATATGTAAGAGATCATCCTACTAAAAAGAATGTTTTGCAGGTGCATTCCATTTATTTGAAAGAGGGAGAAATAATGGAATTTTCTTTGATTATTTCATTACCATTATCATTAAATTTCGAACCTAATTTTTATCATGAATTCTTTGGAACATTATCGAGTTTTCATTTAAATATTTAGATAAAGTAACTAAAAAATATGAATGTTGTTTAGAAATTCACCGCTCTTTGATAATTACGAGAAACATTTAATCTTATTTTTACGTTACATTTCTAATATTTAGATATATTCTTTTAATAAAATGAACTTTCTTTGATTATTTCATTTACATTATCGTAATTTCAAACTTAACTTTTATCATAAATGAATTGAAATAGCTACTTCTTTGAATTTTTACACAAATGAACTGGAAAAAAAGGGACATGCAGATTATGAATTTTAGATAATTATTCTTTTTCATTTAATCTTATTTTTTATATTACTTAGCTAATACTTGGATGCATTTTTAACAACAGTTAGACATTGTGGACAGATCAAGAGACACATCAAGTTTTTTTTTTCCTTTTTACATTATTCCAATAAAATTTACCTTTTCAAGCATTCTATTTATTTATAAAAATTAATTGTAATAATGGGGTTTTATTCGATTTTTTCTTTTACATTATCATAAAGTTTCAAATTCAATTTTACCCCTTTGGTAACTAAAGTTATTTCTCAAAATATAAAAGGCTAAATTATTGAGCACTTCTAAAATCAAATGGAACTTTTTGGAAAAAGAAATAACAAAGGTTATGTTTAGAATGCCGAAAATTAAAAAGATAAGTTTATTAAATTTACGTTTGCAAAAAAATCAAATCAAAATATAAATTCAAACCACCCTGATAATAGAGGCCTGGAACAGCAAACGAAAAAATCTTACTAATTCTCCTGTGAATAATCTAATATAAATGTGGCATATACTAAACGATTAGTAAAACCGCATTTTAAATTATATACTTAAAGTTTGCTTAGAGGATTGTTTATATATAGAAACCGACCCAGACTTGAAAATTTTCATACTAACGCCTACATACTTATCACACATACACTACCTGGCCATTGATGAACGTCCACTTGCAATTTTAGACATTTTGTTAAATATCTAGAAAAATACATGAGGAATCATCCCGAAACTCTTATTGTATAAATATAATAGTATAAGTCATACATTTCCATGATGATTTTTTCCCCGAACCTCCACAGGGGACCGTCAACAAAATAAAAAAGAATGAATATCTTTTGAATAACCCTGTCAAAACTAATGTAGCAAAAGCGCTCAAACTCTAGATTATGATTCAATGCCTTATTATGATAAATTGTGTTCCTTTTTTTGTGCAAATAGCATGCATACTCGCTGAGAAATTAAGATTTTTATAAAAATGGTCCCAAATTTTCCAATGTTTTTTGCTTTCAGAGTTCGTAATATAAAATAATATCTTTTTTTTTTTTTTTTTTTTTTTTGAAAATATGACAAACAATATTGCACACAATACCCTATAATCAGAATTAAGAAATAATAAAAAATGGATGAAAAATGAGTAGGTTTACTAAATAATTTTTCACTGCGCATGCGTCATCGATATCAAAATTTCATTTGCATATTGTGTTAGCTAAATATATAGAGCAACTTTTTTGAAAATCTCAAAATCATAGCTTGAAAATTCTGAAAATAATCGTCTATAGAAAAGGGACAAAATCCGTTATTCCCAAAATGAAGCAAAAAAATGAGGGATTTTATCCAAATGTAGTAGCACGTCCCATGTTGTGTATTCTATATTGACACTAATCAATGAATATATGGATACAACCCCTCTTGTTTTTGCTTCATTTTGGGAATAACGGATTATCAACTTATTCAATTAACGATTCTTTTCAGAATTTTCAAGTAATCATTTTGTGACTTTCGCAAAAGTTGCTCTATACTGCTAGCTAACATAATATGCAAAAGAAATTTTGATATCGTTGACGCATGCGCAGTGAAAAGTTATTTAGTAAACTTACTCATTTTTCATACAATTTTTATTATTTTTTAATTCTGATTACAGGGAAATGTGTGCAATTTTTTTGTCATATTTTTAGAAAAAAATATTATTTTATATTAAGAACTCTGAAAATTATAAGCAAAATACGTGGAAAAATTCGGGACCATTTTTATAAAAACCTTAATTTCTCTGCGCGTATGCATGCTATTTGCATAAAAATGAACATAGTTTATTACAATAAGGCATTTAATATTATTCTTGAGTTTGAGTGCTGTTGCTACATTATTTTTGACAGGGTTATTCAAAAGATATTCATTCTTTTTTAATTTGTTGATGGTCCCCAATGGAATTTCGGGAATAAATCTTCACGAAAATGTATGACTTATACTATTATATTTTTACACTAAGAGTTTCGGGGTGATTCCTCGTGTATTTTTGTAGATATTTAACAAAATGTCTAAAATTGCAAGTGGACGTTCATCAATGGCCAGGTAGTGTATTTGGGTCATTCCAGGTCAATTCAACCAATTACTTTATTTTTTGTAAACCAACCAACAGTGATTTTGAGTAAACCTACCCCTAACTTGATTTCAACAAATGCAGTTTTTTTTTCATTTTCTAGACCGTATTTATATACAATCGAACCCCGTTATAACGAACTTCAAGGATCCGAAAGTTTTGTTCGCTATATACGAACAGTTTTAAAAAATGTTAGAGTTTACAAATTGTGTCGATTTTTTAGCTGCTACCTTTATATCCTACAATGATGTATTAAGAAAAAAACGTAAAATCTATTAAATATGATTTTTAATGAATTAAGTTAACTAAAATTGGTTACATTAAACAGACACAATATTAAATTAATTAATTAAAAATGAAGACAAATAGAAATACAACACAGCACTGATTATCCGAACAAGTAGAGACCGACTCTAGTTCAGATAAACAAAATTTAGGATAAATGGGCAGACAATTTAAGGAATATTCCCGCCTGTACTAAAAGCTTTACACTTTTTACAGGCTTTCAACCAGGATTCCAACACTAGTTATTGCTGGTGTGTTTAATTTTATTGTTTTTGTTGGTCGTTTTATTGTATTGTTTTTTGTTTGCTTGTTTATTGAATTTTTTATCATTTAAACTGTCTTTTTTCATCCTGTTCCAATCTCCAGGAATTATAATTTAAGGAAGAAAGCTTTTGCTTATTGCTTGCTTCTTAGAAGATGTGGTTTTCAATGCTACCATATCTCGAATTATTCTTAAATAAGTTAGTTGAATACGTTAGAATTAAACATGTTACGGAACAACTATGGTAGGAGTAATGTAAAATGACTGATGGGCGGGAGTGATCACATGTGCTTTATGTAGAATGGCTACCGTAAAAGAGAAAGATTGCAATTCTTCCTACCCTTTAATAAAAAGACTTTTCACCATGTTTCACTAGATGGCATGCATTTTCGCATTTTCTTTTAAAATTAGAAGAGAAATCCCTTTTTTTTCACAATTGCAGGAAAAAAATACATATCATGGTCGAATAGAAACAATGTTCGTTATAACCGATTCTTAAGATTTCGGAGGTTCGCTATGAAAGTATAATTTAACATTAAATACAATAGGAAAACGACGGCACCAAAATTTTAGTTCGTTGTATACCGGGTTCGCTATAACGGAGTTCCACTGTATACATATATTTTATATGAAAGATCAGAATTTTCTATTTTTCAACAAATCACGCATCTTTTAGTCCCCCCCCCCTTTTTTTTAAGTTTTGCTTTCCAAAAATAGTTTATATAGATTTAAAGTTTGTAACGGCTTGAAAATGTCATTGTAATTCAATAACAATATGCAGATTTTAATAAAAATATTCAAAATAATAATTAAAATTAATTAAATCAAGATTTAAAGTTAAGTTTTTTTTCAAATTATGTCATGTTAACAGAAGTACTTTCGAAAGAAGCAACTAAAAATTCCGATTGTGGCCCACCAATGGGCAAGAGGCTCTGCTCTCGAAGCTGGTAGACGGTAGGTGTTTGGTTCGAACCCAATCGTGCCCGTTGTCCTAATCTTTCGAAATTTTCCATGTTTTATTCGAACCTTGGATTTCCTTGCTTAAATACGGATTAAGTTCTCTTAGAATAACCCCCACTTAGTGCACTCATCCCCTTAGACCCTATATGCCTCGTGTTGATCATTGACAGTTATAAACACAACCAACCAATTTCCTTCTGTTTTAAATAATAGTTTAGACTTTAAACTTTCTAGTTATAAAATAAAAATTATGCCTTTCTCATGGCTTATAGTTTTGTCCTGCTTCGGGAAAATGCAGTAATCAAAGAAGAAAAATCTAATGTCTAACTTTCTTTTTGGCACCTAAATATTTACTGCATATTTTAAATTTTACTTAATTTAATAATAGTTTTAAATCATTTAGTAATTCCGAGTCCTTAAAATCGCGCTGAAGAGTTTATTTTTATTCCAGAAGAAAATTGCAATGAAATTCTCTATAAAGTTGTGTAAAATATATATATATGTCAACATTTGAATGGAGTGTGGTTTTGTGGTCTGGGGATCATGATCGGTGAAAATATACCAAAATTTTCCGGAAGTGCTTTCCTCCGGACGGCTGCAAATAGGTAGCTTTTTACTCTTTGTAATGAAAGCCATTTAACAGTAAGTGGATTTGATTTAAATATGCAGAGAAATGTTATACTTTTGCACTATCCTTTACTTTTTAAAATTTACTTTTTATATAATTCAAGCCACATTACAAAATGTGCAATGCACATTTCAATTAATCTTCATAATCTACCGCATCTCCATGCATAATATAAAAATGAAACAGAAGGTCTTCATACTTTAATATTAAAACATGATAGTCTTTATAACAGCTAAAAATCTAAGAACAAAAATAAAAATAAAACTATATTGATAATAGTGAAACTTTAAAAATAAAAATTGCTTCTTCAGGCCCTCAAATACTTTCGCACTGTAAATAAAGTATGTGGTTTTATCTTTATCTTATTAGCCATGAAATGTAAAATAATACGAATTTGGGGCGACCAACACACAAAAACCCAGGAAAAAAATAGAGAAAACTTTCAGACTAAACTATAATTCAAGATTAAATTGATTGGAAAAAGAAAAACTAAAAAAGATCCACTTTAAAAGATGCATCAAAAAACACATTGGCATGATTATATGCAACTGTTGCCAAAAAAATGGGTTATTTTTAAAAAATGGACCATCGAATATGACCCTACAACTAAGATACAAACTTCAATATATAGGATCAGCGACCCCTATAGTACAAACAAACTCTGCCTTGTTGTCCAATAAAATATTGAAATGCTGCCACCTTTTGAGAAAATAGTAAAATAAATTTTAATGAAACAAAATGCAAAATATTCAATGAATTTCACATTTATATTTTTATTAAATGAATTGCAAATTTATAGGATGATATCTTACTGTATATACTCTATTTAGATATGCAAATTAAATTTATAATATTTTATTAAATGAATAACGTTATAAGAAAAAATGTGTAGTTTATTTATTAAATATTTATAATATGTAAAATGTGATATGGAGGAATCATTAATTAATGATTCACACAATTTAATATACCAAAAAATAAAATATCAATAACTGAATCACTCTTACATCATATCCTAATCTATAGCTATCTATCTATCTATCTATCTATATATATATAATAAAGAGGTAAAGTTTGTTTTTTGTAGGGGGTAATTTTTGGAACTACCGAACCGTTTTCAAAGGTAATGGTACCAAAATGATGATTTTCGCCCCTCTTCAAGCATAGTATGTCGGTTTCACTAATCCAAAGAGGGTGAAGGCACAAAAAACTTCTGCAACATAGAATACACTTTATGTCGATGTTACTATCCCAAAGAATGTACAGGACGAAAAACATTCTGAAAATGCGACTTTTGTGTTACTGAAGGGATCAGAAACGTGAAATTTGGAATGGTAGTAACTTATAAGATATAAATGATCTCTCAGAACATTTCTTGAACATTACGAAATTGAAAAGTGGTTAAAATACGAAATCATTTTTAATTGCTGTTTTAAAGCAATTTCAGGAATTAACAAACCGATTTTGAAAATAATGATGTCAAAATGATAATGACAGTCTTTGCTGCAACATAGGCTATTTTATTTCGATGTCACGAACCCAAAGGTCTGCAGAAGTAAAATATGTTCTAAACATGCGACTTTTTTGTTACTGAAGGCAGTGGCTAGAAACGAGAAATTTGACATGGTAGTTACACTGTTAAAAGTAAAAGTGACAAATCAGTTGCACTTGGCGACCAGGGGTGAAAAGGTGCTACCATTTGACGCCTGCGAGATTGGAAATGTGTTTGGGGTGTCGTTTGATCCTTCAGTGGGGGATTCACGCTAATTTGGGTGTCGCGCAATGCATACCGTTGGAAGATTTTCACCCCTTAGTCATTTGCGCATGCTCTGTAGCGTGTGTTCTTCCCCTTCAACTCGCCGTCACTAGTGGATCAAAAGAGCAATTTCTCCCTTTGAAGACTATCACCTCGCATACGCTATCCCAATTTCGTTTAGAACTTCGGATGGCTAACTTTTGTCAAGCTTTTTATATAAAGCAGCTTTTGAATTTCAGGACATTTGAACATGTCAGGGCGACTTTGAAGGTGAGCTCGATGGCCGAACGGTTAGAGCGTTGAGCTCGCAATCAGACGTTGTGGGTTCGAATCCTTCGCTGGCCAAAAGTCGGTTTATAATTTCTTTTTATTATTGGACACTCTGGATTAGGGGTGCTATCTTTTCACCCTAATTAAGGGTGCCATTCTGGCTCCTCTAGGGTTCTCACCAATGAGACAAGCCTTTCACCCCAGGTGCAATGTGTCCCCTGTAGTTTTAACAGTGTACTTATAAGATATAAATAATCTCTAAGAACATTTGCTAAAAAATTGAAATTTAAAAAGGAAGAAAATGCGCAAAAAGCGTTTAAAAAACGTTCTAAATTTCTATCAATCTTAGAAATTACCGAACCTATTTAAAGAAAAATGGCGAAAAAATGATGGCGGTAGCAATTGCTCCAAGATAGGCTTTATTTTATGTCGGTTGCCACTAACCCAAAGGGGATATAGGAGCAAAAGAGAAAGAAATGCTAATTCTAAAATTGCGATTTTTGTGTTATTGAAGGGCCTAGATTTATGAAATTTGTCATGCTTACTTATTACATAAATTATGTCTATGAACATTAACAAAAAAATTCGAAACGTTACAAGGGTTAGAATGCTTGAAAAGCCTTCTAAACATGTTCTAAATGGCAATTTCTTCGCAATCTACTTCTTTGTCGAAGTATCAAACCGACTTCAAAACTAATGGTTGGAAATTTATGATGATATCCCTGGCTCTAACATACGTTCTATTTTATGTCTGTGTCACTTACCACTTGGGTATTGCAGGAGAAAATTTTTCTAAATTACATTATTGTGATATTGCAGGCGCTACCAACTTGAAATTAGGCATTGCAGTTACTTAAAAGATATAAATTTCTAATAAAATTTCCTAAAAAATTCGCAATTTAAAAATGGTGAAAAGCGGCCGAAAGCGATGTAGAAACGCATTTCTACGCAATCTCATTAACTACAAAATCAATTTTAAATATAATGGTTGAAAATTGATGGTAACAGCCCCAATATAGGCTATATTTTATGTCGGTGTCATTACTACCTGGAGGTTGTATGAACAAAAAATGTTCTAAATTGATTTTTTTGTACAACTGAGACGTCTAACATTTTGAAATCTCCTATGTTAATTACTTAAAAGATGCAAATGCTTTCTAAAAACAACCGAAAGAAAATTCCAAAATTTAAAAGGATGAAATGAACGAGAAGCGTTTTAAAAACGCCCTTAATTACGAATTTTATGAAACCTTATGAAATACCAACCCGATTTAAAAAATATTGGTTGTAAATTGGTGGTGATAGAACCTGTTCAATTAAACCTGTAAGCTATATTTTATTTCGGTCCCACTACCACAAGAAGGTTGCGGCAGCAAAAAACATACTACATCGGGATATCTGTGATACTAAAGAGGCTAGAAACTTTAAATGTGGCATGGTAATTACTTATAAAATATAAATGTCCTCTAAGAATTGTTGAAAGTAAAAGTTGCGTAACTAAAGGAAGAGGCAAAAAGCTTTCTAAAAAATTCATAAATTGCAATTTTTATGCAATCTCAGTAAATAATAAACCGATTATAAAAGTAACGGATGCGAATCAATGCTGACAATCACTGATCCTATACAGGCTATATTTTATGCCGGTGCTCGATCATCTAAGGTTGGCAAGAACAACAAACGTTATAAAAATACTTTAAAAACTTTCCAAATTATGTTTCCAGGAAATATTAGGAAATACCATAAAGATTTGAAAATTACTGTTCGCAAATTGGCGGTAAAAGTCCCTGTTTTAACATATTCACTTTATGCTGATGCCACTGCCTCTAGAGACATGGCACAACCTTAGACAAAAATCCTGGAATTTGACATGGTGGTTAATTTTAAGATGTCAATGCATACTAAGAAGGTGATTTCTAAAAAATTAAAAACTTTAAATGAATGTTGAAATGAGCGTATGAATTGAGCTTAAAAGTTTCGAAATATGTTCTAAATTATTCTTTATTTAGAATTAGCTTTAGTTTTTCTTATTAATTTTCCTTTCTGCCTAATGCAGTGTAATAATGAAGTTCAGTGAAACTATCGCTTAAATGGTAATTTTTTTAATTATACCTAAATGTGTAATTTCTTCTAATAAAAATTAGATATAAAAATATCACATTTCAACTATTACGCGACCACAGCCAGTTACTTAAATAAGCATATAATATAATGATAATTAATTAAATAACCAATATCATATTGCTTAGATATTTAAAAAGAAAAAAGGAAAAATAATTTATATATTGAAATTAATTTCATTTAATGTCATCCACACTTTATTAATCTTTAATAATATGGTAGTAGAGGATAAAACAAAGAATTAAATATATAATTAATACATACATTCTATACATTTAGAATATAATATTTTAAATATTTTCCAAATTTGACTAAAAGTTAGATTCAAGTTAATTATTAATATTCATTATTAAATACATTAATAGATTTAATAAATATAAAAATTATTCATACATATATGCGAATTCAATATTCGATTTAAAATACATAACTGCAATTTATCAGATGATAC
Source organism: Maratus speculifer (assembly GCA_964019185.1). Taxonomy (NCBI): domain Eukaryota; kingdom Metazoa; phylum Arthropoda; class Arachnida; order Araneae; family Salticidae; genus Maratus; species Maratus speculifer. The sequence goes on from OZ025299.1 coordinate 253,659,312, forward strand.
CCTCTATTTTTTAATAGATTAACATTTGCGTATTATCCAGACAACGCCACCCTCCTCGCACTATAACATCTACCCACCCATCCATCATATTAATATTTTTTACTTTTATTTTACATTTTTAATTTATTATATTTTTATGTTCTTATATTTTTTACAATTTTTTTACGCAATGCGTTAATTAGCTTTAAGATCATGTAAATACTAATTGTATGTTAAAGAATATATGATTTACCATTATTTAATGCATCAAAAATTGGTTTTTTAATATTTTTATTAATAAGATGAGCGGAAAATAAACATTTTATTTTGTATAAATGATTAAGGAGTATATTACGATATACAGAATTATAAAGACAAGATTTAAAATTAGTAAATTTATTAACTTTGAGTTTCAATTTACTATAATTGTCATGTATATCAATTATTAATTTGTTTTCTTTTACTATAATTTTAAGACCTTAAAAGTTAATAGTATTGATAAAAAGCAGGTTTTTCGTTAATTCTAAATTAGTTGGATTGTCTACTGGAAACTGAGAAAGATTGGTATGTTTACTCGCAATTAAAATTATATCAACAATATATCGATATAAATATATTTTATTATTAATATATTTCCGTTCATAATTATATAAGCGTGATAATAGGCGTGGAATACAACCTCCTTGTGATATACCGACTTTCTGTTGATAGATTGAGTTATCAAAATAACTAAAGATAATGAAACTTGTTAATGCATGAAAATAATCTTTATCGATATTTGCTGATAAATTCAATTTATGATAATATTTTTTAATAATGTATTTACTATATTATGCAGATCTAATGAATCTGTATTATTAAAAAAGATCTTTAAAATTATATATTGTTATATTGTTAACACATTTAAGAATATTCACAATATTGACCCGTTCATAGCTATTCTTTGTATATACAGTATGCATTATCAATAGTTTTTGTAAGTATATGTATTTGATTAAAAATTATTGGTGGAAGTTTATTAGCGTTGTATCCATTTGTAAATTTAATTGGATTCGTGTGAAATTTTGGTATCAGAATTATATAATTATAATTAAAGTTTGTAGAGGTAATATTTAATAATTTATAATAACTATTAATTTTACAGTTGTTTACAACTATGCAATTAGTTTTTGTAAAGAGTTATTTGAAGAAATAGTGAAAGTAAGCAATTGTCGATAATAAGATTTATATACGATACGATTGCAAATTTATTTGGAGATTTGTCCTCATAACTGATTACAGTTTTTTTTTTTTCTATTTTATGGTTTGACTTGCACTATCTTCATCCAAATTTATAGACCTCCTACGTGTGGTAGATTTTCTAGTGATCGCATACGCGCACACACAGACAAACTCCTTTTTTTATTTGTATAGATGTAAAACATTATTAGAGATATTCAAGTAAAAGATTTGGTCATATAAATTTGTAAGTTATTATATATATATATATATATATAGTGGATTGTATGTGTGTGCGTGTGTATATGTGCATTGTAATCTCAATGTGTCTGAGAGAAATAATTTAAGTATGATACACCTATTAAATGATCAAGTAAATTAAATAAAGGATTAATAGCAAAAATATCTGGTGTAAAGTTATTCATTTTAGTAATACTGAATTGTTTATTTCAATTAAACATGCTTACTTCTTTAAAAAACACACAACTCAAAGTTTGCATACATGTTAATAAAAGAATCATAATCAAATTACACTTTAATGAACAACATTTAAATTAAAATTATAACATTTAATAACAAAATTTGCAATTTAAAGTAATCTAATATATTTTTTAATTATAAAGGGATTGTAATCATATACAGGGTGTCCACTCTCAACGGTGGCCAATGGCTAATTTCTAAACCGTTAGTCATAGACATATAGTTCCAATTGCAAAAATGCTTTAAAAAGGGTAAAGAATTGTTTTTCAATCGATTTAGGTAAAAAAAAAGTTATATTAAAAAATTACGAAAATTAACGTTTTATACGGTCCCCCGGTCCTGTTAGTGATAGTTAGTAAAAATTTTCCACCACCCTATCAAACAATACAAAAAAGGTCCCATTCATCTAACATTAAAAATGACCGAGTTATGAAACTTTAAATTTCATGACTTAAACCACTTTTCTGTAGCTGAAAACGAATGAGTTGGCCGAAGTTTTCACGGAACGTATACTAAGTGCTTAAATTATTATAAAGGGCGTCCATTTCCAACGCTATCCAATAGCTAATTCCTAAACCATTTGCCACAGACATATAGTTCCAACTACAAAATTGTTTTAAATAAAATAAAGAAATACTCCTAAAGCAATTTAACTGAAGATGCTACCACGTATAAGTTTTACGGTGTGTTAATGTTTATTAATTAACTTCTAGATTGGTTAAAATAGTTGAAGACGTGAGTTTTAAAATTCTCACTATCAAGAAAATGAAAGTTAGGGAAATCGCGATTTCATTTTAAAAAGGTGTGTTATTTTGATAAGCTTTTATTTTGCTTAAAAAGTTCGTACGTATGTTCTAGTTCAAAATTTCTATTCAAGTTTTGACTCACTTCCAAATATCCGATCGAGGTTCAATTTGCACATTTATTTATATCCAATGATAATGTAATATTAATTCAATTTTAGATGCGTACCATTTGTTTATTTTATAGGACTACACCAAATTCTGTTGAGTTAAGAAAACTAATAGAATTTTAAATGTATGTCATTTTGTAACGAATTGTGACTGTTGCTTTTCATAATTTAAATTAACAAACTTTCTGCTATTTTTTTACTTATATTTTTAGTACAAATTTTGCTTTAATATGTAATCATCAACATAATTAAAAATAATATTGTAAAAATTAAAAATAATATTGTAAAAATTATTTTACGCTCAATGTTTAATATTAAATTTTACATCTTGCGTTTATTTTTATTTCCAGTAAATTTGTGACTGACCCCTAATTTGCCGCAAAAAAGATGCTTCAACTTTAAACAGCTATTGCTCGGTCAGTTTTAATCGCAGAGGAATGGGACTTTTTTTGTACTACTTCTTACAGTAGTGTTAAAAATTTACTAAATAACATTTATAGGACCGAGGGACCGTATAAAAATTAAATTTTCGTAATTTTTTAATAAAATTTTTTTTGACCTAAATCATTTGAAAAACAATTCTTTGCCTTTTTTAAAGCATTTTTGCAATTGGAACTATATGTCTATGACTAACGGTTTAGAGATTAGCCATTGGCCACCGTTGAGAGTGGACATGTATAATCTGATACTGTGATTTTATATTGCATTTTCAATTGTTTATGCATTCTGTTATGCAAGAGCAGACTCGACCGGCGTGTAATGAAGGAAAAAGCTGGAGACACGGTCGCGGGCCGCTGGTAGCTCGCACTTCGGGCGAAAAATTATTTCGTTTAGTTTTCTAGTGCATTCGTTTTACCTTAAGATATGTATTAAAAAAAGAAAAAAACCTTGAGTTAGTCAAGTACAGAAAGAAATTATGATACGTTTGTAGAAGTATTTAATGTAACTAAATGAACAAAAAATAACGAAAGTAAACAGTAATGAAAATAAAGAGATCTATATTAATGTATCTTAGAGATCATGATGTCGCAATATCAAATGTAAACTTTCACAGTCATGCTGCATTTCATGCGAAAAATTAAAAGAGAAGATTCGTAAAAGCCAAACTGAATTTAATAATTGAAAATTGGGAGTCTAAATTAACATCAAATGTAGAATTAGTTAATCCGAAAAAAGTTAATTAATTTCAAATTACATAGATTTACTTCATACATACACTATATGGCCATTGATTATTGGACACTTGCGATTTTAGACATTTTGTTAAATATCTAGAAAAATACATGAGGATTCATGTCGAAACTCTTAGTGTATAAATATAATAGTGTAAGTCATACATCTCCGTGAAGATTTTTTCCCGAAACTCCATAGGGGACCGTCAACAAATTAAAAAAGAATGAATATCTTTTGAATAACCCTGTCAAAACTAATGTAGCAAAAGCGCGCAAACTCTAGATTATGATTGAATGCCTTATTGAAATATGCCTTGTTCATTTTTATGCAAATAGCATGCATACTCGAAGAGTAATTAAGGTTTTTATAAAAATGGTCCCAAATTTTTTCAAGTTTTTGCCTTATAATTTTCAGCGTTCTTAATATAAAATAATATTTTTTTCAGAAAATATGACAAACACCATTGCACACAGTACCCTGTAATCAGAATTAAAAAATAATGAAAATTGTATACAAAATGAGTTGGTTTACTAAATAATTTTTTACTGCGCATGCGTCAACGATATCAAAATTTCATTTGCATATTATGTTAGCTAAATGTATAGAGCAACTTTTGTGAAAGTCACAAAATCATAACTTGAAAATTATGAAAATAATCGTCAATTGAATAAGTTGAAAATCCGTTATTCTCAAAATGAAGCAAAAACAAGAAGGGTTGTATCCATATATTCATTGATTAGTGTCAATATAGAACACACAATACGGGATGTACTACAAAATTTGGATAAAATCCCTCATTTTTTTGCTTCATTTTGGAAACAACGGATTTTGTCCTTTTTCTATAGACGATTACTTTCAGAATTTTCAAGCTATGATTTTGAGACTTTTACAAAAGTTGCTCTATACATTTAGCTAACATAATATGCAACTGAAATTTTGATATCTTTGACGCATGCGCAGTAAAAAATTATTTAGTAAACCTACTCATTTTTCATACAATTTTTATTATTTTTTAATTTTGATTACAAAGTACTGTGTGCAATGTTGTTTGTCATATTTTTTGAAAAAAAAATATTATTTTATATTAAGAACTCTGAAAATTATAAGGGAAAAACTTGGAAAAATTTGGGACCATTTTTATAAAAACCTTAATTACTCTGCGAGTATGCCTGCTATTTGCATAAAAATGAACACAGTGTATTACAATAAGGCATTCAATCATAATCTAGAGTTTGAGCGCTTTTGCTACATTAGTTTTGACAGGGTTATTCAAAAGATATTCATTCTTTTTTAATTTGTTGGCGGTCCCCTATGGAGTTTCGCTAAAAAATTTTCACGGAGATGTATGACGTATACTATTATATTTAGACACTAAGAGTTTCGAGATGATTCCTCATATATTTTTCTAAATATTTAGTGAAATGTCTAAAATCGCAAGTGTCCAATAATCAATGGCCATATAGTGTATTTACTCATATATAAACTTATCTCATATTCTTCGCTCAAAAAGTACGCATATTTTTGTTTTCTACTGAAAATTTCTGCAAAAATATACAGGGATGCCCTTCCTATTATTTCATTACATAGTATTTAAAACGATATGCAAATATAGGTTTATTATTACAAAAAGTTTATATATATACTAGGTAAAATGACCGGCGTTGCCCACAGGTTTGTCAAAAAACAGAACGAATTGCAAAAAAAGCTCCAAAAATTGTAATAAAATATATAAATTTTAAAAATCGCTGCACAAATTTCGGATAAACTGTATCGAAAAGACAAATATATATGTATAGAAGATTGCAAGTGGATTATTTTTACTATTGAGGAAAAATGGTAGCAAATTGCGAAAATACACTAAAAATCTCATAAACATTTCACGAAAAATTCGAAAATTGCTGAAGAAAATCTTGATAAACTTTACTGAAAAGAGGGCAGAATTTCCTTTAGATCAAAAGTTGAATTTCAAAAAGCGCAGCAGATTGGAAAGAATCGTAAAAACTGCATTAAAAATCGTAAAACGTTCAAAACTCACGAAAGGGAAAATTTACTATAATTGAACAATCTAATTCTTTTTATGAATGTCATGTTGTGAAACGCGAAAAACCGCTAAAAAAATCGCGATAAAAAGCTGATAAATAAAAAATCGCACAGAAGAAATTTTTTTATATTAGATTAAAAATTTGAAACTGGATTCCTTTTCCGTATCTGCAAAAATTACCGCAAAATCTAAAGAGAAACTCTAAAACATTGCATTGAAAATCGCATTAAAAATCATTACAGTTCAAAATTCGTAGAGTAGAACGTTTACCATAATAGATTAAAGGGCTGAAACCAAATCTAGAAGTCTGAACTAGAATTCCTTTCAAACGTGTCAAAAAACCACTGTGAATGTCGATAAATCGCATTAAAACTCGCAGGATACTAAAAAATCTCGAGGGTAAAAAATTATTTTTAAAACATACATTGCAATCGAAAAATTTACTATTAAGCAAAAAGTTTGAAATCGAAATCAGTTTCCGACTGTCGAAAAATCGCAACGGAACTCGAAGAATGGATAAGAATAGCATTTTAACTTGCATTGAAAAATCACATTGAAAAGTTAAGGGGGAAGCATTGTAATAGGAAAAACTTCGTGAATTAAAAAAATAGACACAGAGCGCCAAAAATCTCATTAAATATTGCATTAAAATTAGGAAAATTCAAAAAGAGTTGAAGAAAAAGTGTATTACATGAGACTGAAACCGAAATCCTTTTGGTAATGTTAAAAAGATACCGCGGATCTTGAAATATCCTTAAAAAATCACATTAGTAATAACAAATTTAAAAAATCAGCGAAGACAAAATTTACTGTAGTAGGACAAAAATTTAATATGAAATTATATTTCCAAATGTCAAAAAATCGCCAAAAGAAAAAATGCTAAATGTCGTTTTGAAAAATGCATTAAAACTCACTGAATGTTAAAAAAAGCAGAGAACAAAATTTATATCAATGAATAAAATAGTGTAATATGAATGCTTTCATATTACAAAAAATTCACGCAAACTGCAATAGATCTTTAAAAATTGCTAAACATCGCTTTAAAAATCTCTAAAAATAAAATTTCTTAGAGAATAAAATCTACTATATTAAGCTAAAATGTTAAAACCGAATTCCTCTTACTAATGTCAAAAAACCGCCGCAGTATTTATACAATCATAAAAAAATCGCATTGAAAGTCGCATTAAAATGCTAAATATTAAAATATCACAGTGGTTAAAATTTACCATAGTAGGGTAAAACACTGTAATCGGAAACGTTTCACAATGACAAAAAATCTACGCGGAATGTAAAAATTCTGGAAAAATTGCCAAAAATCGCATAGAAAATTGTATTAAAAAAGCTAAATGGTAAAGTTTTCCGTAAGGCTAGAATCAAATTCTTTTTCTGAATGTCAAAAAATATCGGTTTGAAACTTTAAAAGACACTAAAAACTGCTAAATGCTAAAATATCAAGAGGAGTCAAAATTTACTCTAATTCGATAAAACATTCAAATTGGGAAGTTTTATGAAATTAAAAAAAATGGACGCGAAACGTAAAAAATAGTCAAAAATCACAAAAATTGCATCGAAAATCGCGTTAAAAATTGCTAAAATTCAAAATCCGTAGATTGCAAAATTTACTATGTTAGGCTGGATATTTGAAACCAAATTTCTTTTCCGGATGTTAAAAAAACGTCGTGGGACTTTGCAGCGCTAAAAACATGTTTGAAAAATGCATTAAAAATCGCAAATTATATAAAAGTATTCCAGTAGAAAAAATTTACAATAATCGTGTAAAACATTGCAATCGTAACTTTTTCATAAATTACAAAAAATTACACAAATCAGAAAAAAAATTGCTAAAAATCGTAATAAATTTAAAACTAGTAGATGACAATTATTACATTAGGTTAACACTTTGAAACTAAATTTCTTTTTTTAAATGTCAAAAGATAACTATGCGGATAGAAAAAATGCTAAAAATCGAATCGAGAAATGCATTAACAAATGCATTGAAAAACGTACTTAAAAATTCCAAAAGTCAAAATTTACTCTAATGTATAAAACATCGTAATTGGAAATCTTTCGTGAATGATAAAAAATAAACGCGGCATGCAAAATATTTTGAAAAATCACTAATAGTTGGACAGAAAATCACATTAAAATCTCATTAAAAATCGCTAAATTAAAGTACACTATCTACCAATAAGTGTTTGAAAATTTTCGATTTTTAACATTTTCTCAAATATTTAAAAATATACTTGTCGGATTCGTCTGAAACTTCAAGATTATGAAGATAATGGCTGACCTCATATTTATCAACATCCATTTGATAAGCAGGGCAATTAGGGGGCCTACAAAAAAATAAAGAATAACAGAAATATTTGGGATCACCCTGTACATGAAAATGCAGGAAACGATTTATCGCTGCAGAATACAAATATGTGAATACTGCACAACATGTACCCTGATTTTTGTAAGAATAGCATGTATATTCAAGGTGAAAGAGTGATTTAAAAAAAAAAATTCAAAAATTCTGGTATGTCTTTTGTTTATATCATGCAGGGTTATTGACCAAATTTAACGCAAATTTCAGAAATATTGGCAAAATCTATTACAAAAAATACAGTACAATTGGAGTATAAATATATTAAATATTTTATGAAATATGAGTAGTTTTATGCAATAATTTTTATCTGCGCATGCGCGAACAATAAAAACGATTCTTTTACATCATTTAATAGTCAATTCTATAAAGTAACTTATTAAAAAAATCCAATCAAATATCATGAAAATTCAAAAAGATATCATTATTATAAGTAAGCTGTTTTTACATTGCTCTCTAAAAACGGCTGAATGATAAGGGATACTCCACAAATTGACATTTTTTATTAACTGACTTTTAGGAAAAAATTGGTACTATTTAATGAATACAATATCTAATACAATATTGCTGCTAATAAGTGGGTCATTCCAAAAATAAAGGTAACTTTTGAGAAAATTTTTTCAAAATTTTTTTCATTTAAAATGAAATAAAAATATCTTTGAGAGGATTGAATACATATTTAAGAGTAGAAATTGAATATCAGCAGCACACTTTTAAAAAAATATTTATCACTTCACTTAGAAACACAGACACATTGGCTGAAAAATGTCCCCTGTGTTACCGTATTTTAAATAATCTTCTCATTTTTTCTTATTAAAATAGAGAATTGCTTTTATAATATTAACACTTGGATATAAATGTTCTTTTTCAGTGCCATATAGTTTTTTTGTTTATGTATATATTTTTTCATCTTATAGGCATATTAGGTCCCCCGTGTTACCCTTTTTTGTATTCTCCCTGTATAAAACTTTATATAACTTGGTAAAAATTACTCTAATATAATAAAATTATAGTAAAACTTATTTATACATATTAGCCAGTGCATATTATAAAGCTGATTCATAAGAAAATTTTGTTCTTTTGTTCTGATAAAGGAAATGTCAGTAACACAGGCGACAATAAAGTAACAAAGGGAACATCCTAATTCAACATAAAAAATGTAACAATTTTAAAAGTGTACTTACGTATTAATTAAAAATGTATTTCTGATATAGACCAACAAAAGCATTAAAAAACAGGATATTCTGTTGCATCTCATTTTTAAACTTGGGTTTTTTGTCCCTTAACAACATGGTTATCAATATCATGGTAACACAGGGGACTAGTAACACAGGAGACAAAATGAAATAAATTATCACCTATGTATTACTATTTTCGTAGAAACAATATACATTAATTATAAATAGAAGTTTTCTTATATGTCCATTAAAAACATTTCAAAAATATGCATTAAAATATTTAATTGCTATAAAGGACGTCAAATACTAATAAAAACATTAAAAGATCTTAATAATTTTTACATGTTTCGATTGAATTTACTCAATCATCATCAGAAAAACAAAATACAAATAAACACAAAGATGGAAAATGACAACCATTGTCATTTTCCATCTTGATTGTAATTTCAGGTTTATTCACCATGTAGTGGTCACTTCTCTTTGCAAAGAAACTTTCATGAAATATGTCCCCTTCCCCCCCCCCCCCCCCAAAAAAAAAGCAAAATAAATAACAATTATTTTTCATGAAATCTGGTGGCTATTTAAAAAAATAATAGTAATAAATAGCGAGTTTACTGTGTTAAAATATTGTATAGGGTTTAACAGGGCTTAATAATGTAAAGTCTCTGTAGAGAAATGCTGTGCCAATAAAATTACAAAAAAAAAAAGAAAAAGAAAAAGAAAAAGAAAAAGAAAAAGAAAAAGAAAAAAGAACAAAAGAAAAAGAAAAAGGGAAAATTAAATTAGAAATCTTAGTTCTTATGATAATCCTTACATTGTGATTATTATTAGTATTATTTATAGTTTTTTTTTATAAGAGGGGAATCTATAAATTTCGATTATATTCTCTTGTAAGTGCAAGTTATATGCTTGAATATACGTTAATTGAACAACTATAAGAAAAATAAGTATTTTCTTTTTTACATTTTGTCGCAACTGTTTGAAGATTTTATTGAAATCCACAACATTTTCGGACATTACACGCAACGTCACTAAAGCTATTCAGAGTTTAAAATGGGAGAATTAAACATGCAATAACGGATATTGTATAACGGATTAACGGATAACAGTAACGGATTTTGTATAGTAGTGTTGCGATGAGAAATATCGAATCACGGGAGAAAGGAATTTGAATCAGGCGCTGATTCACTACTGTGATATTGATTTGCTCAATTTCTTCGCACGCCACAGTATATGCTCTTTAAATGAAGATAAACCATGGTTTACTTTCGCACGACTTAATCTGCTGTAGTGGATTTCATAACATGTTTACTCTGGGGGCCTTCAATATTTCTTTGCATTTATTTTATTTTGTGAATTCACTCTATATAAACCATTATCGAAGGTAGTGACAATCGATACTTCTTAATGTGCATACATAATTTTTGTCTTGACATTCTGTGGAACGTGATAAATGAGAAAATTGAGATTTGTGAAATATTAAAGAAAACTGTAACTACTCTTAAGATTGACTAATTATTTAATTATAAAATAATTGGAGTTAGTTATAACAATAAAATTAAATAATAATAAAATAATTAATTATTTACAGTTAATTAATTAATGGTAAATAAGTAATGGTAATGGTAAATAAGTAATGGTAAATAAGTAATATCTCAGTTAATAAGATGTTTTGTAGAGTAGTGTAGCGATGAGAAATATCGAATAAAGTGAGAAGGAAATTTGAATCAGGTGCTGGTCCACTACTGTGATATTGATTTGCTCGATTTCTTTGCGCGCAGCAGTATGTTCTCTTTAAATGAAGATAAACCATGGTTTACTTTCGCACAAATTAAACTGCTGCAGTCGATTTCGTAACGTGTTTACTTTGTAGCCTTCAATATTTCTTTTCCTTTATTTTATTTTGTGAATTTATTCTATAAACTATTATCGATAGATTGTGATAATTGATATTTCTTATTGTGCATAGATGGTTTTTATCTTGACTTTCTGTGGAACGTGATAAAAAAAAAAAAAATTGAGATTCGTGAAATGTTAAGAAAAACTGTAAATACTCTTAAGATTGAACAATTATTTAGTTATAAAATAATTGAAGTTATTTGACAATAAAATTAAATAATAATAAAATAATTAATTACTAACAGTTAATTAATTATCAGGATAGTTAATTAGTAATATCTTAGTTAATATCGATTAGTTTAATAGAATTTTATTTAGTTTTGTTAAAAAGCAATTATTTCACTATAACCCTTTCGGGTCCGGTGTACTATTAATAGTACATGCCATTTCATCGAAAATTACTTAGTTACTTTCTACACTGTAAAAAATATTTCTGTGACTTTACACCAAAAATGGTGGCAACTTGTAGAGAAAGAAAATACCACCAATAAGATGGTGTAATAAACCACCAACAATCGACTGATGTAAACAAACACCACTTTTGGTGTAAAGTAAGTAATATGTTTAAAATGTACGTTATAATAAATTGTTTCAGTTAAAAGGAAGTTTAGCAGCCTCTTTGCGTGAAGCTATTTATTTTAAATCATGACTATATTACATTTGAAAAGTAATCCTTAAATTATTTTTTATTTTGTTACCATTTATTAAAGTACATTAAGTAAGAGTAGTTGGTAAAAAAGGAAATTTCCCAATATTCGCATGACTTTAACAAAAAATAAAATAAAATAAAATAAAATAAAGATAATAATAATAATTTAAAGATTACATTTTAAATTTTACACAGCTATAATATAAAATAAATTGTTTCACGCAAAGAGGCTGCTTTTAATTGAGGCAATTTATTATAAAGTACATTTTAAACATAATACTCAGTTAGTAAACAATGAAATTTCCTATATTTACATGCTTAAAAATATCTTTAACATAGGTCCCATAGTGTGTGTGTGTAAGAGAGGGGGAGCAGAATGTAGCTGCAGCACCTCTAAATTTTGGTATAGTCGCATTTATTATATATACTTAACATTAAAGTAAACTTTATTTGGTGGATCTGACAGAAAATTACTTGCTGAATATATCCGTCTCCTCCCCCTCATGGAAGTACTAAGATTTTCCATTAAATGTGTAAGATTTCCTGCACAGAATTTCAAGTTGGAAATCCCTGTTTTGTGTGAACTATTATGACTAGAACAAATTATATTTTACAATTTTTATGTGAGGCATGCAACGCAATTCATCTGTATATTTTTATCGTGTTTACTCATCATATATATATCTGTGTGTAAAGTTCAAAACATGACTGTGAAGCAACGAAAAGATGCGGTAATCCACTTAGATTACTTCGCAAATCAGTCAACAGGTGACAGCACCACACAAGACAGCATTGTATGCACGCCGGACATTATATTATTATAACCCAGAGACAATAAAAACTGTGTAATTAGCAATTTTTCTTTGTGCCCAGAACTGCATATTATTTTTCTCGAACACTCTTCGATTGTTACGTGTTTTGCGAGCAGCTTCTTAATGATGCCAAGCCAATTGATGTGCTGGCCAAAATATTTTAATCTACCGAATTGTGAAAGCTAAAAAGCTTCACGAATATGGTTTTAAATGTCTCCTTTTTTTATTAATCCAATTCTGTTTAAGTTTGTTTTTAGATGTTTGCTGTGATTAAATTAGTCCAGAAAGTGATTTCGTCGTGAGTGTGTTTCTATTGTGTGATCAAGTGTGCATTTAATTCTGCATTCGCTTATCGGATATATATCGGCAACAAGCTCCTGAGAGGTAGGTCCGATTTCCTTATTATTTTTCTCTCGAATGATAACATTTAAAGGGACACAGCTGGAGATTAACGGTATAAAACTTACAGATTATGAGACTGATGTGCTAGAAAAATAAATCCAGCACAATAGTGTCCCATTGTTTATAGTTTGCTTTACGAAAAGAAAAGAAAAGAAAAAGAAATAAATGTTTATAATTGATATATTTGATAAATTATAAAAATTGTGAAATATAATATATATGTATGTGAAGAATTACAATACTAACATAGTAACATAGTATGTTTTGAAAAATAACTGACACGTTTATTAAGAAAAAGAAAATATATATACATATAATAAAAGCCACCATGGCTATGTCAAAAGATATTTTAAATATAGAAAAGCTCAACAACGGAAACTATTGTAACTGGAGCTTCAAATTGGAAAATTTACTAACAAAAGATGGCTTGTTTAGCTATGTGCTTGAAGACCCCCCCATGTTCGCAGATGCTGAGTACCTAAAAAACAGCAACAAGGCAAAAGCCATCATTAATCTTTGTATAGACGATTCACAGATTGTTTATGTGAAAGATTTAACAACACCCAAGCAAATCTGGGACAAGCTCAAGAGCACTCATCAACGAAACAATTTAAGTTCAAAATTATTTCTGCTCAGGCAGCTATATTCGCAAAAATTAGGCGAAGGGGGCAATTTAATTGAGCACATCAATAATATATTGACTATTAAGTCAAATCTCTCCGCAATAGGAGAGAATATTAATGAATCGCATATTGTTGCGATCATGCTTTGCTCACTACCCCCATCCTATTCGCCTCTTATAACAAGCCTTGAGGCGAGAGACGAAGCTACATTAAACCTTGAGCTTGTTAAAAATAAATTAATTGACGAATATACACACAGAACGTATAACAAAAATTCAAATGTCGCGTACAAAGCGACAAATAAAACGAACAAGTACAAAAAGTATTGTTCGCACTGCCATCGCGACAACCATATAATGCGCGATTGTTTCCTGTTGAAAAATAAACAGAAGACAAATAATTATAAAAATGATAATAACAGATCCAAAAACTATAATAATGGCCAGAACTTCAAAAGCCAATATAATAACCACAAAAACAAAAGTGAGGATAAACATGACACTTCTAACTTCTGCTTTGAAAGCAGAACGAATAGTACTAATGTTTCTCCTCCCCCAGTGGAAAACGAGTCTGAAACCGACACAACACTAGTCAACAGAACACAGACAACAGACCCCTACACTTATATTGTTGATTCAGGATGCACGAGACATGTGTCATCTGTGAGAGGAAATTTTATAACATTCACACCAGGAAATTTCGGGAATATAACTATAGCCAACGGGAAAAGATTAAATTCTCAGGGCGTGGGCGACGTAAATTTAAAAACGGACGCACAACACAGCATCACACTTAGGGATGTTTTATACTGCCCCGAGCTGCAAAGCAACTTACTATCGGTTAAAAAGGCTACAGAAAATAATATTAAAGTAATTTTTGAAAAACAATCATGCATGTTTGTCAAAGATGATAATATTATCTTGACCGCCAAATTAAATGATAATTTGTACGAATTAGGACCCAAAGACGACTATGGATATAGCACTCGAACCCAAACACAAACTAATTGTAATAATAAAAATTGCATATCCATGTGGCATAACAGGTTAGGCCATAAAAATTATGATGCAATCAGATCACTTATCAAAAATGCGCTTGTCGAGGGTATAGAAATAAATGATTGCAAGCACGAAACCACTTGCACCAAATGTATACAGGGCAAACTGACGAGTGCGCCTTACCCCAAAATAGCCACAAACAGATCCAAAGAGGTGTTAAATCTAATACACACAGACATATGCGGGCCTATGAACACACAAACACTCAGTGGAAAAAGGTATTTTATAACTTTTACTGACGACTATAGCCGATTCACAATGATCTATTTGATATCGTACAAATTTGAAGCTATAACAAAACTAACCGAATACATAGCACTGACTAAAAATAAATTCGGGAAAATGATTAAGGCAATCAGATCCGATAACGCCCAAGAATATCTTGGAGACAATTTTGAAAATTTTCTGATAGAAAACGGGATAGAACGCCAATTAAGTGTCCCATATTCCAGCCAGCAAAATGGCGTGGCGGAGCGCAAAAATAGAACTATAGTTGAAATGGCACGTACGATGCTATCGGATGCGAATTTGCCAAAACATTTTTGGGGTGAAGCCGTACTAACCGCGAACTACCTAATTAACCGCTTACCCACAAAGGCAAACGAAAATTGTAGGACCCCTTTCGAACTGTGGAACGGTAGGAAACCAAACTTATCGAATATTAGAACGTTCGGATGCAAAGCATATGCGTATGTGGATAAACAGAAACGATCCAAATTTGATGAAAAGGCGATAGAAGGAATTTTGTTAGGTTACGACAATCGTAGCAAGGGTTACAGGATATATACCGGCGGAAATAACGTTCTAATATCGCGAACAGTGAAATTTATTGAAAACGGAACGACCAATACTAACGAAAACCTAAACGATGAGCAAACTCCCACCGAAACAGTTGGAGTGGATTTAAGCGATGATGATGAAAACAAAATTAAGATTCCGGAAAACATTCCTGACGAACCTCGCAGATCTCAGAGAAATAATAGAGGTGTACCGCCCGATAGATTCGGGATAAGTGCGAACATGTGTCGCGTACAAGAACCCAAGACGTGGGATGAATTACAAAACATTGAAGATGTCCAAATTAAAAATAAATGGATTGAGGCCGCTAAAGAAGAGATTGAATCCTTAAAGCAAAACAAAACATGGAAATTAGTCAAACCTCCTTCCGGGAAACGCGTAATAGGCAATAAATGGACGTTCAAAGCGAAACGAAACGTGGACGGAACCATAGAAAGATTTAAGGCTAGGCTAGTAGCCAAAGGGTTCTCACAAAAATACGGAAGTGATTACGATGAGACCTACGCACCGGTCGTATCACACACAACATTGAGAGCGTTCCTAAATGCCGCAGTATACAAAAATTTAAGAATTACTCACCTGGACGTAAAAACCGCTTTCCTGCATGGCGACTTAGAGGAAGAGGTATATATGTCCCAGCCAGAGGGATATGTAGAGAAAGGTCAGGAAGACAAAGTATGCTTGCTTAACAAGGCTATTTACGGTCTCAAACAAGCCGCTAGAGCTTGGAATCTAAAAATAAGCAAATCACTAAATAATTTGAAATTTGAACAATGCGTATCAGACCAGTGCATGTATAAGAGAATCAAAAAACAATCGGATCGCGTTTATAATAGTGTATGTCGACGACATTCTTGTAGCAGGGGATGAGGAAATTACACACGAAGTTTACACTGAACTTTCCCGCGAATATGAAATTAAAAACTTGGGAAAAGTGACACAGTATTTGGGAATAAATATAAGAGAAACCGAAAACGGTAGTTTGGAGCTAGATCAAACACATAAAATAATAGAAATTGCAGAAAAATTTAATCTGATCGACAGTAAGCCAACATACACCCCAATGAACACAAAGTATTTCAGCTTGGACCCAAACGGGAAACCTATGGAGGATAACACGAGATACAGAAAGGCAGTAGGGGGGCTACTGTACATTGCTACTCTAACCAGACCCGACATTGCTTCCATAGTAAACATACTGGGGAGGAGGAACGAGTCACCGAGAGAAGTTGACTGGGAAGCCATAGAGAAACTGATAAGATATCTTCTCACCACTAAAGATCTGAAATTTATCATAGATAAATCTAAACCTCCAATATTGACTGTATACAGCGATGCGGACTTCGCGAGCGATAGGATGGACAGAAAGTCCACCACTGGAAACATTTTTAGACTTGGTAAAAATATTTTAACCTGGCTTTCTCGAAAACAATCATGTGTAGCGCTTTCAACTGCGGAATCGGAATACATATCCATTTCTAACGCCGCTGAGGAGCTCAAATGGTTGCTAAACTTACTTAAAGATCTAGAAATAGAACAACAACTACCAATAACTATTTACGAAGACAATATATCAGCGATCAAGCTGACAGAAAATGAAAAATCTCAATCGCGTACGAAACACATTGAGGTGAAATATCACCACATCAAGCATTTGCGCGAAACTGGTGTAATTAAATTAACGTACTGTCCATCGAAGTTGATGTTAGCAGATATTATGACAAAGCCGCTTCCAAAACCTCATTTTGAACACTTGCGTAGAGAACTGCAGTTATCAGAGTCATCAATTTCACACAAAAAGTAGGGGTGTAAGATTTCCTGCACAGAATTTCAAGTTGGAAATCCCTGTTTTGTGTGAACTATTATGACTAGAACAAATTATATTTTACAATTTTTATGTGAGGCATGCAACGCAATTCATCTGTATATTTTTATCGTGTTTACTCATCATATATATATATCTGTGTGTAAAGTTCAAAACATGACTGTGAAGCAACGAAAAGATGCGGTAATCCACTTAGATTACTTCGCAAATCAGTCAACAGGTGACAGCACCACACAAGACAGCATTGTATGCACGCCGGACATTATATTATTATAACCCAGAGACAATAAAAACTGTGTAATTAGCAATTTTTCTTTGTGCCCAGAACTGCATATTATTTTTCTCGAACACTCTTCGATTGTTACGTGTTTTGCGAGCAGCTTCTTAATGATGCCAAGCCAATTGATGTGCTGGCCAAAATATTTTAATCTACCGAATTGTGAAAGCTAAAAAGCTTCACGAATATGGTTTTAAATGTCTCCTTTTTTTATTAATCCAATTCTGTTTAAGTTTGTTTTTAGATGTTTGCTGTGATTAAATTAGTCCAGAAAGTGATTTCGTCGTGAGTGTGTTTCTATTGTGTGATCAAGTGTGCATTTAATTCTGCATTCGCTTATCGGATATATATCGGCAACAAGCTCCTGAGAGGTAGGTCCGATTTCCTTATTATTTTTCTCTCGAATGATAACATTTAAAGGGACACAGCTGGAGATTAACGGTATAAAACTTACAAAATGCATTTAAATGAGCACCAATGATCATTTTAACTATGTTTTAACAAATTCAATAAACACAAAAAAATTATGACAATCTTTTTAACTCTTTCAGTATCAACATCTGAAAAACTCAATAAAAATTATGAAAATTTTACACGGTGTTTATTGCTTTCAATAATCTAAAAAACATTTAAGCAAAAATATAAATTGAAAAAATGCATGTTTAAATCAAGAATGTTTATTTAATACTCCTGTTAGTTGAAGTTATGCAGAATTTAAAGCAGTAAAACACTATAAAATCAAAACTAAATATTTCAAAGCTCTGTACAAAAGTGACAATTTTACGCCTTTTATATTATTAAGTAATTTTTATTTTTAAAATATCGGAAAAAACTAAACTGCAAAAGCATATTTTGCAAGTATTGTGTATCAATTTATATACATACAGTGTAAAAAATATCCGTCAATATACAGAAATTATTCCGTAAAATTTTACGGAATTGTTTCATTTTTTTAAAAAACACAGTACAATTTCCGTAATTAACACTATGCGCCTAAATTTTACGGAATATTTTTGTTATTGCTACAAAACAGCAATTATTCCGTAAAATGGTGTTCAGAAGTAAGGGGCTATGCATATATAACGTAATCATATTAGGGGCGAAGGGGGTTTGGAACATGACATCGTAAGATATCGTTAGGGAGAAGAGGGTTGTCTTTTGATATCGATATCATTTTTGACCCAATCAAAATTGTCGCTTTTTTTATTTGTAACATGGTCTTTTGTACAAAATAGTATATTGCTTTTTTTTAGACTGTTATCTATTTTTATGAAAATATAAAGTTATTAAATTCCCTAAATTATTATTAAATTTTAAAATATGGTATACCCCTACATTTGACATTTCTATTCATCTTCATATGTGTATGCATATATAAACACTGTTCAAGAAACCATGTGTAGAGTATATTTGAAATGAAGCTTGTGTTTACTAATAAATAAAAGATTAAGAATGTTGTCCAAATGGTTTGTTGATAATAATTTCTATTGAACCCCTCTCGCTACCTTTCCTCATTCGGGGGGAGGGGGGGGGGCAAGTTCAACAATACTTTATTACTGTTGAATGCATTATGTAACAAAAAGCTATTATAAAATACTTTTATATAGTAACTATTTTTTTTAATTATATTTGAATAAAGTGATTTTTTATTGACTTCTCTTCATTTAAATCTATAAAGTATGCGCAATATAAATTTAACAAGTTTTGTCACTCCAAACAAAAGAACAAAAAAAAAAAAAAAAATGCACATTGATAAAGAAATTCTTACTGGAGGGGTGGGGGTGACTGATGATAACGTATGATATTGAAAAGAGGGGGAGGGGGACAGGAATATAAAATTATCAAAAAGTTGATAATGTTATATTTGCACAGCCCCCAATTGCTATATTTGAAAAGCAAAGTAATTGATTGTTGTATACAGTGGAATCAATTCCAACGAAACCTCAATTTAGCTAAATAGGATTTACTATGAAAATGTATATCCAATTATTTCCCAAATGATAACATAGCGTTTTCTTATGGGGTTTCAAGTAATGTTAAAATATAACATAAATTTTGAGGTGGCCCCATCTATGAACTTACCCACTTACTATA
This sequence comes from Maratus speculifer, assembly GCA_964019185.1. NCBI lineage: Eukaryota > Metazoa > Arthropoda > Arachnida > Araneae > Salticidae > Maratus > Maratus speculifer. The sequence goes on from OZ025299.1 coordinate 253,679,099, forward strand.
GAATTTTCTTCCTTTACTTTACTTTTCGTTCTTTTTTCTATTTTTTTTCTCCCACCTCCTTTTATTTTTTTCAAATAAAAAGCTATAAGAGAGTTTTTAATTTTTACTATTTTTAATAAATTAAATCTTATTCATTCTTTTTGTATGTTTGAAAAAGTTGAAAAAAAAAGTGTTGCAATTTAATTTTCAATCTGATTTTTAAAATAATGTTTGGCTTGTTATTATTATTATTATTATTATTTAAAGATACCTAAAATATGTTTTAATATGAAAAAAAAATCTATATTTAATTTTCATATTTCTTAGTGTCCATCCAATTTAACAGATTCGCACATAAAACTTAATAATTCGTAAATAAGATATATCTTCTTAATATTAAGTAATACAAGATTTATTTAAGTTGAATTAAAAAGTGTATAGTCGAAATAATCGTAGAATAAAATAAAACATAAATAGAAACCTTAGAAACTATAGCAACCAGAAAGTACCTATTGTTGCCACCAACTATTAACAAATATCGTATTCCAGATACAATAATTATAATTGGAATTTTTATGAAACAAATAGGTATAATTTGGAGCGTTGTGGGACATATTTGGAATTTATAAATTTCCCAGGATTTATACAGCCTGCAAAATACATGAGGGGAAGACTTACATTTGGAGTAGGCTTACTTTTGATAAATAACCATATTTTTTTAAACAAAGTGCACAACGAAGCTATAAACGACATAACGCACAATTTATAAAACAAATTCTGAAATTCAAATCTGCTTCTTTTTTGTTATCATCTTAAAAGAAACCAGGTATTGGTGTGAGCCAAGAGTAGGAAACAAACTCTTGGACAAGTACATACAACAATTAATTACTTCGCTTTCCAAACACAGCAACTATTTCTAAACATCGTTCACAGAACTTGTACTGTTTTGAAAACAATATAGAGATATTCCGCAAAACTGAGGAAAAACTTACTTGATTTATAAGGATTTGTAATCTTAAAATTTCACTTACAAAAATTGCTCTGTTTTCTTGGAAAAGGAAAGCAATCCTGTAAAAAATTACGGAAAATTTTGACGGATTTTTTCTACAGTGTAGCATCAGCGAACGTGTCTTTTCGCGTGATTATGAGGTATTCCCAACAGTTTCGATTTTTTATCTTCTAAAAAGATTCGTGATATCAATAAATTCTTCTTCTCTGTTGACAAATTTTGATAAATTCCATTCGGTGATTTTAAAAAATCGACAAAAAGGGAAAAATAAATAATGGTATAAAAATCATTGTTTTTCGTTATTTTGAAATGAGTATACAGCAAACTTACAGAAAAAGCATTTGGAAACCATTAATATACGTATCAAATTTACTTCAGTATTAAGTGTTATTTTATTATAATTATTATTTAAATATTTATATTTTATGTTTTATTTATTTATTTGTTTATTCTTTTATTTATTTTGGGGTGAACGGGAAATACATTTTCTGGTTGTCCCGTAGCTGTACTCTGAAATCTGGTCATCTCATACATATAGCGACTTCGGATTTAACAAACACCCGCTTTTAACATGCGAAAATAAGAGAAAAAATCATTCACAGCAATCTAAACTACATTATTGCAAGAAACTTTACTTCTGAAAATTTTTGTGTAATTAAGTATATATATTTAAAATTTCTTTTTCATTTAATTTCATTTAATAAAAACACAAATGTCTAACATAAAAGTAAGAATAAAGAACATCAACCACAAATATATTTTTTAAAAAGGAAAAAAAAACTGAAACTAAGATATATGCGCATAAAAGAACATAAATCTGCATGCTGACTAAAATTTTATCTGTACACTGTACAGAATAAAGATGCAAATATGAAAAACTATTTTTGTAAATTTACAGAAATTTGTATGCTTACAAAAATTATATCGGTAACCCAGGAAAATTTCACGGATTTTTTTTCCAGTTTAATAAAAAGCTCTGGGCATCGCAATTTTCTAGAAAATTCTTAATTACCTTACATATATATATATAGATATATTTACAATGTAAACGCAAATCTATTACATTTTTTTAATTACAAAAGAAGTTTAAGCATCCTAATTTCCAAGAAAATTCTTAGTAAACTTATTTATTTTATTTATTTATTTACAGTGTGAAAAACACGAGTCCTATTATATACATTTTATCTCATTTTCTTTTATTCATTAATTTAGTTTTACGAAATTAGTAAAATACGCATAAATTTTTCATACTTGCTAATTTAGTTTTTGTGCATTTAAAGAAAATCCTTCAATTATCATTCTGTTATTTTAAATGGCTTTCCGTACACACACACACACACACACAAAAAAATGTAAACCCGTAAGACATGGTGACGTCACAGTGACGTCGTTGTGAAGTCACATTGTGACTTTGTGACCGTCAATGTGACTTTGTGACCGTCGATGTGACGTCACGTGACGTCGATGTGAAGTCACAGTGACTAAAATGTGAAGTCGTTATGGCCGTTTTAGAGCTCGTTTGTGACGTCACATTGTGACCATTTTGTGAAGTAACGGTGTGACCAAAATGTGAAAAATGTGTCATTTGTGACAAAATTGTTATTAAAACTGTGACTATTTTGTGACGATAGTGACAAGGTTGTGAAGACAGTTTGCGATTATTTTTTGATTTGTGACAAATTTGTCACTAACTTTATGACGGTGGCAGCATTATCAATGTTGTGAAGTCACACTGGGACACAATTATACAGATATGAACATTGTTATGTAGTGTAAAATCACTTACATCTATAATTTTATTATACTTTGGCGATACATCTCAATTAAAACTTGGGAGTTGCGATAAAAAGAATGTACCAAAAGAAAGTTGCTGAATCAAAACGTAATGCCATGCAGACTTTAATCTTTGATACTTTTTCTGTTGCAATAAATGAGAATATTTAAGACAATTTAATATTCGATCTATCACAATTATTTCAAATTTAACAATTTGTTTTTCTAATAAGCATTAAAATTATCAAATAAACACTTCCTTTAAGGTGCAAAACTAGTCAAAGAAAAAGACCCGGATGATAATAAAAAGTCTATGGGAGCGTTCTTTTCAAATTTGAATATTTTTGCATGTTTTTTTGTATAGGATAGCTGAGGACTATCTACAAACGGCCTTGTTTTTACCTTTTCAATTTTGCTTATATATTTTTTTATATTTTGATAGTTTCAATATCAGAACCGGTATAAACCGGTTTTGAAAATATATATATATATATATATATATATTTTAAATCTGAAACCAAAATTTAAAAAGTAAAAACTAGGCCGGTTGTGGATCGTTCTCAGCTATCCTACATAAAAAAATCATGTAAAAATATTAAAATTTGAGCGAGATATTTGAAAAGAACGCCCCTACATAACTTTACATAAACACCCGGGTCTTTTCTGTAACTAGGGCTGAACCTTAAAGGAAGTGTTTCTTAGATAATTTTAATGCTTATTAGAAAAACAAATTGCTAAGTTTGAAATAATTGTTATAGATCGAATATTCAATTGTCTTAAATATTATCATTTATTCCAATATATATATATACAGGGGTGCAAAAATCTAGGCGCCAGCAGGCAGTCTCTCACCACTAAAATTATTTCATTTCTTTTTATCTAATATTTCGTGTTAAATTCTAGTAAGATTGCTGTTAAATTTTGAGCAAAGAAGACTTTGAAATTTTTGTGGTGGGAGATTAGCCACTGGCTCCTAGATTTTTGCACCCCTGTATATATATATATATATATGTAACAAAGATTAAAGTCTGCATGGCATTAAATTTTGATTCAGTAACTTTCTTTTGGTACATTCTTTTTATAGCTGCTCCCAAGTTTTAATTGAGATGTATCGCCAAAGTATAATAAAATTATAGATGTAAGTGATTTTACACGATATAATAATGTTCATAACTGTATAATTGTGTCCCAGTGTGACTTCACAGCATTGACAACGTTGCCACCGTCACAAAGTTAGTGACAAATTTGTCACAAATCAAAAAATAATCGCAAACTATCTTCAAATACTGTCTTCTATAAATATTAAAATACTATTAAAACATGCAAAGAGGAATTATGAAAAAAATTAAAGCTAAACATTTATTAGTATATTAATGAACAAAAAACATTAAGGGGCTATCCATTACTGCAAGGCTGCCCATCACAAACACATCTACCTAATAAAAATTCCAACGATAAAATAGAACAACAAATACGTTAATTGTAATTATTAATATTTTATTTATAATAATAGAGAGTAATTATAAATAAGAGACCCAGTGTAACACTAGAACGCCCGGAAGGAGTCGATTCGACTCTGACCATGCGTTTAAATTTCAATTCGAGCCAGAAATATTTTCCAAAAAGAAGTTAAATTCAAATCACGAGGATTTACTTTAAATAAATCAATTAAATAATGTTGAATAAAAATTCTAGTGAGAAATATTATTATCAAACTTGAGTAAAATTTCCAGGCATTCTAGTGTTAATCACGATGTACAGTGTCTCACATAAGTGATGGGACACTTGTGCTTTACAAAAGGAAACTAATCAAATAAATTAAAAAAACATGTACACGTTTTTTTTTTTTTTTTGTGGGTGTGTTTCATACTTAAATTTAGTAAAGATTATTACATAACATACATTTTGTCAAAATATTAAAATATTAATTTAATAAAAATACAAATGTTTAGAACGGAGCAAAAAATAGCTCACATAAGTGATGGGACACCATTATATATGCAACAAAAATCGTCTGAAATAAGCAATAAAAATATTTTGGGGGGTTTTATTTTTACTTAAAAGCAATTGGCAATAATTTGTAAAATCGTCTGCAGTATTTCTCTCCAGTTTGTTTTGGAATTTTTGTGTTTTTTAGCTCTGTGTAGCCATGAATGCTAAACGAAAAGAAACTTCGCCTGAAATTCGAAAATTAGTTATTAATTTGCATATTAAACGTGGAAAATCTATTAGAAAAACTGCTGAAACAGTTAACTTGAGTCGTTCAACAGTTTTTAGTATCATTAAACGATATAAAAAGAATCATATGATTCAGGATAAAAGAAGACCTGGCCGACCATCAAAGCTATCCAATGGAATAAAGCGAATTATCGTTCGAAATATTAAAAAAAAAATCCAAGAAATAGTGCTTCAAAAGTTGCTGCTGATTTACAATCATTATATGGAATAATTGTTAATCCTGAGACTATTAGAAGGGTAATTCGATCTGCTGGATATCACGGTAGAGTAGCCAGGAAAAAATTCTTCGTAAGTGAAAAGAATAGAAATCTCAGACTAGCTTTCGCAAAATCCAACATAAATAAGAATTCTGATTACTGGAATAAAGTTATATTTGCTGATGAGAGTAAATTTAATATATTTGGTTCTGACGGTAGAATCTTGGTGTGGAGAAAACCCAGGGAAGAATTTCGCAAACAGAACTTGGTACCAACAGTAAAACATGGTGGAGGAGGAGTTATGGTATGGGGGTGTATGTCGTCCGCTAGAGTTGGTAATCTTGTTTTTAATGACAGTATAATGGATCAGTACAAGTATATTGATATTTTAAAGCAAAATTTGAAATCTTCAGCACGAAAATTGAACCTTCATAACGATTTTAAATTCTACCAGGCCAATGACCCCAAGCACACTGCTCTGAACGTTAGACTCTGGCTGCTATATAACTGCCCTGAAATAATAAAAACATCACCACAATCTCCAGACTTAAATCCCATAGAGAATATTTGGCAAGAATTGGAATCAAGAATTCGCAAACACACCATTTCTTCAAAACAACAACTAAAATCGGTGCTTCAAGAAGAATGGGGTAAAATCACTCCAGAAATCACAAAAAATTAGTCGAATCCATCCCAAAAAGATTAAATCATGTTTTAAAAGTAAAAGGAAATCCAACAAAATATTAAAACCTTTTAAAAAGTAAAATTTTTGGATAAATATTTGATGGAAAAGTAAGTGTCCCATCACTTATGTGAGCCATTTTTTGCTCCGATCTGAACGATTGTATTTTTACTAAATTAATATTTTAATATTTTGACAAAATGTATGTTACGTAATAATTGTTGCTAACTTTAAGTATGAAACACACCCAAAAAATTTTTGCACATGTTTGTTTATTTATTTTATTGCAGTTTCTTTTTATAAAGCACAAGTGTCCCATCACTTTTGTGAGACACTGTATACCAATACTACATATAATGGATATTGTGAAATTTACCTCTGTAAAATCATTCAGGAAAGGAAATAATAAAAGTGTCTATAATGGAAAATAAATAATAAAATACAGTTATTAATTTCTAGCTTCATACCGTTTAAGTATTTGCGTTATTTGTTTTAAATTCAATCATGTTTAAATTCTTATTGATTGCGTAACTTCCAAATTTTCATTCAGACTTCTAGTTCTTTCTGAAAACATTCCAATAAGAATATTTACAATTGAAACGTTTTCACCCACTATCCATTTCGAAATTTTATAACATTTCACAGTTTGAAAAATACATTAAACAATCATTATTTTTTTAATATGAAACATCTACGATTTCTTTTAATTGTTCTTCTCGTTCTCTTATAAATTCCTCTTCTGAACATATGTAATTTTTTAAATAAATTTATGTAATGTTTCAGAAGATTACTTAATACAAAAATTAAAAAAAAAATGTTTGCAAATAATTTTATTCTATTTAAAGCTTCTTTACTAAAAAATACAAGATTTTATGTTTATGGGAAAATATTATTTTAACCAGATATTTTAAATAAGGAAACAACGCGGATTAAAGTGCAATTAAAATCACTACCTTTAACAACCTAATACAAATTATTAATAATCAAGTGTTCTATGTCAACAAAATAAAAAATGAATGCATTAAACTTTATAAAGTTAATGAAGAATTAATGTTTTATAGCATGTTTTTGAGTAGCTAATTAAAATCGTTCTAAGAACAATAATAATTAAAAAGCAATCATGAAAAATATTTTTCCATACCTTTTTTTCCATCGAAGTCATTCGTTCTACGTAGTTATTCTTTTTGTTGTACAAACTAAATCCGATAATAATTAAAGTGGCAAAGACCAAATCATTTTCACAGTCAAAGCCCCATTAATTTTCTCGGACTTATATTTTGCCGCTTGGAAGAGCTGTAGTAGACCTTTTTGTTTAAATTGTTAAATCCGTATCAATACGAAACTATCCACAACTGCCATAAATTCCAGCCAACTAACTTCTTGCGTCTATCATCAATTTAAAATATTTCTGTTTACGTTTATTTATTCTTTCCACGGAGTAAGAAACCACGGAGTAAGTTTCATACTCGTGATCCTTTCGTTTGCAGACGATTTTAAATTTCCACGCGCATGGCCGTTTTGTTTTTTCTTTTTCTATACAGTATTTTAGGAACTTAAATATGCAATAATTTTATGAGTGTGTCTTTGATTAAATTTTTTTATTTAAAGAATTTTTTAATGTATTTTTACTTTTTATTTTTATTAGTTTCAAAATAATTCACGTTAAAATAAATTGTAAAACCGTTTTTTTGTAAATAATAATATTCATAGGTAATTAGAATTCATTAGGGACTAGAATTCATTAGAATTCATGCTATAAAAGTGCTATTACACGTGGGAGTTGCTTGGTTAGCGCGCGATTCTCTTATGTCGGAGCGTCTTTGACGCCTGGAACGAAGCGACTCGCCAGTAAGAGCCAATCAAATGCTTGGAAATCCAAATGAAGGTAAAGACTCTTCTCGAACAGCCAATGAAATGCTAAGAAAACGAAAAAACGCAGGCGATTTTTGTCGCTTGCAATTTTTACGTGTAATAGCACTTTTAGGGACGTTATTTGCAGTAACATTACAGTGACGTCACAAAAACTTTTTCAATTGACAGAAAAGAACTTTTTCCATTAAATAACATCTTTTGAAGAATTTTTGTATCTTTTTTTTCTAAGAAGGTCACATTTTAGTCACAATGTGACTTCACTGAGTGGTGGTTATTTGGTCACAGATGTGACGTGACGTACGGTTTTTGCAGTGGCATTATAGTGACGTCACAAAAAAAATTTCAATTGACAGAAAAATATTTTTTCCATCAAATAACATCTTTTGAAGAATTTTTGTATTTTTTTTTTTAATTATCTAAGAAGGTCACATTTCAGTCACAATGTGACTTCACTGACAAGGAAGGTCTCCATTGGGGGCATACTCAGAATTTTTTGAAAAAATTACGAATTAAACTACTCATGTAGGTAATAAAGGATCAGTGAAAATTAGCGGCGGAATTACATTATTAGATATGTAAAAAAATAAAATAGTTTGGAATAATTGGCGTGAAAAGCTGAAAGCGATGCGGGATTTGGCGAGCAGTGCATTTCCTCGCCAAAAGCAGACGTTTTTAACGAATCTGAAAATTGATTTTAATTGACTTCACTGTTAAAAATCTGCAGCATTTACTGCAACGTCACTCCACTACTTTTATAGAATATCTCTCTTCTGACCAATGAGAATGCTCCATAGCAAGGTAAATTGACCGTGTCATACACTGTTAAAAATCTGCTGCATTTTGTTGCAACGCACTCCACTGCTTGTATATAATATCTCTATTCCAACCAATGAGAAAGCTCCATTTCACGGCCAAGTAACCGTTTTCTATACAAGCAAGGGAGTTCGTTGCAACAAAATTCAGCAGATTTTTAACAGTGTATTTTTCAATTTGGAACAATTTTAATCAATTTAAATTGTGTTTTAAACAATAAAATATATTAATTACATTTTGTTATAAGTACATATAAACGTATATGACAAAATTACACTTAAAGTAAAGTAAAAATGCAAAACTAAAATTACTTAAACTAAACTTATTTAAATAAATTGGACATAGAAAGTTTTTTCTTTAAAAAGTATTCGAAGCGTAAAAGCGTATTTTTCAAAATTTCGTTTTTTCGCCAACCGGAGATAAATCGCCAAATAACCGAAATTTCTATTATTTTTTTACACACGTTATAAGGAGGTTCCGCCGAAATTTTTTTATAAACATATATAACTATATAAGAAGAACATTCTGTAATTTTTTTAGATTTTTCTGAGAATGCCTGTATGGAGACCTTCCTTGTGAGTGGTGTCCTTTTGGTACAGTGATGTCACAAAAACTTTTTCAATTGACAGAAAAATGTTTTTTCTATTAAATAACATCTTTTGAAGAATTTTTGTATATATTTTTTAATTTTCTAAGAAGGTCACATTTCAGTCACAATGTGACGTCACTGAGGAGTGGCATTTCGGTCACAGATGTGACGTCACATTTCAGTCACAATGTGACGTCACTGAGGGGTGGCATTTTGGTCACAGATGTGACGTGACCACAGTGACTCACAGTGACGTCACTGTGACCATGCATGCTATGTGGGAATCTTCGAAACTAATTTTTGTAAAGCTACAGAAATTTTTAAGGTTACTAAAAATTTATGCACATTTTAACAATAAAAAATAAATAATAATAATAATAATATATATATATATAAGCTTGAATACTAGCTTTTGTAACGCTAAGATATCTATTAAACAACTGACATCAGACAACAAAATCTGACAGAAAACTTGCTATAAAAAATCTTTTATGTGAGAGATCGCACTCGATTTTTTAAATAAAATAGAGAGAAAAGATTGGTTGCAAAATAAATAAATAAATAAATAAATAAATAAATATAATAAAAATATATAAAAATAAATAATAATAATAATAATAATAATAATAATAATAATAATAATAATAAATAAATAAAAAATAAAATAAAATAAATAATAATAATAATAATAATAATAAATAAATAAATAAAATAAAAAATCACCAAAGTTTTTCGTAATTATTACTCTACACAAAGAACAGCACGGCGCACTCGAAACCGTTTTCTCACAAAGCGGAATGAAAAATTCGACCAGAAACTTGCGCGATGCCACGTCATTTTAAATATATTTAAAATATTTGCTATGGTAAACATGTTTCAATTTTCTACGTTTTATTACACAAAATTGTGTAACAAAAAAAAAAAAAAAAAAAATCACATCACTTTTTTTTTCTCGGTTTTAAATGGTGTTATACTTTGTAAATTAATAAAGGAACAGAAAAGGAAAACCCCTTGCATCAAAAGTAATATAATTGTTTGCTTCCGAGCTATATTTTTATAAAAAATATACCCACTGAATATTTTTCTGTTTATTAATGGATTTTTCATTTAAAAATAATCCAATTTCACTGCCGCGAATTCATTTATTAGTACTTCCCAAACTCAGATGCAAACGACAATGAATCAAAAATCTTTAAGACACCTATTACTTTAATTAAATAAAAGCTAAAGAGTTAAGTGTATTTAATTTAATTAAATGAGACTCTGCGAAACACATTCAAACATATTTATATCAATGCAAGCGAAGCCTCTGCGCAATTAGTTAGCGCGTAAAATCGAAAAATATCACAACAGTTAATAAAAATGTATCTCCTGTCACCAAAGTCGAACGCCCCTTTCTTACAAATGTTTCTCTTAATATACTTCGTACAGACGATGTCCTAGAGTAACAGATGGCTAATGATAACCCTATTAATTTCTATTCTTAAGTGAAATAAAAGATGATTCTAAAATATCACCGCGAAATTAGTCCACAGAGGATAGATTTAAAAGCTGAAGCGCAGAAAATTTTGCGTTGCGGAAAATAACGGGAGAGCAACAAGCGAGCCAATTGGCAACCAGAAGAGGCGTTACTTACACCCCAAAAATCGACCAATGGATGCCACTAGGGGGGTAGATATCTATCTTCAGTAAATGATGGCATCGAACTCAAAGAGGCGGGGCGGGAATTTTGGTACTTTCTCTCAGAAGTTCTCACTCCATCAGAAATATTCTTCAAAATAGTTCTGATCGGGACGCTTAAAATTTGCAGGTCAAGATTGAAGAATGGAATACGCATCTTCAAACTTAATCTTCTTGTATTTTTAAAGTTTTATCTCGCAATGAACTTTTATATGCATTTCAGTTTAAGGAATTTTTAGTAATACTTATTCTCAAATAAAACAATAAGAGAACTAATGTCAATCCTAATGTCAGAATCTGGAGAAGAAAGACCCATCTGTCCATCGAACTCTTCTGATGTGAAATCTCCCATAGAAGATTCAAAAACATCTCCCGTTGTTGCCAGGAATTCGTTCTCAATCGCAAGCATCCTAAGTAGAGATGATCCTAAGAAAGAAATTCAAATTCTCCCCAACGAAGTTAACTCGTGTCTTACGAGGCATAATTTTCAAAACATTGGATTTGAACCAAGACTTGCACTAATGCGCCATGCTCAAAATTTATGCAATCATCAGCAACATACTTATATGAAACACATGTATCCTCACTATACATGGAACCCCATATCATCGAATGATGAGAACAGAAACAATTCTGGTAAGTTGATAATTTAATATTTATTTCAACCATTAATTATTAATAAATTTGTTTTCCTTTATAAAATATAGATATATCAATAAGCTGGGAAAAAATGCTAAAACATCAGCACCGTGAAAATTATGTTGACAAAAATATAAGATCTAACAAGTTTCATTCTCCCAAGGTAGCAGAATTTGTTTTAAAACGTCTTTTTTTCTTAAGTTTCTATACTAATTTGCCAACGAATCATTAATTATTAAACTTTACAAAGCCTGTCTTGAATCAAAGCTCTCGTGGGCCAGATTAAACTGAACTTAAAATTCTTTGCTAATATTCAATAAACGAGGGAAAAACTCTAAGTATTTAATTTGTATAAGTTGATAGTCTTCTGATCAGAACTAACTCACTTTAAGGAAAATTTTTTGAGCAATTTTGACTTTGTAAGATTTTGCCAATTGATATGTGTAGCAGTCTCTTCAAAGAATTAGGTTTTCAAAGTTGAGCTTATTCACTATAAGCAAAATCTAGAGTAAACTTTCTATTACCCGATTTAGCTTGTTGATACGTCCAGCAATTTTTTAGCTTTCAAAACTGAGCTTACTCACTACTGTAAGCAAAACTCGGAGAAGACTTTCTAATATCTGAATTATCTTGTTGATATAGCACATTTTTCAGCTTCATGAATTTTAACACTTGCATGAAGGCCACGTGGTCAAAAATTCACGTTATTAAAAAGATAAATAAATAAGAGGACAAAAAAAAATACAAAAATAGGTAATGAAATTTTCATCTATTGAAATAGAACTTCAACTATATAAAAATTAATATTACATTTTTTAAACAGGCTCTTTCAAGAGCGAACATATTTTCAAATTTTGTTAATCTTTTTATAAACACTCTTCAGTTTAATTTATATGGTTTTATTTATTTATTTATTTTGTCTTTTCTTTCTTTTTGCCATTTTTATTCTTTATATTAAGACAGTTATCAGAAAAATAATTTTCCTACACAACAACACAAAACTTTTAATGTGCTTTTCAACAACAACAACGACAAAAAATGATTTGTAATCGAACATTATTTAAAATTTTTACAATAAATAAATTATATTTGAGTTATACGTGATTGTCGTCTCAGGACGCCATTTTTTCTCCTTTCTTTTGCGGTCGAGTGCGGAAATTCGGTTCAAAACGGCAACTTCGAAAACATTTACAGAGAAGTCTTCCGCTTTTACCGGAAAACGGAAAAATAGTCCGACGGCATAATTTATGAATAAGATCACCTGCCAAATTCATACGTTTACGTCAGAAAAAGAATTTTAAAATGTGTTGTGAAACAGCCAGTTTGTGTTTGTGTTGGTTAGTCAGAAATGAGGTTTCCCACAACAATGTTAAATTTTTGAACGTAGAATGCATTTTTATTTTTAAAAAATCTCATTGGGAAATTAATACATTAAATTATTTTTGTATGTCTAATCCTGAATTAAAACAGTCGACTCAAAACAGTTTCCATTTCTCATTTTTGTTAGACCAAATAAAAAGGTAACAGAACACAAAAGTCAACCTTAAAATTCACGTGTAAAAACAAACTATAATTCATTATTACTATTTAGTAATAAAATTACATTTAAATGAAAGATGTTGAAGCAATGTTTCTCACTTCATAAATGTCAACAAAATAATATTTCAGTGAGTAAACCCTTTCAAGAACGGTGGCTAGAGGGTTCTAACCACCTAATTTTAATTCCAAAATTGACAAATGGCACCAAGAATATTTTCATAAAATTTTGATTTTTAAATGAAAGTTCAAAATAGCAGGCTTTTATTTTCTAAGAAGTGTGTTTGAATATTTTCGTGTCAGTCAATTATTTCATCATTTTACGTGCGCAATTCTTCTGCCCCTGAAAGGGTTAATTGATATCTGAGTGGATTAAGATGTTACGCGAGATTTTTCTCAAAAATTGTTCATTATGATGGACGAAAATTTGAGCGGTAAAGCTAACTAAAAATAAATATTAATAAGCTTTCCTGGATAATTTAATGTCACTTTTTAGCTTTTAAATATATATTACTAATAAGAAAATAAATCAATGAAACTTACTTATCCTTAATTATCTGGAAAATTATGATACAAAATTTTAACCAATATTTCAAAAATTCAAACTATTCAATAAAACAGAATCTTGATCTGGGAGTTTTATTAAACGTTTTCACTAAAAATACCAAACAATATTAACTTATTTTTTTTATGTACGCGTAAAGCATGTTTTATTATATTTATTTATTTATTTATTTATGTGCGGGGGGGGGGATTTTAAATGTTGTTTTTCTGTGTATTATAGGTACATGTTGGTGCGGTATTATAATTACTGTGCTAAATAAAAAGAGGGAAAAGATGAAATGTTGGAAACATTTAAAGATAAATGAATAAAGGAGCAATTACTTTGGTTTAATAATAATTAATATAATTAATTTAATTAAATAAATTCAGAATGTGCTAAAACTGTTTATGAAAATGTTATTAACATATTTACAAATGTTTTAAATAACTTTAAAAAAGTCAATTTAAATAAATCTCTCAGTTTTGTCTCATATTTCTCGTCATAACTAAGGAATATGATATACTAATAAATGTTTCTTACATACTTTCACTACGCATAAAAAAATACATTTTTTTCCCACTGTTGGAAAGATGTTTTTTCCATATATGATCAAATAACGTTAAAATGGTAACCAAGTATGTTATTTTTTTTTAAGTTAATGCAATCATTTTCGAATGCTATAGCAATATTTATATTTAATCGCAATTCAACTTTTTTTTCGTACTATCTATCCCCGAAAGATTTATATCTAAATATTTGCAGGAAAAAACTATACTTTTGTGATGCACAATTCTATGCATAAACGATTATTTCATTTAAGCAAATTATAAGTTCACTCGGAATTTTGTTGTTTAGAAGATAATAAAGTACTTGAAAAAGGAGACAGTTTAATACTTAATCAATTTTTAATTATATAAACGAAAATTTACTATAAGAAATTGACTTCTGAAATAAATAATTTCTTTATGTTATTTCACAGAAGTTTATAACCGTTTGCACTAAAAGTAAATATTAATAATATTACATCGATCCTCTATGATTGTTACTTTATAGAAAATGAATTAAAATGTTTAACGTAAGCAATTTAACCTGCAACATTTACAATATCTTCCTAAAAAAAGTTTGCAATGTAGTACTATAAAGCCAAAAAGAAATACTTCAATAAGTCCACCTATCCCCCTCTTTTTTAAAAAGGTCACTTCCGTATCCGATATTCGAACACGAAACTTAGACCTCTAATAGTCATGTCAATCCTAAATATTATTTTATAATTATGCCATAATAACTGCAATATGCTCTCATAATGTGATTGTGTATAACCGATCTTAAAATACAAAATGTTTAACCAATTATTCAAGCTATAACTGCTTCCCAAGATAAATTCAAAATTTTATAGATTTAAATTTTAGATTTAAATTTTAAAGATAGATTTAAATTTTAAAATGAGCTTTTAAAATTATTATTCACTATTTTTAAAAGTGGAGATAATGTTGTCTACCAGAACAACATATCTAAATTTCGAACCCGCATCGGTATACTTTTTCGGAGGTTGGACTGGATAAACAGGCACGATTCTGTCCTATTAAATATTTTTATACTAATTAATAATTATCCAGCATGAGAAAATTATACTCAGCATGTAAAGACATAAAATTAAATATATCACTGTTTTCAGAAGACAGAAATAGTACTTTACCAGGAGAATGTGACAAGGATTCAGGGAGGGGAGTGCAAATGAATTAGCTAAAAATGTGAAAATATAATAAGTTGAATCTGTTTTCAGATATCTATTATTTTTCTTAATTTGAATTTCATAAACATTGTGTACATAAAAGCAATAACAATTAAGTATATTTTGTGAAAAGTTTTTTGAGGAATACAATAAAATCTCGTTACAACGAACCTCTGGAGAGTAATGATAAAATTCACTTTACTAAAAAAATCATTAAAGTGAACTTTTATAATGAATCAGGATAATAAACTTTTTTAAAAATCCAAACAATATTCGCTAAATTGAAAATTTTGCTAAAATGACATTTGTTATAACGAGATTGTACTGTATATCTTCCTATTTTGACGTATGTCATTAAATTAGAATTTGCTCATTTCAGTATTTTTTCAATCTTTTAGTACAAGGTACAAATACTTAATGATTTTGTTTTATAATGAGTAATGAGATATAATAATAATTAACCACAAAAATCTTACTTATAGAATATTTTTTTAAACCTTACGTTTAATAAGTATAGGGTATATCTTGTATTATCTTGTAATATAGGGTATCTTGTATCTTGTATATCGCTTACTAAAAGCTAATTCCAAAAATATTGGATTTTAAGATATAAATTCAAACTTAAGATATGTTTCAAGGTGTTGTTAATTATCAAATTAAAAGCCATTTAAATCAAAATACATATTTTTGTGAAAATTACGAAATTTAATTTTTCATACATTAGAGAAAGAGAGGGCGAGAGAGAGAAAACATTCTCCATATTCTAACAAATAAAACAAACACTCACAAAAAAAGTATTTTTCTATAGCGAAAATTTACGGAATTATGCTATTTTGAATTTTAGAAATATTACTGTTTCATTGCATCGAAACAAGAAAGACACATTTTAATGCAAGAAATTGGGAAAATTAATAAAATAAAAAATATCATAATTCACTAAGTTTTTTCCCTGTAAAAATATATAGGTACTTGTTTTTTCTTTGACCGTGAAGTATGTGTTCGGTTAAATATTCCTTTCAGGATCTATGAATCGCATAAAAATTTTATTTAAAAAATATTTACATAAATAACTATTTTGACAATTATGATTGTGGAAAATTTTCGTCATATAAAAGATGACTTTTTTGTGTGGGCTTTCTTTTTTACAGGGTAGAGGATGCTTTGCTAAATAAAACATCCAGGGATCGTATACAAAATTAAATTTCGAAGCTTTTACAGAAATATTTATTTTGATGTAAATAACTTTTAATATTGCATTTTATACATTTGAAATTTTATTACAGCTGAAAGTATACCTCAATTACAAACGGTTCAGGAATCGACTTTTCCCAATGTTTAGAGTGGACATCCTGTATATACATATATAATTTAAACCCTTCTTATTACCTTGCGTGAGGTCTGTTTCACTTAGTTCCTGGCAGGTTTTGGATTCATCAATTCATCAAGTTTCCCACTCGGCTAGATTATTAAATATCATCTTTTCAATGAAAACAATTTTTATTTGTTATTTTATTTATTTTTAATTTTTCAAATTTTGTAAACTGACCCCAAATGTCTTTTTCTGCTATTTTTTTTTTCACTTTTTAATGTACGCTCTGGGAAATTTTCAATAAGAAATTTAACCTGAATACCCCCTCCCCTTTTTTTTTTTACTTTTTTTCATTGAGCTTCAATTTATTTTAAATAATGCAAATGAGATATTTTAACGTGATTTAAAATAATGATATATCCTGGCATATTTAAGTCCCTTTTTCCTTCTTGAATTTTATATCATACCAAAACTATACTTTTATATGATATACTCTGCTGAGTAGTAACCCATTGCGTTTCATTTGTATTTTATATGATTTTCTGGGATTTGGATTTAAAATAAATCCATATTCTTAAAATGTATAAGTTAAAAATGTATTTATCACCGTTTGTAAATCTTAGACCATTCGATTGTCGCGTAGTAAGATTATTTAAAATTAATCAACTAGTTCGCGAGTTTTTGCGCATTGTAAGTTTCGTTGTTTAATGCATTCTCCACGTTCTTCCCTTGTTTTGTTATAAACTCTTTAAGATATCAAAATGCAACAAACTGCAGATTGTAGCAAAAATATCATTTATAAATTTTCATTAGAGCCTTCAATCGCTATAATATTCCTTAAAATTGATAATTAATTCCTGAAGTCTTGATTAATTATAGATTAACCTATAAAACTATGTTATGTATTGAAATACCACAAACTACAGATTGCAGAATTATCATTTATAAATCTTAATTAGAGCTTTCGATCGCCCTAATATTCCTTAAAATTAATTAATTAATCCTTAAATTTTTGATTATTGTTAGATTAATCGATTAATTGATTCAATAAGCTTTTCCCTGTTTTCTTATAACCTATATTAGGTATCGAAATACAACAAACTGCAGATGTATGGAAGAATTATTATTTATAAATATTTATAAATCATATTTAGAGCCATACATATTCGCCATTAATTCTTGATTTTTTGATCTTCGAAAGATTAATGGATTAATTGATTCACTCAAGTTTTCCCTGTTTTCTTAAAAAAATATTTTACATATCGTGATAATGCGACAGACGATAAGGATTGTAGCCAGAAACATTCTCTTATATGTCCCTGATAAGCTTAGTGTTGGTTATGCAACCATTTCTGAACTTCGTTAAACACACGTAAACAAACAATAGCAACAAATAAATAACTAAAATATTATTTTTGACTGTACATCGTCTATATATAGTCAAATGAACGTAAATCTATGTGTATTTCTAAAAAACACGAAGAGCCACTCCAATTATACATATTGGTATATGGATGATGATTTTGTGATGCGGAGTTTTATTTGAATGCTCTCCTAACAAAATAAAAAAGACTGGATGCTATTGGATGCCATTTAAAAGTTCATTTTAGAGTGAACATTAAATTTACATAGAGCGACAAACACGAAAGAAAAATTTACAATTAATTCTTTAAGAAAGATTTTGAATAAGCTTTACTACATAAAGTGTTGACTTTCAGTACATCAGGTTTTAAAATTATTTTAAAATAATAATAAATTTACAATTCCATCACAAGAAGATAGCGCATATATTTATTTATTTATTGTTTAAATTAGAACGATCCAGTGTGGGCTTCTCGGGTTATAGAACGTAGGTGAGACCAGAACCATTTATTAATGGGAATCCTAATACAGTTTTACAATTTAAACATATTAAGATTGCCCACCAACAACACCAAAAAGTATTTTTACATGAAAAGTATCAATAATGTATTCAAATAACGTTTGAAATAAGTTAAAAGCTATACTTCCCTATTACTTACGTAAAAGAGTTAATAGCTGAAAAAATCGTCAAAGATTTCGTTATTTACCGTATTGACTTTTTGATTTTGATCATTTCAGTATGGCATAAGAACGTAGATGTTAAGCATATCTCTAAAATTCGTGTTTTATTTACATTATTTTGATTATTTGCTTGGAAGGTTTTGGTTTCGTTAGATAATATTAGACGAAAACGGATACCAAACTTTTTATATTGTACGAGTACAGACGAGACACTCTTTTTAAATTGGACTGCATACAACAAAGATAGAATTTTTTTTTAATTATGCTTGAAATTTATTTTAAAAACTATAAAAATTCCGTCAGCTGAAATACACTTTTCAAACATCGCATTTGAAAAAACATTTGTTTTTCTTATTCGGAAACATAAATTTTGAAATTGTGAGTAGACGAAAATTAAAAAATTAAAAGCAACATTGATTGGTTAAGTATTGTAACTTTAAATATGATGTTATCTTCACTCATGTTCATGTTATGTTCATGTTTTTTTTTTTTTTTTTTTTTACATACATTTCTATCATTAGTAATGATACTACCTTTTTTTATTTAAAGATACGTGGAACATCTCGACAAGTAAAATGAAGTAGTTTTTGAGAAATATTTTGCATAATGCACACGTTATAGATTACATATAAATGAAAAGAATTTAATTTCGTGCATAAATTAATTTTCAAGAATTAATTAACTTTTTACATATTTTTAGGACAAATTGTCTGTCTGGTACACTTTTCTAAAAGACTGATGAATATGTCATATAAAAATTTGTTGGTGCCAGAAAAGATACTATTTGAGGATAAAAGAAACAATTTTCATTTTAGCTTAAAAATATTTTACTAAAATACTTCAAACATTCTAAAAATTGTAAGAATATATTTTTCAGTATTTTATTTTTATTTTTTATTGTTATTCAGGCCTGTAATATTAGATATTTTTAAAGAAACACAATATTTATACAATTTTGGAGAATTTCAACGTTTATCTAATTAGAATTTTAGAAAAATGTACCAAAACATGAAAAAAAAATGCAAAAATGCAATAAATAAATAAATAAATAAATAATAAACCACAAAAACAGTGCTTAAAAATATATTTTTTAAATCCTCCTGCATCATATTTTTTTTAAGTCCATACTTATTTACACTGTAAAAAAATCTGTTAAAATACTGAAATAGTAATTACTTGCAGCCGAGACGTCAGTATTACTTCCGTTATTTAACGGAAACGTTTTTCTGTACATTCTGAAAACGTTCTGTTTTTTCACAAAATTTTTCCGCATGTTTATTTTCTTTCTTTTTCTTTCTTTCTTTCTTTCTTTTATGTTTTCATATTTAAAAATTTTTGTTTGAAAGGCAAGAAAAAAAATAAAAAAAATAAATAAAATAAATAAAATAAAAATAAAAATATAAAATATAAAATATATATAATAACTTTTCAACGAGAAACTAGAATCCTCCTTATGAATTTCAATGTCATTGCCCTTATCAAGGTCAGAATTATTCTGCGTGAGAATCCTCCAAAAAAAAAAAAAAAAAAAAAAAAAAACTTTTATGTTTCAAAAGAAAACTTTTATAATCAGGACATTCATTTTGTTAAAATTACTGTAGTAACTTTTTATTTTCTAACATTTCTAATGTACATATATATCTGTCGCTTTTGTGAATTCCTTGTGGTTGCCGCACCTTTTCACGTACGTGTTTTGTTTATTAATTAATTAATTAATTTTACTCAAATAAAATAAATTTATTTTATTGCTTATTATAGGTTATGATAAACGTCACTTTTATAATGATTTTTTATAATATTTCAGATATGTTTTAAGTTTTATGTGCATATTTGTTAAAGTAAATGGATTAAAAAAATATTAAACATAAAAATAGATTTTTTCTTTTAAAACATCCTTTAGAGATTTTTAAAAAAAATAATAATAGTAATAATAAGTCCAAAAAAAATTATTCAAACATTATTTTAAAATCATAATGAAAAATAAACATTCCTTTTTCAACTGTCTCAACCGCACAAAATAAATAAGTAAATAAGTAAATAAATAAATAAAATGTAGCAAAAAACTATTTTAAAGCTTTTTATTAAAAAAAAAATAGAAAAAAAATAGAAAGAAAAAAATATTAAGCGAGTTGTTTAAATATATATTCATAGATGGCGTTTTAATTTTTATCGGTTTAACTTGGAAACTCATGCTAAATCACCCCTATTTAGCCATAGGAAAATAATTGGATATATTTTTAATACAGAGCGATATATAGTCAATTTGAGATTTCTTTGAAAATAATATCACTGTAAGACAAGTACATACAACAATAATTATTTTAGTTTTCAAACATAGCAATTATTTCAGAACATCTTTTACGGAATAAGTACTGTTTTGAAAGCAATACAAAAATTTCCGTAAAATTTATGGAAAACTTACTGGATTTATAGAGATTTATAATCTTATAATGTCAATCACGGAAATAGTACTATTTTCTTAGAAAAATGAATCTATTCGTAAACTTTTACGGAAAAATTTGTTCATATTGCCTGATTTTTTTACAGTGTAGCGCCTTTGAAAATAAGCAAAGTCATCTTCAAGCATGTCCAGACCATTCATTGCCAAGTTTCAGCGTACAAGTTCAGCGTCTGATGACAAAAGGGGCATAAAAACCAAACCAAAGACAGCAGGGACACTCGAAAACATTACCTCTGCCAGAACAATAATAGAGGAAGAGACAGCAATATCAACTCGACACTTGGCTTAACAACTTGACGCCAGTGCAGCAACATCATGGAGAATAGACCGAGAAGAAAATTAATCTTTTAAATTGAAAAATACAGTTAAGACAGTCTCTTACCCTAGATGCTATTGAAAAAAGGATGGAAGCACCATGTGCAAAATGATTGACACTGGTTTCAACTATGGCAATGTCGTCTTTTCAATGAGACACACTTTTAGTTGAATGGCTATGTCAGTCATATTTGGGAAAAATTGGCAAATTTGGGGCAGTAAGACGCTAGAATTTATCGGCGTCAAGCGTCTTCATTCACAAAAAGCCACTGTCTGGTGTGGTTTGTGTGCTGAAGGCATTTTAAGTCAGTGATTTTTTTTTTCTTGTCTAGACATTGAATTATAAACTCTTTTCCGATAAAAATTTTTATTCCTGATGTCTACTACAAACACTGAATCAGAGTCACATGAATTCAACATGATGGATCTCCTCCACATTCAACAGGAGATGTCTCTGACTTGCTCAGAAGTCACTATGACAATCGCGTCATCGATGGACACTTCTTGAATCGCTTTGGCTAGGTGCTGTTTGGGTCTTTGATAGCTCTGATTTATCACCACTAGACTGGCTATGCTAAAGATGAAGAGCAGATACAGATCGACCAAAAACCATAAAAGAGCTCAAAGCAGCGTATAACAAGTGTGAAAAGGTCGATTCCAGCAGACCAACTCAAGCAGGTTATTGTGAATTTAAATCATAGACGTAGTTTTGTTGTTCTCTCTGATGGCCAACATTTTGAGAACTTCATATTTTAATTTGTCTTCATGTGTAAATTTCGAAATTTTGAAATAAAAAACTTTTTTGCGTTGAAAAGATATTCAAAGTTTTCTTTTTATACACAATGTGAAGCACCAATAGTTTTGATTATATATCCTGATATTTTATTATAAAGCATATTATATGACTTCTTTAACGTTTATGCATTTATTAATAATAAAAACAATAAATATCTGCTTAATTCTCTTTGTACTGTTTGCGATTCTTTTATCTCAAACATATACCTCACGCTTTAAATTTAAAATAAAGGTTATTTAAAACGAAGGTTATTTAAAATAAAGGTTATCTATCATGAGTAGATCAAGTGGCTCTGTCCACTCTGACGCTTACAATTTAATCATCCTATGTTGCTGAAGAAGTTTCGTATCCGTGGCGCCGGCAGAATGGCCTAATAGAGGTTGAGAAAAAATTGTACAAATTTTGCAATTTCTCGAAATTACAAATAACGATGTTGGAGACTATCATTCTCAACGTCTCAATTATGACCACTAAAAATTGTAACATTTCATATTAAAAAAAAATAATAATAATAAAATAGTTTTTCATAATAATGAGCAAGCACCCTTTGGAATAAGAATACATATTATATAATGCTCATTAATACTTAGAGTTCCATAAAATATATTTGTTTTTACATTTTATGTGTCTTTTAAATTTTGTCCTAGGGTTTATGACCAATCTCAAGACAAAGCCAATGAAGATTCAATCTGTTGCCAGTTCGTTAAAACGAAGTTAATTGTAAATACAATAATTGTAAATACATTTTGTAGATTCATTTCGCTCGAGTGCGTTTTCTGATACCATATTTTCCAATATATATATACCCTAGTATCCCATTCTACAGAATTTCAGACTTATATATTTAAGTAAAATATTGAGTTTGAAATGAATAAATAAATGGCTTGTGCAATATATTTTTAAATTACCACTTATTTCATAAAAATAAAACATTGTTAAAAAAAAAAAAGAGAGAGAGAGAAAGAGAGAGAGAGAGAGAGAGAGAAACTGTTTATTTTATAGGAAAAAACTGTTTATAATAAAAAAAAAAAACTGCTACTAACCTGTAATTAGCAAATTTCTATTATTTTAACAGATTTTGTTTGTACACAGATATATACAGATTTTATATACATATTATTTCATAAAACATACATTTTTGTTACTGGCGTCAGTTAAAAAATAATTATTACATATATATAAATTGCATTGAGAAAATAAACTTTTTTGTTGACTTAATAATGTTTTTATTTATTTATTTATTTATGAGCTTCAAAATGCATGTTTTATAATGGCTTTAAAATTCTTAAATAATTTTATATGTGATGGGCTGCAGCGTTCGAAATCCTTGGTGGTCCGCTGGTCCGAGACCACCGATAATTCAATTGGACAACTAATTTGAAAAACTTAGTGGTCCGCAGGACCAGTGCCTTTTTTCAGGCTTTTAGAAAACCAAAACCGATCGCACATGAATTTTTTATTATCAGCGATGCCGCAAACGCGCCATAGCGCGTAAATTACTCAAAAAATCGGCCATGGGACGCAAAAAAATAGCTCTTACGCGTCCCACGGGCCGCGTAATTTCGTTAAAAGATCGCGAAAAAACGGCAAATTTCGTTAAAAAATCATGAAATAACGACTAATTTTCGGCAAATTTGGTCAAACAATTCTCGAAAAAATGGCTAATTTCATTCCAAAAACCGAAACAGAAGGCAGATTTCTTCTAAAGATAAAAAACGGCAAATTTCGCCCAAAAAAATCGCGAAAAACGGCAGATTTTTTCAAAAAATTGCGGAAAAATGGCAGATTTCTTCAAAAAATTGCGAAAAAAGGCAGATTTTTCAAAAATATTGCAAAAGAATGGCAGATCTCTTCAAAAAAGTGCAAAAAAACGACAAATTTTGTCCGAAAATCGCGAAAAAACGGCAAAATTTGTCAAAAAAAATCGCGAAAAACGAAAAAATTCTTCAAAAGATTGCGGAAAAAAAGACAAATTTTGTTTAAAAAGTGCTAAATAACGACTAATTTCCGGTAAATATTGTCAAAAAATTCGCAAAAAAATGGCTAATTTCATCCTAAAACCCCAAAAAACGGCAGATTTCTTCAAGAGATCGCGAAAAGCGGTATATTTCGTCAATAAATCCCAAAAAAAAACAAAAGATTTCGTCAAAATAATGCGAAAAAACTGAAATTTCGACAAAAAAAAAAAGCACAAAAAATATATATGAATGCCGGGAGAGAATTTTTCTGTTTTAAAACCTAATTTTCCAACTTCAAAATTGTTGTTGCTGCTCCAAAAACTGATTTTCCTGCTTCCCAATCGGTTTTTTATTGCTCCAAATCTTTCTGAGTGAATGTGACTCCTGAAAGCACCAATTCATTAAGCAAAGTACCCATTTACTCAACAAAAATATCCCTTTTTTCAGCAAAAAAGTATTTTTCAATAAACCTGTTGTGCCCCATTTTAAAAGAAATGCAAACAATAGTGATACTTGTTATCTTCAACACTTAAATAAGCATTATTTTATAATTAAATTTGTATCTTGCACATTTATTCTTTAAAAAGTACAGAAAATTTCTCTTAAATTAATATTGGTTTTAATTATTTATTATTATTAAAATAATTATTGCATTTTCTTTTTCGTGTGCAAATGAACAAGTTCAATTTTTGCATCGAAAAATATGACTTATTATTAGTGGGGACCCATATTTGTAGAAAAGGGACCCAGTATTTTAGAAGTCCTGGGTCCTGAGGACCCAGGTCTTCTCCCAGTCAGTTGAAATAAGTAATGGCAAATAAAATATCTAATAAATAATTTGATAGTTTTTCTTTACGTACTGTTTATTTATTTTTTAGCAAATTATATTTTACATTTTATTATGCTGAAAATTTTGGATAAATGCAAAGTAAGATTGATTTATTTTCCAGAGAGTGTGTGTGTGTGTGGGGGGGGGAAGACCACTCTAAGTGTTAAAATTATTTAATAGAGTTTTATGTAATGGACCAGTGCTGATTTTTGCGGACCAGTAAATTTTCATGCTTACTGGTCCTTGGGACCAGTGACTTTTTTTTAGGAATTCTAACGCTGGGCTGCATAATTTAATTTATCTAACTTTAGTTAAATTGCGCCTAAGCATCGTTCTCTTTGCAAAATTCCCCAAGGTATAGAAGCAATACTTGAATACCGACTCTCTTTTGAGTGCATGAATATTTATGGTCGAAACCGAATAAGGCGTAATACATTGAAAATTACCTTTTTTACCGTTTCATGTGTGTAAACTATGGATCTGTGTCTAAATCGATAACACACGAATTTTAAATTTATACGGCGTAGACTATTTTATCGCGACATGTAAATTTTACCACTTAAATTGAATTTATTAAATAAATAACAGCTTTTCTGGCAACACATTTTGGTTCTGTAATGTTTTCAGCTGTGATGTGAAATAAGTTTTCCACATTTTTTTTTTTTTATATCTCCTTCATATGATATTTTCGTAACACGTCTCTTATATAATAATAATAATAATAATAATAATAATAATAATAATAATAATAATAATAATAATAATAATAATAATAATAATAATAATAATAATAAAATTTTATTTTTAAATAAATTTAAATTACATTCAAACAATATAGTTTATGTTAAATTAAACAGTAAATTAGAACGGATACAGATTTTAACAGAAATTGATACCTGTACCTAAAATTTTACATGCGGTTGTCCTATAAACATTATATTTCCTAGCTTTTATAAAAAAATCAAATTAGTGATAGTAAGTACTTTAAATGATATCGCTGCAAAAGACATAATCAACGAATTAGTTATTTGACAGAGTAACAGGTAGAACCTGAAAACAATAATATTTTATTGTAATTGTTGAGAGCCAAAAATCTGAGCTCCAATATTACCAATCAAATCGTTTTCGTAATATTAAAGTAGATTTATCAGATTTATCTCTTAGAAAAACGGGAGATTTTTATTGAACTAGTTTGTTTTTATTTTATCAAATAATACAAATTTTCCACATCTTATATTTAGTATTTATTATCCCACATAATTAAAGAATGAATAATGTACTCACCATTTTGAAATAATGTTATTTAGAGCAACAGTGCTGAACGAAGGTTGTTTTCCAGATAGATCTCATAGAAAAACGAAAGATTTTTATTGACATCAATTTTTTTATTATTATTACTGTTTTTTTTTTTCAAACTAGTAGTAATTTATATTATTCCACATAATTCAGTAATGAATAACGTGCTCACCAGCTTGAAATTACAGAGTTTTTTAGAGCTAAAATGTTATTAAGATCAACTATTTTTAACTATGTTCAATGTGCCAATATTGTCCTCTTTAAAGAATCTTCCTTAATGACTAATTGACTTAAGTTTTTTCAACAGCAGTTGTATTACATTATTTTATTAACGCTTATTCGATTTTACAGTCACATTTTTATTGTAAAAAGTGCATCAAAAGTAAAATTTTTGAATCAAATTTACAAAACAAATTGGAAAAAATCTTAAAATTATAAAAGTAAAATGTGTTTGAAAAGAAAAAAATAACGGAAGAAATCGTTTATTAAACCGTGCAACGTACAATTAATCTGCTGAAAGCAGAGCAAATTATGGAGAAAACGGACAAGTCAGCAACCTATATTAAGGTAATATTAGAAGTAAATAAACAAAACACTCCCAGAAGCAGCAGGTTTCGAATTATGACTAAAAAGTACACTTCTCAAAGGCTTCATTAACCCCTTCGGGACGAGCGACCCGTACACGTGCCGCTAAAAGTATTAAGAATCCTTGTTTATTCCCACCAGTAAAATTTAACTGTAAAATTTGCATTATTTAATCGGAGCATTTTCTCGATTTATAAAAATATAAATTTTTATTTTCAAAAACCTGTGACAAAACATTAAACATTTCATAAAAGGCTCCCGTCGCGAAGGGATTAATGTTCATTGTCTCTCACTCAATTCAATAACAAAATTCTAGCTTATTGAGCCAAGTTTATTTCTTTTTCTGTCGAATAATCCTTATCAAATAATTTAAAAGATAGTATTTTCTGAGTAAAAAAAGGGAGAGGAATTTAAAGAAGAAAAGTGGGAACAAATGGATGAAATTTTTTTTTTAATGATTGCAATTGATAATTATTTTTATATTTAATTAAGTATAGTTTTTATTCTTCGACAGAAAATGACATAAGGTGCATTTTGATTCGAAATTTAAAACATGGGTTTTAAAATAAATAAAATTCTCTATGTAAACTACAAGAAAAAAATTGTTTATATATGTATATATAATAATCTAATTAAGGCTATTTTATTAGTGTGGTACTCTGTAAAAAAATCTGTAAAGTTACTAAAGTTTTTTTTTTTTTAAACTGGGATTCCTAGAACTTTATATGTGACGGACACAGAAAAAAATCATGTAACAGAATCGGTTACAGGAATTTTAGCTGTTACCGTTACTTGAAAAGTTTCCTAGAAAAAGTTTAGTAATTTTATAGATTTTTTTACTGTATGTAATAAAGGACGATATGAAAAAAATCATTCTAATGTTATTTTTTTTTTCATGGAATGTTTTCAATAAATAATAAGAGGCTTTTCTTTCAAAAATTGTTGTATGTTTATGTTACTCAATATTGATTTAAAAAAAAGAGCAATTTTATTCCATGATAAGCTTTATTAAATAGAAAATTAAAAAAGAATTTGAATTAAAGTATCAGTAGAAACTTTTATAAAATATTATATACGATTATTAATTTAAAAAAACTATTTCTGTAAAATAATTATTATAATTTTTCTGAATTTTCTCATCTTAGAATTTTACTATACTGTACTAATACTTATTAGAAAATTTAATGTTCTTAATTTCGAAGCATAGCATCAGAATTTATTAATACGCTGTTTTTGAAGAAATAGCCAATGAACCGCTTTGTTATGAATAGGTGGCGAATGGCAACATAATTATACACAGGATATGGAAAAGGATCACTTGAAAAACGTTCTTCCAAATTATCAATTATTATTCCGAGTAAAGAGAGCTTCTTCGTAGAAACTTCTTTGTTATGAGTAATACATCGAAATGCTATGATAAAAATAGAGGCGTATTTTATAATAGAAATTATAAGCCTCTTAAGTATGTTTTAAGCTTATCTGTGCAACGAAGATTTAATTTTCTATGTAATGGCATGAACAGCTTTTATCTCTCATAAAAACAACTTTAGTTGAGCAATAGAAATATATTGCTAATTTAAAGTTATACAAAACAAAGTACTTTCAAAAACACTATACAAAATGCGGAGGCACGCGTGTTTTCATTATGAATAGAAGTAATAGTTTAAATTTCTGTACATTTTAAAACACTCTACATTCACAGCTTTTGGTTTTACAATAAATTGTTCGGTGATTTTCATCAAAGAATTAAAAATATGAGACAAAGTGTAATAAATTAAAAAAAAAGGGTTCAGTATTATTGAATTTCATAAATAATACATTTAAAATTTATGACTCAATTCAGTACAAATACTTTCCTTAATATAGGGAGGTCAACATAATCGGTAGGAGAGAAATAAATATAAAGTTGAATAAAAAGTACTTCTGAGTAACCCTCTCTTGATAAATTTCGTAAGAAACACTATCCTAACATTCTCTCCTGTATATAGTACTGGAATTTATAAAGATTTGCTGATATACACTGATCATGAGCCCTAAAATCCAAAACCGCCTCCAGTCCGAAACTTTATACATCTATCTATCTATCTATCTATCTATCTATATATATATATATATACATGTGTGTGTGTGTGTGTGTGTGTAATATGTATAGAACTATTAAAATCAATAATAAATTACCAAAAAAAGTATAGAATTAAAGAAATATAATCAAATAAAATAATTGATATTACCGTGAATTACTTAATGAATCATTACACGATACTTCGAGGTGATATTATTGTAACTTTTAATGAAATTCCGTATGAAGAGGTATCAGATAATTACAATATACCGGGTGTCCAGCAAATAAGACCCCGATTTCAAAATTAAATTTCTGAAAAACAAAGATCGATAGAATTATGCGGTAAAAGGTTTGTTTATTAGGTAAGCTGTAAAAATCTTATACAAAAGTTTCGATCAATGAATATTTTGAAAAGATTGTGTTCTTATTGCAAAGAATGCTTGATTTGACATTTTTCTTGTTTTTTATTGCTTGCAGAGAACGAGTTTTTCGGCTTACAGTGCCATATTTTAACGATTTATCGAACTAAATTTTTGGAATTTCGAAATTACAGAAATTTAAATTTCAAAAATTGCTAAATATGGCACTGTAATCCGAAAAACTCGTTCTCTGCAAGGAGACCGTTCAAGTATTACGTAAGCACTAAAGGGTGAGGGGCGGGTCCAGATTCTGCTTATTTTTTTCTGACAAGGGGGAGGAGGGGTCACGACAATTCTTATGTAAGCATTGAACAACGAAGCAACTGAAGTTCAAATTCAACAAGCAAACAAAGTATGATGGGGAAAGAGCTTTCTACAGTCCGTTAGAAATTCTCCGTTTATTTTCAATTTTATCCTTTGCTTATCTATCGGCAGTCGCGTGAACCGCATCACCCACTCGTCCCTCGTCTTCATTGTTGTCTGTTAAGTTGTGTGCCAAGTCAAGTACATTGCAAGACTAGAAAAACACAGGAACCGGTGTGGCTGGGTTCTGTTGCCAGGGTAACTGGTCAGTTGACTTTATTTTGGGTAAGTCCAGTATTTTCTTTTCTCCCGTTCAATCGGTCACGGAATTCCGGGATTTTTTGCAGAATTTCTGGAAATTTTTGTCTTTTTGCTCCTATTGTCGAACTTCCTTTTCTACAGGTTTTGAAACTTTAGAAAGCAGAAAACTTACTTGGGGTTTTTCTTGTCTCGGATACACAGCACAGATATTTATTGTTTTAGTTCAGTTGCATTGTGAATTTACATAGTAAATTTTTTATTCGTTCATAATTTTAGTTATGATGCCTAAGTAAGTTAAGACGTCTTGTATATCTTGTTTTATTGTTCAATGTGATAAATAACAATATATTTAAACCCTTTTGTATTTTGTGGTTTGTTTAATGCAATAAGCAACAATATATTAAAATCATTTTACATATTTTGATATCACAATCCCTATATGCCTATATAAATTTGTAGGATTAATAATGTAATTGATTGGTAACTTTTTATAAGTCAAGAAGTATTGATGTAATTTGTCACATTGTATAAATTTTGATGGAATTAACTGTCATAAAATCTTACGTAAGCAAAGGGAGGGGGGGGTCTAGCATTTGCTTATATTTTCTTACAAGGGGGGGGGGTACAAAATGACTAAAAATATGCTTACGTAATACTTGAACGATCCCAAGCAATCAAAAACAAGAAAAATGTCAAATCTGATTATTTTTTTTCGCTATTTATTTATCGCTAAGCAAAAATTAAACCTTTTTTTGATGATAGCTCAAGTGTTTTCTAGAGATAAGTTTTTCTCTCTTAAATGAGATGCTTTACCTGGCTTCATTTATATTTCGGAATTCAGTTTTCATAATTTCAAACTAAACAACAGTGTGAAAAAAAAATTATCTAAATAGAAAGTTTCTTACCTATAAAATTGTTACTTACTCTTAAGGGCACATGAAACATAAGGGGTTCAAATTTAGAAACCTTTATTTATAGGCATAAAATTAGGGTTATAATGTTACGGTCCTATGGCTCCTTAAGGTCTCCATTTTTCAAATACTTTAATGAAAATTTAGAATGGCTTGATTTTTCCTGCTTATAATGTATATTTCTAAAACTTTCATAAGAATTACTTAAATTAATTCAATTTTGATACGTAAATAAAAATTCATTTTTAAATAATTGAAAATAAAACGTTGTAAAAGTAACTCAAATTAAATATTTCTGAAATCAGTTTTATCTAAATCGCCTCATAAAATACTCCAAAGGAAACAGAGCTCATTTTAGCTATGCTATCTAGATAATTTTAGCATGTCCTACATTACGAATTTTTCTGTATGCTATGAAATTACGAGCACACCTTGGTATATATATGTATTTATTTACATGAACACTATACTGAGATTCTTAAATGTAAAAATTGCAAAAACGAGAATACTGTTAGCCAATGGCAGCAAAAGGAAAAATTGTTTTTATAATTTAAATCACGAAAATATATCGAATATATTTCTGGGGTTTTCTAAAAAGAAACCAAAATAAATGTTTTTTGGAATTATGGGTGGTTTGGATGTGTTTATTGTATGTTTTCATCTGTGGTCATACATTTTTGCAGATGAGAAAGCATTTTTTACAGTAAATACAACACACTTCCATTGAAAGTAAATGCTTTATAACTTATCTACAAATGCCTGCAGAAAAGAAGATGAGTAGATAATCATTAAATTTCGTATCATTCACAGATTTTTTTCTATGAAACACTTTGATTGTTTTAAGATAATTTAGGATTCATATTTATTGCCTTTCTGAGTGGTTTTAGGTAGCTTTCATTACAAAAAGTAAAAAGCTACCTATTGCAGCCGTCCGGAGGAAAGCACTTCCTGAAAATTTTGGTATATTTTCACCGATCATGACCCCCAGACCCCAAAACCACTATCCGTTCAAATGTTGACATATATAGATATATGATTTTTGTCATGCTATAATTAACGTATTTATGAACCGATTTGAATGAAACTTGGCATGTACATAGTAAATACAAATATCTCGACCGAGTTCGTTGGCCAACATGATCCGCCATCTTGTTTCAAAATGGTGGCCATTTAAAAAAATTTTAAAAATTTTAAAATTTTAAATTAAATGCGAAAAAATTAAAAGTTGAAATATATAAAAAACACCGATTCCAGAACTCTTTTTATTTTGTCTTTATCTTAAAAAAGGGCTGAGTTATACTATGATCACATACTTAAAACACCGATTCCAGAACACTTTTTATTTTGTCTTTATCTTAAAAAATGGCTGAGTTATACTATGATCACATACTTAAAACACCGATTCCAGAACACTTTTCATTTTGTCTTTACCTTAAAAAGTGGCTGAGTTATACCATTTTTAATTTCTAGTGTTGCTCACATTTTGAAATGATCTAGTTTTCGTCACGTGATTACACGGGTATTTATATACCGATTTGGATGAAACTTGGTGCGTAGATAGTACATATCGATGCCTGGACCGAGTTCGTTTGCCAGTTCCAACCACCGTCTTGTTTCAAAATGCGGAATATTAAATTTTTTTTTAATTTTAATTTTAAAATTAGGTGCAAAAATATAAGAAATTGAAAAAGATTTTTCTTTTGTGTTTTGACCTTGATACAAAGATTCCAAAGCATTTTTTGTTTCATCTATATCTTGAAAAATGGCTGAGTTTTAGCACTTTCAATTTCCAGTGTGATTGACATTTTGAAACGGTCTGAAATTTGTCACGCGATAATACGCATATTTATGAAGTGATTTCGATATAATTCCCTTTATACATGGTACATACCAATGTCTTGACCGAGTTCACGGGCCAACTTTATCCGTCATCTTGTTTTAAAATGGCGGCCATTTAAGTTTGTCAAAAATCTTTTAAATGTATAATGATGTACAAACAAAAAAAATTGAAATTGAAAAAAGGTTCTTTCTAAACTATTTATCTTAATAATGAATTCCGGAGTATTTTTTGCTTTGTCTTTACTTTGAAAAAAGCTTGGGATATGGCAGTTTGAATTTCTAATGTGGGTGACATTTCTTTAAAAAAATCAATTTGCTCGCGACAGCACTCGTATATATATTAATTGATTTCGATGTGAGTGTGCATGTTCACATGAATTTGACTTCGACCAAGCTCATTGATTTGTTTTATCCATCATGTTGCTTTAAAATGAATATCGTGGAATTTGGCGACCCTATAAATCACTTAAAATAAAAGCAGGTTGAATAAAAGATGACTAATTTTTAAAAATTCCTATTAATATTCAGTATTGACAAACACTAGTATTCAATCTTTTATAATCGTGTTCCACTAATTTGAGCTTCGTATATTTGAATAATATAACTTAATTTAAAATAAATAAGTATATGAAAGCTACCTCTTCCTCCCGGCACTGCTGGAAGGATTTTTTGTTTGGGAACTTGTTTAAATGTGTTATGCAAGATCGTAAACAAGGATTTATTTGGATATTATATTAATATTAACATATTATAATTAGATTAATTTTAATCAGTTTGTTTTATCTTATTTTTTTCATATTCACAAATGCAAAACTATGATGTTGTTATGAGGAATTCTGATTAAAAATATCAAATTGATGTAATGAAAGACTTTACAATATCAAAAATATATATGTGGTTCTGATCTTGTATTATATATACAAAGAATCCTTGAACAAAAATCAATCAGACTTGCAGTAAATATAGATCCTAAATAATATTAAAGCAATAAACGCCCCCCCCCCCGAAAAATAATTGGTGAACCAAAATGAATGCTAACCTACCTATTTCCTTTATTTATCTTAATTCGCTTTCAACGCACTTGGTTTGGCCCAGAGTATATTTTTTAGATGAATAACTATTCGTCGAGGGTATATATTTTTTTTCCTTTAAATGAAATTTTCAAATTATGACTTCATAAAAAATAACGATCTATTTTAATAAATGCACGTAAATCAGTAGATAAATTACTATAATTAAAAAACTTTAAGGTAATATAACATGTTCTAATTCAAGCATGTTATGCATATTATTACACGTCAAACTTAACCCTTAAATTATGAGAAGTATTGGAAACTATTTTTAAGTCAATCGCCCCCCCAATTTATAAAAAAATTTCTTGTGATACATTTCTCTCTAAGACAGTCTAATGTGACAGATTTTTTTTCAAAAAGTAATACGGAAAAAAAAAAAAAAATGGTAGCTCACTGGGATATGTCCTGACCCATGAGACAAAGATTCGTATGTTACCAGAATAACCTAAGGCTGATCGTGAGGATAAGCACGGCGATGTTAAAAGTTTGTTTTACTCCAAACCCTTTAATAAGAGTATTTGTTTCTTTTTCCTTTATTTTAAATGGCAGATCCAAATCAATTTTTAACCCACTCTCGTCCTTAAATGAATGAATGCTTAATTCATTTTATAGGCATTTTAAAAAGACATGTAATATTTTATTTGTTTATTTATTTATTTTCCTGTAAATGTGATACACCTTTTTGTTATCGAGAATTGCAATCTGATATTATAATCTGCCATTTTCCCTACCCCAGAAATCTGTTTCAGATGTTATTGACAGATATTGCACCGCATGCATCGGAAATTATAATTTTCCGGTTTCGTAATCTAAATTGATATACTTCTAACATTTTTATATATGTTATGCTGCGCATGAAAAAAACTTTCAGCGGTGAGTTAGAAATTAGCGGGTTTGGATTTGGTCACAGTCTTAACACTGAAATCTTAAATCTTTGTTGTTATCGGCGAAATCGAAGAATGTCATCTTTCATTACAATACGACTGTCAATGTTTAGGAAAAGGATGAAGAGGTCAGGAATTATGGATGTAAAGAAGCTGACAGCATTGATAACTGAAAGATAAACAGAAGGTAAGTTTTAAACTGTTGGAAAACCCGGTTTTTCACCCTCTTTTTGTTTTTTAAAAGCAGGGGATATATTTGGAAAGGCTTTTGGAAATGATGCCTTTAGTTTTCCAATAACTTCTTTAGGATATGGTATCTTATACTTTTTTTTTTCTTTCTCTGTCCAATTAGTTCCAGCAAAAGATTGAAGAAAAAAAAATTGATAATTTAAGATATTTAGTTCAAAATTCACTTATGCATTCAAAAATCTTTTTTTATTTGAGACTAGAAATCTACCAAAATATATTTTCCGAGAATTAGTTGAATAATGCAATAATGCAATGCAATATTTCAGAGTGATGCCTGGTTTAAATGCAAAATCTGTTGAAATCACCCCGTTTATATTAGAATTCCTGATACCAGGACTGTTTAACTTGACGACCTCGAAATACCAGTATCTCAGTAAACAGCAACCTTTTCTTTATTTATTCTCTGAATATCTGCGATTAAATTAGGCGGAGATTACTGTACGAAAATACAGGTATTCCATCTTCGCGGGATTCGGCAGGACAGTTCTGTCTTATATAATCAAATACATTGAATTTTACTTCTTCTTATTATACAAAGGTGCAATTTTAAAAATATCTTGTGCAAATTTGATGTTAGGAAAAATCTAATTATTTCCACAAAATTACTTTCCTCAAATATAAGGTAAACGTATCAATACTGAGCCAATTAAGGACATGTATCTAATTATCATCAAATTATTAGTGAACCCCAAAAGATAGATATGGTTTTAGCTGGTTCGTAATCTACATCTATCAGCATAAACAATCAACGTTCAAAATATATTCCTCGACAAAAAAAAGAAAAAAAAAATAATAATAATAATAATAATAATAATGAAAATGAGAAATGTTAATTTCCTCTATTATCCAGTAATGGGCATACTAAATTTGTAAAGTACCATTATTGAGCCCCCAAAAAATATTCATAAAAAAAGTCTTGAGTTTAGCATGTAGCATACAAAAGATATAATTTGTTTTACAGTTTTAGAATTAAACATACACAATTATGCAAGGGTATTTAGTTTACATAATTTCACTAATAAATGTGAAAATCAGGTATTCAATTTCAGCTTTTCAAAATCTTTTTAATTTTGATCTCACTTTACGTAATACCGATTGCCCTGCTGTCTGCAATGTAATTTTTATAGGTTATATACAGATTATGTCCCTTTTTGTAGCTAATCAATAGCAGATACCTAAGAGTGAGGAAAATTGACTGAAAGCTTAATGGCAGAATAGGCAATCTGTAATTAATTGAGGCTATTGCTACGTTTTGCATTTATTAATTTATGTTTTATAAAAAAGATTCACTAATAAATTTCATTTAATTATCAGAAAGTCTGTATCAGTTTCAGTTGTATTCGAAACAGATAATATAGAAGCTGAAAATCGAATTGTAAGGCTTGGAAGGATTAAATCTAAAGTTCCAAAGAGAAAAGACAACAAAACACACTTAGGAGATTCAAAATGTGAAATATTCAATGAAAAATATTGTAAACTATTAAATGAGAAGACCAGAAGAGCCAGTTTGTGAACTCATAAAGTGAATTTTATATTTTCTAGCCGTCCCATCTAGATCATTAGTAGTGAATTAATGTTTCAGAATTCCATTAGAACAAATGAGGTAATATTTCGTTTAATTTAAAAAGAACTAGGCCCCGTCTCTTATTAAACAGACTATTATAGCCTATGTATAATTCAAAAATCCTAATAAATATTAAATAAATCATCCCCCATTAAGATTTTCTGCTGCGTACTGTAATTTTCATATTGCACACTAAGCATTCAAAATAATATACTCATTAATTACAATGCCGACATTTTCTTTCATATACCATAAGAGAATTGTTTTATATATTTATTTACAGTTGCATTGGTAACAGATCACATAGAAACTGAAAATCGAAATATAAGGCCTGAAAGGGTTCATTCTGAGTTCCGAAGGAGAAATACAACAAAATACATTTAGCTGATTAAACTGAAAAGTATCGAAAACAATCAAATGTAAGAACAGGCGAATAAGTTTGTTAAATCATAAATTGAATTTCATATTTTCTTGGATCAATCTAGATTTTATTATGCGAGTTTCATCTAGATCATTAGTAAGTAAAATTTACCTTTCAAAGTTCCATCACAACAAACGAGCTAATATTTCCATTAACTTTAAAAGTATGAAACGGGGCTCCGTCTCCATAATAGTCTCTGAAAATCAAAAATCCCTCTAAGTTTTGAATTAATCATCCCCTATTAAGATTTTCTATTGCATACTATAATTTTCCTTACGCACTTCATTCAGGAATTTGAACTTCGCTTTTGTAATCAATGAATGAAACTTCCCTTTCATTTCGCTGTCTAAATTAGCTAATGGGGGTTAAAGCAACATCGCCTTCTTTGCGCATTATCAAAGTAAAGGATATGAATATAGAGAATTTTTCTTTGCTCCGAATAAGAACGTTTTAAAAGCAACATTTCAAGGAATGTAATGAAAATGTACTTTCAAATAATATTTAAGATTAGGAAAGAATAAAAAAACAATGTTGCATTAATAGAAGGATAATTATTATCTATAAATGCAATTTTAGTCAAATAAAATGCATGAAGTAATTACGCATTGTTTCTGATTATTGATTCTTTATTACATTACTGTTGTTTAATTTTTTTTTTAATTTGAGGGCTAATTTTTCAATTATCTAATGATTTCCTAACGTTGTTCTCTGAAAGAATACAATATTTTCTCACAAACTCAAAGAAGAGGACATAACTACTTAAGAATGTGAAGAAAAGGTATGAAGAAAAGTCATGCACTGAGCATTAATTATTTAACATTTTAAAAAGACCGAAAGATACAGAAATAATTACAGCCGGGAAAATAGTGAAATGTTTATAATATTTGAAAAAGCACAAAGAAAAATTAAAAATATTAATTATAATGCATCATTCTTCTGCATTGATAAAGAATGAAGCATTAGATGCGCGTTGCAATAGATTTATAAGAAAAATTGTGTTTAATATTTTAATTAGTAAATTTCGGTGTGGGGCTTTATTACAGAAAATGAGTTAAAATGAAAAAACCCGCGCAATATTCATTAAAATTTTGCATGAATGCTAAAAAAACAAAAAAAAACAAAAAAAAAAAAAAAAAAAAAAATTATTAGGATAAAGAAAAATAAATAAAAGTTGGCCACAAAGCATTGATAATTTCCTCATTTTATTTTGATAGTGAACAAATATGTTATTTTATTTATATGCATATACGGATCGAAACATATATCGAAATACACACTGAAAATTAAAATAAAACAACATATGTAATAATGAAGAATGCTTGGAGATTATTACATTGAGAAATCTGCAAATATTGATATTTTCTATGCAAATAACCCATTGTAATTTTAATTAAACGTGAAAAATTATGAAGAATTTGCTAGTTTCATAACTGAGCGGTCAAATTAAAAATCTGTCTGTGGATATTGATAATATACTAAAACTTGATATACATCGAAAACAAATTACAAAACATAAATCAAATGGTAATAAAAGTATAATAGTAAATAATAAAAGTAAATAATAGAAGTAAAATAGTAAAAAAAAAAAAAAAAAAAAAAAAAAAAAGTTGTATAATAGTAAAAGCACAATAAAATTTTAATATAAGAAGGTTTTTTTCACTGTAGAAAAATCCAAAGATCCATTATTTTTCCTTTATTTACCTATAAAAATATTAATTCTTTTTGTGTAATGATTTCACTTTACCACTTTTCCCACTTTAATTTTTTTAAAAGCTCGATGTAATCGATCTTTAAAAATAAAATGTTACTTTAAAAGTGAAACTTAAAAAACCATAGTTTTGTATTAGTCTCCAAAATATTATTTTAATCATTTTAATACCTTAGTGACTTGTCAGCAGTCTTAATATAAATAATTTCATTTACTGTTATTGACAGTGGTAGTAAAATTAGCTAAAATAAAATTTCCTTTGGAAGCAGGTTCGTTTGAAAAAACCGACGAGTTTAACTCAGCTAGTTCATTTGTAAAAAGTCATCAGGAAATATTTTTTTTTATATGTAACAAAAGTGAAAAAAAAAAAAAAAAAACACGCCTATTTTTTATGTTTGAAAAAGTTTTATTCCAAATTTAATCGCAGCTAAACTTATCGCGATGATCACAATAAAAAGTAAGTTTCGGCTAGAGTGAGTTTTTCAAGCAATCGAGCATTAAGGAAAAAATAATGAATGAAACAAAATTCTTTGTAGTTGTTGCTAAACTAATCTAGTAAAAGCTGCCGTAAACACTTGAGAATAAAAATAAAACTATCTTGAATAAACTAAAAAAAAGTACAGATAAATGCACAATTTATGCATTTTAGTGTAAAACTGCCGCATATTTTTACAATTTTTAAATTTGTGTGACATTTGAGTTGCCAGCACCGTGTCTTAATACTTTCGCGCGTTCCGCGGTTTCCACGGGCAACATAAAAGTAAAAGAAAAAAGTGCAATCCACGATTTAATTTCTGTGATCTTTCTTTTATGATCTAATTCTAAATTAAATATAAACTCTTTTACAGGTAAATTCTACACATTTTAACTCTAAAATATTTGTAGATTTGAAATATGTAATAAATAAATGCGCAATTTTTAAACGCACTTTGATAAAAGGAATACATAATTAAGCACCGATAGGATTAATACTCCACAGGATTTCTTTAGTCTTTCTAGAATAACTTTATAATTTTGTCATTTAAACCAATCAAGAAATTAATAGACGTAACAAAGTTTTGAAACAGTAATAGTCCGATTTCGAATAATAATAATAATAATAATTGCATTAAAAGTGGTTAGAAATTTGGAATTCACCTGTTACGTCTGTTTTTAATCCTTTTAGTTCTGGTGGGTAAATTTCTTCAAAATTTCAAATATCACATTGGCATCAGTATTTTGCAAAGAAACAATTAGGTTTACGATATACACAAAAGAAATGCATTAAACCTTTGTCAAATAAATTTGGTATATATATTCCTTTGCTATTGTGACATTTCGGAAAAAAAGTAAGTGGTACAAAATTTAACCACCAGAGTTCAAAGGGATAATGCAATGATATTTTTTCCTGTAATACAAACCAGCCTCAACCGCACTCGAAATACAATTAAAATTAAGATATAACTTCAAACCAGTATTTTGTTATGATGAATGTACATTTTTACAACCTACTCAATTTTTTTTAATGTTCCATTCATTCAACAATCAATATTTAATTAATGAGGTGTGAATTTTTTTTATTTCGAGAAACTAGGGGAACCAACCCAAGTCTCCCGAGTTCCAAAGCATAAATGAAACTTTTTTTTCCTCTGAAAATTCTAATACCTTTTTTATATTTAATATATATACAGGGTGAATCATAAATATCGATGTCGGACGTTCCTCTCAGTCAGCACAACTTTGAAGAAAATCCGTGGTAGTTATAGCTGCCACCACCGATATTACTAGGTGATATCGGTCACCCACTGTGAGGATTGTGTAAATGAACACTGACACTGTCAATTAACTGAATTAACAGTTTATTTAGAATATATGTACACACTAAATACGCTATTTACAATTATATACAATTACAACTCGGATATAGGTGATCCGGTTCAAAATTAAATTAAATACAGTAAAGGTTGGCTGTGTACCATTCAAATTACACCTTCCACCTCACACTCAATGCACGTTAGATTCACTTTATCGGAGATCAATCTCGAATCTCCCAACACAGGTATACTCGGCCTGCACTTCTCGGCCCAGAGCACTAAACACCAGGACGTCTGTGTCCTTTGCCCTCCAGATACGCACTCCTTCCGCTCTACAACACAGAGCACACTCTATCAGGACCTCGGTCCTACACACCTTCTTGGTACGAAACTCAGGAACGAACTGAACTAATCTGAGACAAGCTTTGCTCTGCTCAAATCACTGTTTTCCTAATGTCAACCCCCTTTGGAGCTCATTCATTGGACACATTCCACATTTCTTTCTTGATTAGCGACATGCTGCTTGTTGCTCATCATTCACCTACATCATTGACAGATGAACCCGCCTCACAGCAATCTCCTCTTTCTCTTATTCACCACCTGCACAGGATTACCTGTCAATTCTCCCGTCCACAAAGAAAGAATGTCACCTTGAACATTCTAGTACACAGCCATACAATACACAAAAGATTAAGATAGAGAAATATCGGAAATTCCAATCTGTAGCAGGTGTGGTCTCAGAACCTGACAATCGAAACAATAGACCTTCACTATATCTCCTTAAATAATGCCCCTAGACCCATACTTCCAATTGCAAAAATTCATTAAAAAAGGTGAATTTTTTGATAAGATAAATTGCAACTCCATGGGGGGGGGTCTATTAGAAGAAGTACGAAAAATAACTTTTTATACGGCACTGTAGAATATAAATTCCACTTAGAAAAACTTTCTTTATTCAGTCCTAAATAATACACAAAAAGCAGCATCTTCATATCTTCAAAATTCGCAGAGTTATAGCCGTTTGAATAATTCATCAGGTTTTAAGTGATTAGACACAAATTGAAATGTGCGCAATTCAAAAGACAATGTTATTTTAACAGTTCTAGGAAACGTGTAAAAAATCTATCTTTTGAGTTAGAATTTTGATTTTTTTTTCTTTTTTTGTGATGGTTAGCCACATAATTTGCTAAGAAAATCACATCCTAAAATTTATCACAAAATTTATAAAAATGTCATATGGTTAGTCCTGGTTTAAATGGGATAGTTAAAAATCGGTATATCTGCAAACATTATTTATCGAATTTCAATTCTTTCCATCTAATTAAAGATGAAAATCTGATTTTAGTTTTGTTTCGGGGTTTTAGTTTTTCAATATTAATTTTAGATTATTAAATATTAAAAATATTTATCGAAAAAATAATATAACTTTTAAAAATATCATATTTTCAAAAATAAATAATTTTTCAATTTTGCCCGAAAGAAAAATAATTAAAAAAAATGCAAAATAATTAAAAATGACATGTTTCAAGTTTGTACTTTTATTCTTTAACAATTCTTAACTTTTAATAATTTAAAGACAAGAAAAAGTCGGGAAAAAAATTCAATATGCAGATAAACGAAATGTACTGTTTTACAGCCTGTCAGCTATTTAAAAGAATGCTTTTCTACGATGCAGATTAAGTCATTTTTAAAAATTTAGCTCTC
Source organism: Maratus speculifer (assembly GCA_964019185.1). Taxonomy (NCBI): domain Eukaryota; kingdom Metazoa; phylum Arthropoda; class Arachnida; order Araneae; family Salticidae; genus Maratus; species Maratus speculifer. Next base: position 253,721,165 of record OZ025299.1, read on the forward strand.
ACAACTTCAAACTTTTTATCATCGTGGAGAGGCTGTTAAAAAATCTGTATTCAAGGCCGGGTCAGGACCGAGACGTTAATTTTTTCTGAAGACTCGCCTATCCGGGTCTAATGTATTTTTTCATACCGGAGAGGACTGTTTCCTTCTTCCTAGGTTTGTACTTGACGATATTTTCAATCCCGGTCTCGAACAGTCCGTATTAAAATCTTTGTCTCTGACTGACCTAATATGTGCATGAAATAAGTAAAATTTGGTTCAATCAAAATTTTTACAAAAACCAGGATTTTTTTTTTCTTTTTTACAAAAAACCTTTAAAATTTATTTATTTTTTAAGAATAATATATTTAAATGCTAAAAAATTAAAAAACACAATAATACCAGAGAAAAAAAATCTGCCTAAGACGAAATTCTGTCTTAAACAGAAAATGTGTTGATGCATGCAAGATAAATACAATAATACCTGAAAAGAAACCCCATTTAACCCTCCTAGGAAGGGCATTTGTACATTATGTATTTTTTCTTTCCTATGTGATTCCGTCTTAAAAGGTTTTACTGTAATAACATTTTTCAAAGTCTCCAACGCACGGGGTATGGATTAGGGATATTAAAATATAAGTGAAACATTTACATATAAACAGAGATTCATTGATAAAATAAATATATCATAGCTTTTGGCGTTGCTTTAATAATAAAAAGTATAAATATAAAAAACGAAAGCTATAATAAGTATTTTTGGTCAGAACTCCTCCACGTGAAACAATTTTCAACTACACTGAAGTAAAAAACTATGTAGAAATTCACGGGCTATGATTTAAACTTTTTTCCAGGCTGGTCCGGATTATGATTTTAACATTTTTCCATGCCGGCAGAGCTTTTTTCCCTATGGATCGGTTTGGGACTGGACCAAATATTTCGATCCATGCAGACCTCTAGTGCTGACGATCAACATATTTTGAAAACAAGTTTTGATTTAAATCAATGCGCTGCTTTATTACTTCTAAATAAGAGGTACGGTCTTAAACCGATATTTAATAATGGATAATTTGTGAACGTTCCCTTAATTGTTTTGAAAATCAGTCAAAAACGCAATTTGTGGGAATTTGTGGACGATCCCTCATTTGCTTTGAAAATGTGTGAAAAATTTTTCGTTTACAGGCTTAGTAAAGTAGTGTAAGTCACGAATTTTGGAGAATTTTGGATTTTAATATCTCTGTCAGGTTTTCAAATAGAGAGATGAATTTTTTTTATTTAGAAATGGATAAGGAATAATTTCCTATTTGGGAATTTTGCTCTACGGGGACCGTATAAAAATTTAATTTTCGTATTTTTTTCAAATAGACCCCCTCCCCATGGAGTTGCAACTTATCAGAAATTTCACCTTTTTTATAAATTTTTGATATTGGAAGTATGGTTCTAGAGGCAATATTTAAGGAGACAGCCTATTGTTTTGATATTTATGACTCACCCTGTATATATATATATATATATATATATATATATATATATAGTTTACCCACTAAAAATATAAAAAAAATCCTTTTTGTATGAAAAATATAAGTTATGCATTTTAACAAAATTCGAAATTTATTAAAAGCGACATTTTGCTATTAGCCAAGAGTTATAGCCAAAAATGTCACCTACACTGTAAAAAAAAATCTGTAAAGGTACTACACTTTATCTAGGAAACTGGGATTCCAAGAACTTTTCCTGTAACGGTAACAACAAAAGCTCAAGTTTTAGAATCGGTTACATGGATTTTTCCTGTTATCGTTACATGAAAAGTTCTTGGAATCCCAGTTTCCTAGAAAATGTTTAGTACCTTTACAGATTTTTTTTTTTTTTTTTTTTTTTTTTTTTTTTTTTTTTTACAGTGTAAGATTGTGACTTATCCTTTATCATTCGGATAATTTCAATAATAATTTTAAGCGCGTAGTTGCTTTATGGGAGAGTGTCACAAAATACGAATCAGTACAATAAAAGTTCTATTAAAAGTTATTTAATGCAGTTTCTTTCTTTTTTTTTTTTTTTTTTTTTTTTTTTTTTTTTTCTAATAAAAAGTATTCGTAGAAGTATTTTCAAGAGATTTTACAATCATATAATAACATAAATAAAATAATTAAAAGACTTAAGATTTCAGGTTGTCATTTTTTTGACATGTCACACTGTGCTGTGTGCAAAGTAAAATTCTTTCTGGTATGTAGTACACGTGTATCTTATTAATTCTTTTTATTTCTAATTAATAATTATATGTTGCATGACACATATATGAGGATGGTAACTAATTATGTATTTTAAAAATAATTTTCCACAATTAAAGTATGATTGTCACTGAAAATAAATTTCATATTGCTGGTCTGGTGACTTTAGTTCTTTATCAGGTATAGAAATGCCACTTCAGAGTAAATCTTCTTGTTCTTGACATAGTTCAAGTTAGAAGTACACTGTAAAAAAAAAAAAAAAAAAAAAAAAAAAATCTGTAAAGGTACTGAATTTTTTCTTGGAAAATGGGATTCCTAGAACTTTTCCTGTAACGGTAACAGCAAAAATTCAAGTTTCAGAATCGATTACGTGAATTTTTCCTGTTATCGTTACATGAAAAGTTCTTGGAATCCCAGTTTCCTAGAAAATGTTTAGTACCTTTACAGATTTTTTTCTTTTCTTTTTTTTTTTTTTTTTTTTTTTTTTTTTACAGTGTAGTAAAATTATAACTATACAATAAGATCTTTTAGATATATTTTTGAAAATAAAGTGTTTAACGTCTTTGTAAAAACTGAGTAGACTTTTATTCTGTCATTTTCCTGGCTTCATTAAATTACTGATAAGACTGAATGTTACATTGAATTTGAACTACTTGTGCGAAAACATTTTTCCCTAAACGAAATTAAAATATTAGACCTAAAAATAAAAAAACGAGATTATGAAAAATGTTTTAGAACGAAATTGTCATTATCCTGACATACATATACCAAGAAAAAGAGGTGTAATTGCATAAAAACTGGCTTATTATTTAAGCTCTTCAATGTTTAACAGTTTTACAAGGATAATCCTTTAGTCTCCAATAGAAAATAAATTTATCTCTTGAAATTTTTGATTGTTTCCAACGGAAAATTTTGGTTTTCAAAATCTCACATTTTGTGATATTCACCCTTATATGTCTGTTAAATTTGTGTTTTATTTTTATTTTATTATTTATTTATTGATCAAGATTTAGTTTCATTATGGAACATTAACTTAAAAACAAATGCTGAACTATTTATCTTTTTTTAAGTGCAAACGGGTTAATCTGCGGGTTAATGGGCTGCCCAATGGATGACTGAGGTACACTGTAAAAAAAATTCTGTAACGTTACTAAACTTTTTCTAGGAAACTGGGATTCCTAGAACTTTTCCTGTAACGGTAACAGCAAAAATCCAAGTTTCAGAGTTGATTACGTGAAATTTTCATGTTACCGTAACTTGAAAAGTTCTTGGAATCCCAGTTTCCAAGAAAACGTTTAGTAACTTTACAGATTTTTTTTTACAGTGTAAATGCTTTAAAAATAAACATGTTTGAAAGTTATTTTTATTTATAAAAAAAATCAGTATCTTGTGATTCTCGTTATTGGCAAATTATATTTGAATGAACATTTATCTCCATACTCGACGGGGTATACATTTGAATTGTGCGATGTTCAGAATCTTAAAAAATTGCAGTAAAAGCGAAATTCATTGGTCAAGTACTGACACTCAAAAATGACGTTTCGCTACTCACGTGCAGATTTTTACTTCATAATATAGATAATATAATGCTAAAAATGTGAATGTCAAATAAGATACGAAATTCTGACAAAATTTAATGACATTTCATGACTTTTTCTCCTTCTTACAAACAATATTAACTCAGCTGCTAGCTGTAATCCAATATCAAATTACTTACGATTGTAAAAAGGCCCTCCATCACAATAAATCACTTAGGTCACATGTATTTCTCGTGAATGTAACAATATGGGTGCAACACGAACGGTGTAACAATTGAAATCACGCTATGTTTAGAAGGTGAAAAAAAAATTGCAGTAGAGACAAATTTATTGGCCTGATGCTGCCACCCTGAATCTGATGTCTGCGTTACTCTTGTTTGAACTTGTTTTTGTTTTACAATATAGATAATATGATATAAGAAATGTTAAATAAAGTAAGAAATACTGGAAAAATCAGTTCGATATCTCATGATATTTTCTCCTCTTTACAAACAATATTAACTCAGCTGCTAGCTGTAATCCAATATCAAATTACTTACGATTGTAAAAAGGTCCTCCATTACAATACATCACTTAGGTCGCATGCATTTCTCACGAGTCTAATACTTTACTGTGCAGTGGGAGTCACTTAGAAGAGGAAACTGAGATTAAAGGATTAACAAAAAGCTTGGGTAATAATCTTAACGTGTTATCTAGCCGCTACAATCACATCTTTTCGGCTGCTTTTGTGCTGCACGAAACCGTCTGCTGATTTGTTTTGTGCTCCAACAATTCAGCGGTAAGCTTTTTCAAGGGATCATTGAGTATCGTTGGGGAGAACATCAGGATAAGAGGGAAGGTATAAAAGATTGGAACAACTGTTGAGTGTCTGCTCTTTTGTTAGCCGCTTACAGTTTGGTAAAGAATGCTGTTTGGCCTAGAAGAAATCGATCGGAATTCAATGTGTTTAGTCTGTTTGCGTAGCACTTGGACGACAATTAGATGCTTTATGTAAGAAAAATCATATTTGCTTAATGAAGAAAATATGATAAATTCAAGTTGAACCCTGTAGGTCATATCTCATATGTATTTTCTTGCTTTGCGTTTGGTTTTAATAATATTTTTTTCCAACTTAGCTCTCTGAGTCGTGATTCTTTTTCTTGTCACAAATTCAACTTTTTACCACTTAAAATTCTTATTTTTATCGATAAACAGAGAAAAGCATTAAGCAGTTAATTTTGTTAGTCTTTCTAAATTTGCGCATGTATTTCATATAAGAATATTTTGCACAGATTTCAAGTTGCTAAACAACGTGTGATTGCGAGAGGAATCAATTTTACAAAATAATACACGATCGCATACCTAACCGACGGAGACTGGCAAATGGATACGTATGTGGAATACTTTACAAGTTCTTTATGCACTGTAAAACATTTGTGTAACGTTACTCCATAAAATTGGTGGCAGCATTGCTGCCTCCAATTTTGGGGAGTACTTTAACTGATATAACCGGTGTAACATTGCAATGTTACATCATGCCCAATCCAAAGTTGCGGGTGTGACATTTACACAACTTATATTAGTCACCAGCAAAAATATGTTTGAGCATTGGTTTCAATTTGTATGAATTTCAATGTAGACCACTTACATATACATTTATCTAAATCTGAAAATTGTCCGATGTATCATTTATTTATTAAAAAAAATAATTTCTACCTGTTGCGGGTGTGACACAAAAAGGACATGCATTTTCATCTTTCAGTGCAAAAACACAAAACTCTGTGAATTATGACAACTGAGTGAATTGATTTTTTTAAATATTAAACAGTAATACTTAAGTAATTATTCTATGAAAAAATTAAATTACTTACTCAATTCTTGCTTTTGCAGAAAATATTCAAAATTTTCGTTGCGGGTGTGACTCCCTGTTGCGGGTGTGACTTGTACAGCCAATAAAATAATGACATACACAAATATTTTCAAGGCAGATTTTTTAAATTGAAGAATTAATCAATGTTACAATTATAATATCTAGAGAGGAAAATATCAAACAAATTTCATTTCCAATCTTGAATTTATCTCCATTCATTTGTCTTATTTGTTCATCAAAGTTTTTACATTTTTTTTTCTTAATGTGGAGAATAAAACAACTTCTACAAAATCTCCAACTACACTCTTATCGTTGGATATTATATTTTTGACAAAATATGGTAACAAATTCTCTTGTGATCACTTTCTGAAGTTATTGCGACATTAATTGTTCCTACATCAATAGAAACAAACATGATGTATCGATTGAATGTTGAGCTCCGATTGTGATTGGTGCCAGCATGCATGAAGCATTTTCACAATATCTTCTGAAATTTCACATTCAGCAAAGTTCTTTTATATTTTTTAGGACTTTTTCTACACACATGGCAAAATCTGAAGCTGAATTTATAGTTGCAGAGCGTTGCTAGTGTTACCATTTTCTTGGCAACTGCACCAACCCCATCGACAACTCCTTTACCATGAGATGAAATGCAAAAGGATTGCCATCCTTTACCATGATTTTTTAAAATAGTCTCTTCTTTTCTCTCCTTGCTTTGTCTCTTTCCTTCTCTTGTTGTAGATATGCTTCATATTTAAAAGAGTTTTCCTTAATCTTTTTTCAATGATATCGTGATCTTTCTGTACTCTTCATTCTCTGCAAAAGAGAAGAAATTAATGTGTAAACTGAATAAATATAGCACTTCCAGTCCAAAAATATAAGCTTAACAAATTTTTAATAGTTATCCCTTGAAATTTCTAATCTTACATAAAGTTAATTATGTTAAATTTTGGTTAATTTCAAACTGACTATATACATTTTATGGTAACTTAATAAACATTTTAACAGTTTCTAATATTCTTACTTCTACTTTTTATTTAATTTGAATTAAAAGAGAAAGAAAATCTTCCCCTAATATTGATTTACTTGTTTTGAAAAACTAAATATATATATATATTAGATAAATACTATCAAATAACAAAATTAAAAATATGTATATAAAAAACAAAACAAAATTAACAAATTTAAAGAAAATTGCTAAAATATTGCTTCGTAATTTTCTTTTTTTAATTTCTATAAAAATCTTACCTTTTAAATTAATTTCTTAATCATATATCACTAATAAAATTATTTTCTTGCAGTAAAGCAACAATTTTATTAATACAAACTGAATAAATCAACTGCACACAGTGTCACATGCTCAGATGATGCAAATTTTTATTTATTAACTGGAATTCCCTCTATTAAATCAAAGGGTATAGTTAAAGCTGCCAAGTACATGTTTTCCAGCATATTATTCTTTTATAAATTTGCATATAATTTGTTCAAATATGCATTTGTAATCAATTTTAAAAGACGTTGCGGGTGTGACTTTAATTAATGTCACACCCTCAACAGGGACATGTCACGCCCGAAACGCTCAATAATTATAATTAAAATATTAATTAATTTCTTTTGTGTCTGTAATTCAAAGTATCTTAATAAACTATTTTTGAATATAAAGTTTCATAACTTTAAATCAAAAATATTTTTCTGCAGAGATATAAATGTAACTTTTTGTTGCGGGTGTGACACAATAATTAAGAGTAATTAAATATGCTTACCTTTTGTAATGAAGATAAGTGAACACTTCTCTGTAGACAAAAACTCTCAATAATAGCTGTCAGATCATATATATCCAAGTTTGGAGATTTTCAGAATGTTTGTTCAGCTGTACGAGACCATGACATGTAAAGATTTTTGCCGCAGTCTATTTTACAAAGTCATAGTGTCACTTTATTAATTAAAATAAGTATGTTAATAACAAAAATTTAATTCTTTTTTGATAAAATATGAAATAGTACACTCTTACCAGTTAATATGCAAAATTTCAATCATATTTAAAGAAATTTAAATTTTCATCCTCATGTCCATTTTTTCGTGGATTGGGCGATCAGTAATATATGTTTTTATTACACCATTATATAAGTGAAAAATCTCTATGAAATGTAAATCGTAGCTGCCACAAATTTTATGGAGTAACATTACACAAATGTTTTACAGTGTGTAAGTAATTTTAACTTTAAAGAATATTTAAATTGCAGTTTTTTTCTCCTAAAGTCCCGTAATTTTCTAAGCGTGAACGGAATAGGTTGATTGGGAAGGTTAATTGTGAATAGTATGTAAATGAGAAATCCCGTTGTTCCGTGTTTTAAGAAATTTGTAAAAGAGTGATTTTTGAATAGACCCTACATTCAGAGATAAGAAAGTCACTCGTGTCCAAAGTTCTGAGGAGCGAGAGCATTTAATGAAGAGTTATTTTAATAGTTCTGGGAGATTATAAGCTGAAAAAACACTTATATGAAATAAGTTGAAAAAACACTTACATGAAATAAGCTGGAAAGTAAAAAATTGTGTTAATTCCCAATCAAGACCTAAGCGAAAGTGTCTATTGTACTTACGGAGATTTCATAACGAAACTTTGGCCAATATGTGAATCCCTAATGATATCTCCGTTCAACCAACTTAAACGAAATGTAAGATATACGATAAAGTTATAGATATAGTTATTTGAACGTATGTGCTCGAGACTGTGGTAAACAAGAAAAATGGAATCTACGTTGTTGCAATGATTGTAAAAAAATTAAGAACTTTAATGATTTTTTTCAAATCTTAAAATGATCATCGCATTGAAAGATCATAAATGGCGTTAGAACAGTACATTTTGTACTACTAATGGCGACATAGATCACATGTAAGTACAAGTAATGTAAACAATCTATAGCAACAGATACACAAGGTGCCCAAGCACCAACTATAGACCAGCGTGCGCAAATCAGCTGTTCAAAAGCTGAGGAAATTCTAATATTATATTTTAATGTTATATTTTATTTAATATATGTAAGGAAATTCTAATGCTATATTTTAATGATGTTTAATGTCTTATTAGTACTTAAAGCTCAACTACGCATTAACAGGGCCTAATTAAAGCACAAGACTTGGGGCAAATGCTCATTATATTACACTTCCCTGAAGCACAAAAATTTTTCATAATATAATTTACTATATTCATTAAAAAGTTAAAAATAAAAAAAAGTTAAAAAATGCCAGCAATTTTTTTTAATCTGGATTATTTCCTGTGTACATATCTTTTTCAAGTTTCTGACTCGGTTAATGCAACCAGGTTTTCAAGAATATTTGAAATTTAAAAATAAGTTTGGAAAATTGGCGCTATAATGTTACAGTCGTACCTACCAAATTTTTTTCTAGAAACATTAACGTTTAAGTGTCAAATTGTTGAAATTACTTATTATGGTAATAATTATTTTAATTTTTCAAATTATTTATTATGGTATAGATTTTTTTTTTCTTTTTTTTTTGTCTTTAGTTTGTTGGCAGACCACTTCCTTAAAATTTAATATTGAAGAAGTAATAAAAACATTAAAAATAACAAAACGTCAAAACCTTTTAAAAACATTATTTGAAAATGTAAATTGCAACACATACAAAAGAGCAACGTCTTTCTTCACAGGTGCAAACAAAACATGATGCTACTTTGAAAACGGAAGCAATACCATGTAATTTACAATAAAATATAAAAAAAATTCTTTAAAATGTCATGAAACTGTAAAGTACGGCGCATTGCGAAAGGACAATGTCTTTCTTCGCTGGCGTAAAAAAGATTTGCTATCACTTGAAAATCATGGTCAAATTTGCAATGATGAAGAAAGACACCGTTCTTTCAAAACGCGCTGAGCATTTCTTTTTTTTCTTGTTTATATTATGAATTACAAAATATTTTACAATATTATGCTACAGGTGCATCATGAAAAAATTCTCTGCCATTCTGATATGAAAATCTGACCAGAGTTATGAAAAAGTTTTTCTACTGATTCGGAAGAGTGTATATGAGAATAGCGCTTACAAGGCGAAGACTGTTTCAGAAATTGTTCGGTATTTTATGTGGTTAGCTGTTTTTCAATGAGGAACCTCTCTTTCCCAAAATAGCTTTATAGACAGTTTTAGGAGCTTACTACACTGTAAAAAAAAATTGGGAAACTTAGAAAAATTTTTCTAGTAGAATTGTATTCCAAGAACTTTTTATGTAACGGCAACAATAAAAATTCATGTAACAGATACAGATTTGCACTTTGAATCAAACAAATTTTAAGGTTGCTAAGAATTTTTTTGGGAAATCGTATTCCAAGAACTTTTTAAGTGACGATAACGAGCATTATAGATAAAATTTTAGTAAAGTTACCAAAATTTTAGTAAATTCTTTTGTAAAGTTACAGATGGTTTTAGTTTTGCTTACAAGTTTTGTAGCTTGACATCATTTTCTTGTACAGTGTACACATAAAATTTTAGTAAGCATAAGAGATTTCGGTTAATTTAGATTACTAAGGTTACAGATTTTTTTTACAGTGTAGGCGAAGAGTGTCTCAGAAATTGTTCGGTATATTTATGTGGTTAGCTGTTATTCAATGAGGTTTTTGAAATATATTTCAAATGTTCACTCTTTGAGCATCCTAATAAAACTTATACTAGTCAGTTTAAGAGCTTTAGAATTAAGTTAATTAGGTACTAATAGTCATTTTAAACCAGAAGTCTGTTAGTTTTTTCATCCGGAGCTGACATGAACCTCTCTTTCCCAAAATAGCTTTATAGACAGTTTTAGACGCTTAATAGGCGAAGACTGTCTCAGAAATTGTTCGGTATTTTATGTGGTTAGCTGTTATTCAATGAGGTTTTGGAATATATTTCAAATGTTCACTCTTTGAGCATCCTAATAAAACTTATACTAGTCAGTTATTTAGAATTAAGTTAATTAGGTACTAATAGTCATTTTAAACCAGAAGTCTGTGTTGTCTGACATGAACCTCTCTTTCCCAAAATAGTTTTATTAGACAGTTTTTTTAAATGCATTATTTTTATTTTTTATTTTAAGAATGAAAGCATTCATAAAAAAATATGTATTAATCTTAAGACATTTTGGTCGATTTCTTTAGAAATAGACCTACTTCAATGATTTGATTTGTATGTATATATATGAATACATATAATGCAAATCATCCCAATGAAGTCAGAAATATTCAGTTAATTCGTACCTAATTGAGACAGTGTATTAATCTTGCAAGTATCTTGAATGAATTTGTTAATCAAGCATTGTTTTTTCGGTTCCCATTGGTCATCTAAAAAAATAATAATAAGCCCTGTTCAAAGTAAGGAGTATAAAATTATAGAACATGTTTTTACTTTGTCCGATTGCATGGCTATTTTTGTCAAAATTATCTTATCTGTTTCTATGATACCATACGGTAAATCAAATATTCTTCTCATGTTTTCTTCTACTCTGGCGACCTAGACATATGCCCCTCTCTCCCCACCACCGAGTTTCTGCCCTGAGAGGGATAATACAGAAAATACAGAATTTTTAATTGACAAAACAAGCATTGTTATTGATCTCACTGTAAATAAAAAGAAGACTATACTACCCTAAACTGACATATTTACAGAGGTACAAGAACTGAAAAGTACTCTACGTACAAAAAAATATTGCTGTATATATTCATAAATTCTAAGGAAAGAAGACATGCAGATAATAATTGATCCCTCCCCCCACCTTCTAAAAAATGAGCAAAAAGAAAAGGCATATTTCTTTTAATCTCTTCTCTAACGTTTTGGTTGTACATATTTGGCATGCATACTTGGACAATAACACCTTATTTCCCTGGATAACGAAATTTTGATAAAGATTTCAGAAAGTGTTGGAAAGTGTTTCATAATCTATACCTAACGCATGATTTTTCTTGCTTGTTCTTTTTATGAAGTGGGGAAAATGTAAATATAGATAACAGTCTGAAGAGGACACAGAGCACGTTTAGAAATGTGTAAATTCATTGCTTAATAAATGCCATTTTAAAACTTAAAAAAAAAAAAAAAATTGGAATTACTACTATTTCTGAAATAGAAATACCTCATTTCTAATTTTTAAAATCATATAAAACACCTATTTTCTGTATAATATTCTATGACATATCAGAATACACACACACACACACACACACACATATATATAGATAGATATGTAGATATATATATACAGGGTGATTCCAAATTTTTTTTACAATAAAAGAGGGGTAATAGTACACATCAAGACAAACAATATTAAATAGGAGACCAAGGGTCCCAAACGTTTTCAAAAGGAGATAGCCGCCATTAAAGTTTAGGGACCAAAATTTCAAATAAACATAAAAAACGGAAAAATCGGTTGATTGATTTGCGAATTTCACTAAAATTATTCTTTATGTCGGCATTTTCTTGAAATTAAATGATAAAGATAAATTTCCAAAAATGCCGATAGAGGGCGCTTTAGATTTTGGAGTAACAAACAACTATTTTTTGCCGGTATTTTTTGCATCTTATTAAATGTTTTCATAAGCTTAGACTGACTCAAACTTAAATTTTGACCTCAAAATCTGAAAGTGGGAGTGGTTAAGTAGCACAAACTGAATTGTGTTCAGAGGGTTCAAATTCCAAATGATTATAAAAAAACGGAAAAATTGGTTCATTGATTTGCGGTTTTCACTAAAACTATTCTTTATGTCGGTATTTTCTTAAAAATAAATTTCAAAAAATGTCGATAGAGGGCGCTATAGACTTTGGAGTAACAAACAACTATTTTTTGCCGTTATTTTTTGTATCTCATTAAATGTTTTCGGAAGCTTAGACTTAAACTTAAATTTTGAGCTCAAAATCTGAATAGCAGGGAATAGTTAAGTAGCACAAACTGAACTGTGTTTAAGAGGGGAGGGGGGGGGTGTTCAAATTTAAAATAATTATAGAAAATGGAAAAAATTCACGATTCGTTTGCGGTTTAAAATAAAACTATTCTTTCAGTCAGTATCTTCTTGAAAATAAATTTTAAAGATAATTTTCAAAAAATTCCATTAGAGGGCACCTTAAACTTCAGAGTAACCAACCATTAATTTTAACCTTTATTTTTTTGTCTAATTAAATGCTTGCAAAAAATTTATTGAATGTTTTCGGAAGCTTAGATTTAAACTTAAATTTTGAGCTCGAAATCTGAATAATTAGGAGTAAGTTTAGTAGCGAAAATTGAAGGGTCTTCAGGAGATGAAATTTAATCCTCCCCCCTCCTCGAACACAATCCAATTTTTCGTTACTTAAACACTCCCAACGATTCAGAATTTGAGCCTAAAATTTAAGTTTATGCATTTGAAAGCATTCAATGAGATTTAAAAAATAACAGTTAAAAATAGTTGTACGCTACTTAAAAGTCTAAGGCGCCCTCTATCGGCATTTTGTGAAATTTATCTTTAAAATTATTTTCAAGAAAATGGTCATTTAAAAATTAGTTTTAGCGAAAACCGCAAACGAATCGACCAATTTTTCCGTTTTTTATAACCATTAGAAATTTGAACCCTCTGAACACAGTTCAGTTTGTCTACTTAACCACTCTCACTTTCAGGTTTTGAGCTCAAAATTTAAGTTTGAGTCTAAGCTTACGAAAACATTTAATGAGATGCAAAAAATACCGGCAAAAAATAGTTGTTCGTTACTCCAAAGTCTAAAGCGCCCTCTATCGGCAATTTTTGAAAGTTATCTTTATTATTTAATTTCAAGCAAATGCCGACATAAAGAATAATTTTAGTGAAAACCGCAAATCAATCGACCGATTTTTCCGTTTTTTATGTTTATTTAAAATTTTGGTCCCTTAAATTTAATGGCGGCTATCTCCTTTGGAAAACGTTTGGGACCCTTGGTCTCCTATTTAATATTGTTTGTCTGGATGTGTACTATCACCCCTCTTTTATTGTAAAAAAAAATTTAGAATCACCCTGTATATATACTATATATATATATATATACAGTAGACTCCCTCAAATCCGCACTCCTAAAATCCACAACTCTCTAAAATCCGCACATATTTTACGAATGTAAACAATGAAACATTCAGTTCAGATGTAGGTGCAAAAATTGATTTTTTCAGTTTTATATCAATTCCATACATTTTTTTAATTTATAATTTTTGTTAAGTATATTGAATTCATGTTTTTTCATGATGAAAGAATAATTTTATTTCTGAAAAAAATAAAGATATTGCTAATATTATTGGTAATCACTATCTTATCAAATATATTTATGTATTAATCGAGCTTTTTTAGTTATTAAGTCTGGCTAAACCTTAAGTAAAGTTTCATTATTTTATGATCCTGATGTGAATAAGTAATGTACCTTTATGAGGCAAGTTTCACTGAAAAATTTAGGAAAAACACATTTCCTCTTTTATAATGAATATTTAATTGTACATTATTGATTATTAACTTGACCTTTCCTTTTAGTATTTTAATCATTTTAAAAAATATCTAATTTTTTATTATTTTAGTTTATTACTTTTTTAAATATTTTAGTATATTGTATGCATTCATTATACTTTTGATTTGATTATTAATAACATTCAAATTATTTAAAAAAAATTTAAACAAAGCAAAGACCAGAAATCCGCAAAATTCTAAAATCCGCAAAATCTCTGGTCTCAAGCTGTGCGGATTTTAGGGAGTCTACTGTATATATATAAGGTTATATATATATATATATATATATATATATATATATCACAGTATCACATTAATTAAATGAAGACTCGCATTTTATTTGAAATTGTCACTTTTCCTCTGAATCTTTTGTTCCTGTTTCGGCATCTGTCATTAATCCCTTAGGGACGAGCGACACGCATACGTGCTGCAAAAAGGGCTTAAGAATCTTTGTTTATCCCCATCAGTAAAGTTTTACTATAAAATTTGCATTATTTAATCAGAGCATGTTCTCGATTTAATAAAACACAAATTTCTGTTTTTAAAAACCCGTGACAAAACATTAAAATGTTCGCAAAAGGCTCCCGTCGCGAAGGGGTTACGATCTTTTCTTCTTTTCATATATGTAGAAAAATGTGAATAGTAGGCGACAATGCGAAGAAAAAATAGTTGTGAGAGATTGCCCGCTGGCACCTAGAGTTTTATACCTTTGTGTATAGGCATCTGTTTTTAAATAAAATTCAGTTAATAAAACATGCAAGATAAACTACAAATGTTTTACAACACATCTAATTTATTTTTTACATGTTGTTTACATAATGTGATTTAGTATTCGTTTTTTCAATATGCAAATCATCTAAATATTACAAAAACAAAGTATTTACTTAAATGAACAAATGCATATTTTTAATGAAAAAAGGCAAATAGTAAAATAATATAATTTCCATTTGTATTTGCTAATTTTGACAAGAAAAAGAATCCCGATTAACGTTAGCCTAGTTTTAACGTTTTACTTTTTACAAAACTTTTCATTAAGTAAATCTTTGATGACTACAAAGTGTTATTTAAAAACACTGTACAAAATACAATACATTAGTATTACTGATAAGATTATGAAAAAACAAATTTCATTAAATATTGTTAATTTGATATAGCAATTGGAAAGCCACTGTAATGAATGTATTTTGTATTGCATTCGTATCACTGTATCGTTTTAACAAATGCTAACAAGTGGCTCACAAAATTTTAATCTCTCTGACAAGACAGGCCCGTGTTAATTCGTTCACTGAGTTCCAAGTTTCACTGCAATATAAACATTAATTAAAGTAATGTAATTCTATTATTTAATGAATTTTTAATACACTGAATAATCATTAATACTCTCAAGGATTAAATTTATATTCGTAATAAAGTATTTTTTTATTATGATATTGAAAGATTCGGTATTTTTTTAGTATTTAAAATAAAATACAGAGATAACACCATTACAGTTTTCCCATTTAACAAGGCTGCCAGAGGGTTAACTTGTCTGCCTACTACGATCCTTCAAATTATTTTGATAATTATGGCTCGTTTTTAAAAACCTAGGTTGCTTCTATCTTCATTTATTTTTCAAGGCCACCGTATTTTATAAATCTTCCGTGTCTCTTTTAGCTTTTAGTTATTCCAATAGAAGGAACAAGCAAATGAAAATACTTTTGCTTTCTCTTTGAAGGGGAGGGTGTTACGCTATTTGCATAATCATCTTGTTATGCACGAGACTTTTATCCAATTACAAAATTTATAACGAGATTTTCGTTGACAACAATGCAAATGTCTTTGCTTAGATTAAATAAGTCTCGTGCGTATCGAGATTTGCACAAATGAAATGTTAAGTAAAATGCACTTTTGAATTATTTTAACTTGAAAACTAACTTGAAAAATGGTTACTACATTTTACAGTGCTTAAAAAGTTAGTTTCATATTTATTTTAATGTCTAGTTCATAGTTATATTTTGAAACGAGTATTATTAACACTGTTAGGTAATATTAAATTATTAAAGATTGTGTAGTTGCTTTTAATTTCATTTTCACTGTTAAGGGATTATTATCAGAACCATAGAAAGTTTCCGTATATTTTTTAAGCTTAAATTGAATAAAGGATTTTTTTTCAAGTTTTCTAGTTTACGATGATTTAAACCGATTTGTCCAAACTCATACTTTTTAACACTAGAACCGCCATTAGGGGTCAAAATGACCCCTGCCAGAATGATAATAGTCGATTCGAACCAGAAATTTCTTCATAAGATATGCTAAATATATGCAGTACAAAAAAAAAAAAAAAAAAAAATAGACTAATTAAATACATTAAATAGTTTAAAAATAAAATTCTGGTGCGAAACACTTTTTATAAAATTTTAGTAAAATCCCCGGCTGTTTTAGTGTTAACAGATTTGGATGAAATACACATGTGCACATACCAATATCTCAAACATGTTCGTCGGTCAGCCTTATCCTCTATCTTATTTTGAAATGGCTGTTTAACCTCTTCAGTCCCTGAGTACCCAAATGGGTACATCAGTTTTGTCCCATTTTATTAATGATACTCAAGTATAAATGAAATTCCGATATAAGAATAATATGTTTCGAATTTTAAGATTCGAGCTAATAAAAATAAAAAATAAATCTCGCTCTGAAGTCAAACGAGAGAAGAAATAATTCAGTAATAATTAAAAATACTGTAATAATCGCCAGTAGCGAAGAGGTTAAAGATGAAAATAGAAAAATTAATTTAATAAGACATACAAAATAATAAAAAAACCAAAAAGTTTTTCCCATGAAAATGGCTGAAATGTAACCGTTTGAAATTATAGAGGTTGATATTTTAAAGCAATCTTACATTTTTCAGGCTTTAACACTCATGTTTATGAACCAATTTGGACAAAACGCTGCGTATTCCCACAGGACTTAACAATATATCGATTGCGTTGGACATTTTTGTTAGCCATCTAGTTTCAAAGTAGTGAGTACTTATAAATTTTAAATTCATAAAAGAAGTTCAAATAATTAAAAATTTGAAAAGTTTTATCCTTTGAGTTCTTAAAACTTGATACAAGGATTCCGGAACATTTTATATGTTCTCTCTATCTTAAAAAATGGATGAGATGCATAGCAGTTTGAAAACAAAATAGGTCGCCGCAAATAAAATCAACTTGGTGGTACCTGACTGATTTTTTTTAAAATTTTCAGACAGTTTTAATATTGACGAAAACTGTGAATATTTCATAATCGAGTTCCATGCATTTTATATTTGTGTGTTTGAATACAATTAGGCGAGTTTTTAAAAAACAAAGAATACGGAAATTGCCTCTCCCCTAATCCGGCACTTCCCGGAAGGACTTATTTTAATCAATTTATTTTGAAATTGCACATGTTCCGCTTCTGTATTGTGTTCTTGTAACATCGCCTTGGCGACAAACACAGCCCACGCCAATTATACGCCAATCGGCAATTTACTGTAACCCTGCTCACGTGTTGTGTGACGCAGTGGATTGAGAGAAACAGTCTCTTAGCAACAAGCTCTAATACTGCAACAAGCAGCGACTCTTAGAAAAATAAACATTCCATTAAATTTACAGTCTACTTGCTTTTTCTTTTAGTTTTTCTTTTTAATTTAGTACACCTCCGTACATTTGGTCCTAGCGAGCCGGAGGTATGAACGAATCAGTGTCTTTTCTATTGAATTAAATATTGAATTTATCGAATTTCGTCAACAAGATAATGTCGGAAACTGAGATAAAAGCATTGAACAGAAGGCGAGGGAATATCAAGGCCCAAGTCACCAGGATATTTAACGCAACGGATGGAAAAACATTTAATTTATCCGAATGGAAAGCCCACCTGGATTTACTGTCGAAAACTGAAGAAAAGTTTGAAGCTCTTAAACTGGAATATTATAGAATAATAGAGGAAGAAAAGTTGGAAGAAACTGAAAAAATACTGAGTCAACTGGACGAGGATATTCTAAAACTAGAGGTAAGCTTAAAATCCTCTATTAATGCTTATTATGAGAATACTGATTCTAATAAAAAATCTATTGAACAGGACCAAGCTAAAACGTCTAGCATTAAGCTACCTAGGGTCATATTGCCGGGTTTTAGTGGCAGAATTGAAGAATGGTCCGTATTTAAAAGTACATTTAACGAGCTTATTAATGATAATTCAAATTTAAAAGATAATGAAAAATTATTTTATTTGCGTTCTGCTTTGACTGGTGAAGCGAGGAGTTTGCTTACACCAGATGAAAATTATGTTTCACTTTTCAATGCGTTAGAACAAAGATACGAGAATAAAAGAGTTATGTTAGATTGTCATATAAAGAATATTTTAAATCTTTGTGTAATTAAACAGGAATCCGCTAAGGATCTCCGCATTTTATTGGATAACGTGAAGAAAAATTTAAGAGCTTTAAAGATCTTAAAGTATGATAGAGATAATTTCTCGAACGCAATTTTGCTGAATATTATTCTAAATAAACTAGATAACGAAACTCGTAAACAATATGAACTAACATTAAAGGATAATGAAGTGCCTAATTTTGATGAATTTTTAGAATTTCTTGAGCGAAGATGTCAAATCTTAAATAGTATAAGTTCTAATGTATCCTCTAAATATACTGCAAAATCCTTATTCATAAAAACAAACAAACCTCAAAGTAAATGTTGCGTAATTTGTAAAACCGAAAACCACCCCTTATATCATTGTGTTAAATATAAAAACATGAAGTTAAGTGAGCGAATTAACCTTGTTAAGAAAAATAAACTTTGCTTCAATTGTTTAAGTTCAGCCCACCTCATTAATTATTGTAATTCAAAAAGCACTTGTCATGTTTGCAAGAGCGCAAGCCATCATTCATCATTACATAATTATACAACACCAGTAAACAATCCTATAAACAATCTCCCAATACATGAAACAATAAATAGCAATTTTGTTTCGGAAGATTTATCACAAAACGAAACTACTGCTCATTCATTTTTTTCGTATGAAAATGATAATAATAAATCTGTTTTAATTAGCACTGCAATAATTTATTTGACAGATGTAAATGGCATCAAAATTCCTTTCAGGGCAATCTTAGATTCCGCATCTCAGAATTGTTTTTGTACATTTAAAGCAGCACAAATATTAGGCTTGAAAAAGGAGAAAATAAATATTCCTGTAAGTGGAATAAATAAATTGCCTATTTACATTAAATCTAGAATCAAATCAAAGTTGTCAAATAAAATGAATAGTGCCAGTTATGATATTGAGTTATTAATCGTTCCAAACATTTGTGACTTCACGCCCTCGAAAAAGATAAACATATCAGATTTAAAAATTCCAGCAAATATTTGTTTAGCGGATAAAAAATTTAACATTCCAAGCAGTGTGGAGATAATTATCGGTGCTGAACTGTATTTTTCTCTTTTAAATGAAGAAAAAATAAAGTTAGGCAATAATTTATATTTGCAATCAAGTATTTTTGGATATTTAGTATCTGGGTGTATTTATGACAAAACAGTAAATAATAATAATACTAATTATTGTTTCTTAACAAAAAATCTTGAATTACTTAATGACACTTTGAAGTCTTTTTGGGAAATTGAAGAAGTGCAAAATTTAAAACCCTGTAACAGTGAGGAATTAGAATATTGTAATGATCACTTCGATAAAACGCACTTCAGAAAACCGGATGGTAGGTTTGTGGTCACGATGCCGTTTAAACCACAGGTTTTAGAACCCGATTTGGGAAATTCCAAAAATCTTGCTTTGAAAAGATTAAACTCTCTGTGGCAACGTTTAGATCGAGATCCTGTTATGAAAAATTTATACACAGAATTTATTAAAGAATATAGAGATTTAAATCACATGCATGAAATAAAAGAAAACACGAACTTTAATGATGGCTATTACTTACCACATCACGGCGTTTTACGACCCTCTAGTAAAACCACAAAACTACGCGTCGTTTTTGACGCTAGTGCCAAGTCAACCAACGGAAAATCTTTGAACGATTTATTATGTAAGGGTGGAGTTCTGCAAGATGATCTTTTTTCGATATTAATTAGATTTAGAAAGCATATTTATGCTTTTACTGCGGATATTAAACAAATGTTTAGGATGATAGAAATAAATCCATCCCAGTACAAATATTTAAAAATTTTGTGGAAAGACAGTATGTCATCCCCGGTTAAGGTATTTCAGCTAACAACAGTTTCGTATGGAACATCTTGTGCTCCCTACTTAGCCACCAAAGTATTACAACAATTAGCTCTAGATGAGAAAAAGGAATTCCCGTTAGCATCGAAAATTGTTTTGAAGGACTTTTATATGGATGATTGCCTATCGGGCTCATCCAATTTAGAAGAATTCAGATTAATGAAATCGCAATTAACTGAACTCCTCCTAAAGGGAGGGATGGTTTTACACAAATGGTGTACCAATGAGGTCCAATCTACTGATAATCACATGTTTCCCCTGGACAGAAATTCTGAAGAAATAACTGTTAAAACATTAGGGATGTTGTGGAACAGTTTCAATGATACGTTTAGGTATAAAGTTAATATCAACACAAAGAGTGATTTCACAAAAAGAGATGTACTTTCGCAAATTGCCCGCATTAATGATCCTCTCGGTCTCTTAGGGCCAGTGATTGCTAAAGCAAAAATATTCATGCAGGAGCTATGGCTTCTTAAAATAGAGTGGAATGAGAAGCTGCCCTCTCATGTTGCCAAACAATGGAAAACCTTCCTCGAAAGTCTTAAAGAACTGGAATCCATTGAAGTGCCAAGATGCTTCCTAGCTGTGAACCAATCAGTGGTGCTAAATGGTTTCGCAGATGCGTCTTCCAAGGCTTATGGCGCAGTGATATACATGCAAACATCTAGTTCTAGTGAAACCATCAGTTACTTATTATGTAGTAAATCCCGCGTGTGTCCAACCAAAGTAATAACAGTGCCACGTCTCGAACTGTCAGCATGTCTTCTTCTGGCTAAACTCACTAACAAGGTCTTAAATTCATTAGACAAACAAGTAGCTTCAGTCAATTTGTTTTCTGATTCAACTATTGCTTTAGCTTGGATAGACACTGCTCCTCATCTCCTGAAAACGTTTGTGGGAAACCGCGTTGTGCAAATTAAGGAACAAACTAAGAACTTTCCATGGTTTCATATTCCGTCAGAACACAATCCAGCTGACTTGATATCAAGAGGTGCAAGTGTGGAAAACCTGTCTTCTAACCAGTTGTGGTGGCATGGCCCGCCTCTTTCAATTCTTGAAGAAACAATAGCAAAAACTGACTCTAATATAAGTGACATTAAAGATGAACATTATTCTAGTGAGCTTAAAGCTCCCAGCAACTTGACATTCGCTATTCATAATGACTCTAATTTCTGTGATAATTTAATTAATCTTAGCAATAATTTCCAAAAATTAATTAGAATTTTAGCTTATATTTTCAGATTCATACATAAATGTAAAAAAGCAACATCTGCAACCGGCCCTCTGTTGCTGGAGGAATTAAGAAAGGCAGAGGTTTATTTAATAAAAAATGAACAGGTAAAGTATTTCAAAAATGAAATTTCGGCCCTCCAAGCGGGATCTTCGGTTCATCGCGCAAGTAAGTTAAAATTCTTAAATCCCTTTTTAGATGGAGATAGCTTATTGAGGGTGGGAGGAAGATTAGCAAAATCAAAATTGAATTTTGATCATAAACACCCCATTATACTTCCGGTGAGCTGTCGCTTGACGAAACTAATTTTTCAATATTATCATAAACGAGATTTTCATGTAGGACCCCAAGCTCTTTTGAACACTGTGCGTCAAAAATATTGGCCTCTCGGTGGCAGAAATATTGCGCGTAAAATTGTACATGAGTGTTTACAATGCTTTAAAATTAAACCTATAACGGCTAGTCAAATGATGGGGGATCTCCCTCCTGAAAGAATAGTGCCCAGTTCCCCATTTTCAAATGTGGGATTAGATTTAAGTGGGCCTTTTGAAATAAAATATAAAGGTCAAAGAAAGGGTACTTTTCAGAAAATCTATGTTGCCATATTTGTATGTATGGTCACTAAAGCTGTGCACTTGGATTTTGTCTCAGATTTGACATCCGAGGCTATAATAGCGACTCTAAAAAGATTCTTCGCTCGTCGTGGGAAAAGCTCTGTAATCTTTAGCGACAATGCTACAAATTTCGTTGGGGCTTCAGCAGAACTAAAACATTTACGTAGACTTCTTACGAGTGATGAAGTTTCGAACTTTTTAGCTTCTGAAGGTATTAACTGGAAGTTCTCCCCTCCTAGGGCGCCAAATTTTGGTGGCCTTTGGGAGGCAGGAGTCAAATCTTTCAAATACCACTTAAAAAGAGCTGTGGGTTCAGCTCATCTCACGATCGAGGAATTCCTGACAGTTATCACACAGATAGAGGCTATTTTAAATTCGCGACCGCTTTGTCCTTTGTCAACAGATCCTGACGATCTTCAGGTGTTGACTCCTGGTCACTTCCTCATAGGAAAGCCTCTTAATTTAATTCCAGAACCCAATTTAAGTGAGGTCAAAGATAATTTGCTAAATAAATGGCAAAGGACTAAAAAATTAACGCAGTTAATATGGAAACGTTGGCAGAATAATTATCTGAGCCAGTTACAAGAAAGAAACAAGTGGCTATTTAAAAAGCCTAATATTCTGCCAGGAATGCTAGTTTTGCTTAAGGACTCACAATTACCCATTTGCACTTGGTCACTAGGCCGCATTAATAAGGTTTTCCCAGGCGCGGACGGGATAGTCAGGGTAGTTGAAGTTCGTACCGCTAAGGGTAATTTTAAACGACCTATTTCAAAAATAAGTATATTACCCATTGAGGACAACATCATAGATCCTAAACTTTAAATGTGCTTTATTATGTATTAATTTTTCATGTATTATTTGTGTTTATTTATTTTATTTATTTATTTTTGCTTATAATCTGTATCATATTGTATTATTACTTGTATTGCATATGTATCTTGAAATATAAAAATATTTCAACGCCGGGCGGGATGTTCCGCTTCTGTATTGTGTTCTTGTAACATCGCCTTGGCGACAAACACAGCCCACGCCAATTATACGCCAATCGGCAATTTACTGTAACCCTGCTCACGTGTTGTGTGACGCAGTGGATTGAGAGAAACAGTCTCTTAGCAACAAGCTCTAATACTGCAACAAGCAGCGACTCTTAGAAAAATAAACATTCCATTAAATTTACAGTCTACTTGCTTTTTCTTTTAGTTTTTCTTTTTAATTTAGTACACCTCCGTACAGCACATTTATATTCATTTATATGTTTGTGTATATTTATGCAATGTGCGTGCACAAAACATATGCACATATAAATTATGAATTTGAGAGATGTGCCCATACCATGTTAATAAAATTCAAATTCGTTTGAAAAAAAGTAAAAAGTTGGCTACTGCTGATTTAGATTATGCAGTTGAGTATTTTAGTGGGCTAATTTCTTGAAACAAAGTTCTAACTTTCTCGCTTTGCTACCAAAATTATTGAAGTGTTCTTGTCGTTTTCCTGTCGTGCTTTCATATTTTAGTTGTTGATCACAAAAATGGTTATAGGAGAAATATTCTAACTGAATAAAAAGCAGGATTAAAGAAAAAATTTTATATTTGATTTATTATTATTATTATTTGTTCTTTTATCTTAACATATACTTCTAAAAGACTGAAATTCTAAAAGTCCTCATTTTTCTTTACTAAAAACACTATTTCCCGAATTATTATAGCAATTTTTCTTTACTTTATTATTAATAACTTGGACTCAATTTATGTATTACTTGAATGTGCAGATTAATTCATAATATCTGTATCAATTGATGTAAAAATGTTTATTTTATATTGTTATACTAGCATAGTAAAAGAATCTTCGGGGTTATACTTGAAGGAAGGTTAATGCTTTGCATTTTTATCGTTGTATTTTACTGGGATGAAGGTGAATTACACCCTTCGCTGAATCTGACAATCAAATTAAAGGGTGAATTGAACCGGACTCCCTTCTTGCGCGTAAGCACGTTGAACTAAACTCAAGAGGGTCAAATGCTCCCTTCACAATACCTGTCAAATAACCCTTTCCAGTCAATTATATATTTATTTTTTCCTTGAAAGAAAAATTAGGGCACCATTCTTAGACTCTAAGAATTCTTCAGTAGTGATTCGAATGTTTTCAAAACGGGATGCTTAAATTCTCCATAGGACGCTAATAAATCTACCAAAATTTCCGGCTTGTAACCCGCGGATCAAACAATTTTGTTTGTACTCAGAAATCTTATTTAATAAAACCTAAACCTAATTAAACTGCGGCAAAATTTGACTTGAATTGTAAAGTAAAATTTCTGGGTCAAAACAGGTTTGAATGATCCGCGGATTATAGGACGAAAAATATGGTAAGAGATGTTTTAACCCATTCGGGACATGGGTTCATGGGTGCACATATGCACCTTCAAAATGTACATGCAGAATATGCTTTTAGTACCAGTAATATAAACTAGTCGTTGGGGGGGCCACCGTAATACTTACCCATCATGGATATGTATATGAAAATAAAACATGTGAAACTATTTATAAAATGTATTGCAATTCATAAACAAAATTTAAATATTGTTAATATACATAGTAATGCTATATTAAAGAACTGCTGATGTACCAATTTCGACAAATTATATAAAACGCCAAACTACTCAAGTAGTACCGAACTGTGTAAAAGAAACATCCTTATAACTCCAAAAATAATAATTCTATTAACTAACAATTAACTGCGTCGGATTAAGCGTCTCATTTCCAATTAAAATATACTTCTGAATTGAAATTTGAAAGAAATACAGGATCATGAAAAATCGAAGAATGTGGAAAACAAGATTACAAATATCTCGGCAACTAATAATCCGATCGACTTCGTTCTACATACAAAATGTGTGTTATTTTATTGCCTTTTACGTCCATTCCTTAGAACAAAAAAATTCGAAAATTTTTATATACCTTTCATCAGAACGAATTTTTCGAGAGTCCGAAAAAAATAGTTCCGGATAATCGAGGTTGCTGATATTAAATAGGGTTCGTCCCATTCTTACATACTAACTACATACAAAATTTCAAGTCTCTATCTCAATTTGTTCGGGAGATAGAGCGTTTACAGACAGACAGACAGACGGCAAAAAAAAATTTCTAAAAATATGTTTTTCGGAATCTCCACTATCTAAAACATGTAAATTCGTCAAAAAAAAAATTTCGATTTTCAAAACGATTGCAAGACTTACCCTATACTAGGTATGATGGGTAAGTAAAAAGTAATATTTGCCTTATTTAAGTAGAGCATTTTTTTTATTCTTATGGAGGGAGATCAGGTTGTGCAGCCGGATTATGACAATCATTTGACCATTACTAAAAACTCTGTAGTTTTAAAACCAATAAATGAAATACAAATTTTTTTTAATACTTTAAACAAATACTAGTGGTTTATAAAAGACATTCAAATATATATATGTAGCAATATTAATAATTTAAATTTTAATGACAAAATTGACGTTTAAAAAATATGAATTGTCAAACATGCATTTTCCTTGCAAGCTTTTAAAAATTCTATTGCATATATTTACTGCATATTTCAAATCCTATATTTAACATCGCATTCATAATTACTTATATTACTATATTTTACACTTAACCTCAATTTAGCTTGAATTTTGTCATAGAAAATTTTTTATTGGATAATTAGACGTAATTTTTTTTTTACTAAATTTAATAAATATGATTTTTGAAGCCATTAACTATTCAAATGAATTTGGATGTACTTTTAAACTTAAGTTCAGTGTAAAATATAGTAGTATAAGTAAATATAAATGGAATATTAAATAAATAACTGCAGTAAAATTTTTAAATTCTTGCGCGCAAAATGCATATTTAAAAGTACCGAAAGTACATATCTTTTATAATGTCGACTTTATCATTAAAATTTAACTAATTAATATTGCTAAATATGTATATTTTAATGTCTTTTGAAAACCAATAGTATTTTACTAAAGAATAGAAAAAAAAGTTGTATCCCATTAATTGGTTTTGAAACTACAGAGCTTTTATTAATGGTCAAAATATTGTCCTTTTCCAGCTGCTCAACCTGATCCCCCTCCCCCTTTAATGTAAAGATAGTATTCATTAAAAAAGTGGCCGCAATCGAATAAAATTTGTGTAAGAGACGTCGGTCCCGAAGGGTTAATGAAAGATTTGTATAGGATATTTTTATTCCGTGCTACATATCACCCGTATTACTTATTGCATTAATGATCGTGACCATTTCTGCTATTTGTGAGACGCAAAAACTGTTTCAAAGTACAATGTAAAATCATAAAAAATAGATACAGAATATCACGAACTAATTAACAAAAATGAAAGACACGTTCTCGTACTTAATATTTTGAAATGTATAGATGTACTATACAAAATAACTACCGTAAAATACCGAAAGTAAGCCCCTCTTTAGCACACAGGAGATTCTAATGATTTTAATAGGAGCTTATAATTGGGACTTTCTTGAAAAGGATAGGCAAATTGGAAAAGTATTTTGAAGGAAAGGACTTATAAATGGCACGTTTTCAAAAAGGAAAACAGCACATATATCAGGGAGGGGGTAGTATTCGGAAGGGGTTACTTTCGGTACTTTACGATGCTTGCAAAATGAACACAGACGTAAATACGAGAAATAAAAGTGCAATACTTTTTTTTATCCATATATGAAAGGCAAAAATTCGTAACTTGTGAATCTGTCGAAAATTATTTACAATCTTTATTTTTTACATTTAAAAATACTTTGAACAAATTTGTATTTAAATATAAATTCTGGGTTAGAACATCTGCCAAACTTTGACCGCGGATTATAAAGCAAAAAGTACGGTAAAAGAAGTTTTAACCCATTTGGAACCATGAGTGCATATATGCACCTCTAAAATGTACATCCAGAATATGCTTTTACTACCAGTAATATAAAAAAGTAATATTTACCTTATTTAAGTAAAGTGAGAATAGATTCAAAACGTATTAGAAAAATCTTCGCCGAATTAATGATTGTCCTCCTTGTACATATCTATATTAACTAGATGGCAACTGAATATTTGGCAATTTTAGGGCCTGATTACTAGCGGGGTACACTTACACCAATAAATTTTAATAGACAGGATCGCCTTATCTAAACGTCGCACGCATAGTAAATTTCTGCCATGAATATCAAAATTTTCAGATTATTTTTACTGGTGGGAATTTACCTCTTTGGTAATCAGGGACTGGGCAATTTATAGATAGTAATGATTTTCAATGTCGCACATAAAATTAATTTTTTAATTGGTTGAATTGCAACAACATAGGTTTTATAGCAATTTTTAATATTAGAATTAGTTTTGGAAAGATAAGAAACATAACTACCGACCTATGCTTATTACACTATACACAATCCCTGTCGTCTGGTCCCAGAGAATTCTTTGTATACTTCTCAAGAAAATCAGAGTCAATTCCCGCCTGCATGTCTAAACTCAAACGATTGAGTTATTTCAATATAAAAGTTGTGTCATAAAATAAAGGCGGAAAGTACTATAAGAGAAATGTGGTGCAATTTTGCCTCTGTGGTAATTCAAATTAAATGTGAAATTATATAATAATTAAATGTGAAATTTTGAAAGTGGCGAATTGATTAACAAATAGAACATTATAACTTGTGCTTACAAAATTTTACTGCTTTTAAGTTAAAATTATGTTGAAACCTATTTTTATTTCAGCTCCTCATCAGAGAAATGTCCCAAAAGTCGCGGATTTTTGTTATAAGCATCTCTCTATTTTAGTTATGTTGAGATTATCAATATGTCTGAAGTTTCTGTCTGATGTGAAAATCTTAGAAAATGAGATTTTCTTGACGACGTAGTGTTTTGAGCCATGTATTCTTGCCATCGTTTTGAATTAGTTTCAAGCATGATAGCCAGAGCACGGATTTATCATTTCTTTTAAAGTGTTTTTATTAGCCTGCATAAAATTGCACTTAAGAAGAAAAGAATATGAAATCTGAAAAACCGAACTTTACTTAGAAAATAAGATCTCGTGTAAGATACGTAAAATACAGCAGTAAAATCTTTTGATAAACAAAACTGCATGTATGTGCGCGTGAGTGTGTGTGTGTGTGGGGGGGGGGGGGCGCAGGGGTTACCGCACATAAAAGCTCCAAGAAATAAAAGCCAATGTTAAAACGTACGTACGAACGAACTACAAGAAATAAAAACTAAAATCCTTAGATCAAAACTTGTAAAACTTTAGAACATTAGATAATAGACATGTATTTAACAAGATAAGGTTTAGATGGGTTTTAGGACAGGTTTTCGCATCGTCTAGAATCTTATTTTTTATGAGTATTAGATCTCAGACATATATTTGAAATGGTGAGTTTTAGATAGGTTTTAGGATAAGTTTTCATCCATCCTTTAGGATTGAAGTAACAATACATGTTATCAATTATTATTAAATTTATTGAAACAACGACAATTTCTTTAGAATTTTGATTATTGGAAAAATATTATAATTTGGACCAATGTTTGACATGACAAATTTTGCATGCACTTTCATTTTTATTATTATTACTTAAGAAAATCAGTTACACAGTGGTTTTCATTTTTAAAAAGATTGAAATCATCATGCATCTTTGCTAAGTCAAGATACTGCGTTTTTTATGGAACGTTTGGATAATTATATTTCTGTATAACTTCTGTAAGGTCTATATAAGTTATTTTTAACAACTAAGTTCAGTAGCTTAACTTCATTTAGCTATTTAAACAAAAAGCCAATATTTTTCTATAAAACCAAGATCTCAAAATTATGCCAAAGCAATTACAAAACACACATTTGGATATAAATTTAGGTTTTGCATTTTTTACTTGACACCCTATAAAAAATAAATAAGCATTTTTCATATACAATTTTAAATTGATTAACTAAATCGCATTTGAGCCATCTTCGCCATCGAATTGAAAATTAGGTTTCAAGGAAAATATTTTTAAAATTTGGTGTAACATTTGTATTTGAAATTTTCTAGTTTTCAAAATCAATCATAACTCGAATAATTTTCGGCCCTCCTTCAATTTTGAACGAAATATTTATAAAAAAAAAAGAATTGTTGGCAACTAAAAAAGTTATTCCTCTTTATTTTATGGCGGAGCATCATCTCGTAATTCTTTTGTCTTTGAATATTTATTATTTCCCCATATCGAAAGATAGGTGATAAAAGTCAGTTATTTGATACTTAAATGTGTTACCCAGCAATGTATTCCAGCTCATTTTGAATTGAAAACGCTCTGCTTCTCATAGAGTAGAGGTGCACAACCTGTGGCCCGCGGGCCAAACTCATACCACTAATTTTATGCAGAATATTTTTCCTTATAATAGTGACAGAAACTTTGCTATTAAAGAAAACAAACGCCACTTTTCAAATATTCTGGTGGCAAACGATTTTCTAGCAAAAAGGTTGTGCATCACTATCTTAGAGTATAGTTATATACATCAACAGGATATTTGGAGCACAAATTCACGGGTAATATATATATATACAGGGTGTCCCAAAAGGTCGTTTACAAACTTAACATGCTGGTCTGTCATATCATGATGAACAATATTAAATAGGAAACTGGGGGTCCCAAACGTTTTCCAAAGGAGATATGCGCCATTAAAGTTTAGGGTCCAAAAATTCAAATGATTATAAAAAACAGAAAAATTGGTCGATTTGTTTGCGGTTTTCACTAAAATTGTTCTTTATGTCAGTATTGTCTTAAAAATAAATTATAAAGATACATTTCAAAAATGACGATAGAGGGCGCTTTAGACTTTGAAGTAACGTACAACTATATTTTACCGTTATTTTTCGTATCTCATAAATTTTTTTAGAAGCTTAGACATAAACTTAAATTTTGAGATGAAAATTTGAATCATTGGGAGTGGTTAAGTAGAGCAAACTGAACTTTGTTCAATGGGGGTGGGGAGGTTCAAATTTCAAATGATTATAAAAAACGGAAAAATTGTTCGATTCGTTTGCCGTTTTCGCTAAAACTATTCTTTATATCAATATTTCCTTGAAAAAAAATTTTTAAAGATTAATTTTAAAAAATACCGTTAGAGGGCGCCTTAAACTTTAGAGTAACCAACAACTATTTTTAACCGTTATTTTTTGTATCTAATTAAATGCTTGTAAAAGTTCAAACTTAAATTTTGAGCTCAAAATCTGCATCGTTGTGAGTAATTGAGTGCGGAAATTTGAAATGTGTTCGAGGGGTGGAGAGGGTAACATTTTAACTGCTGAACACTGCTCAGTTTCCGCTTCTTAAGACCTCCATCGATTTAGAATTTGAGCTCAAAATTTAAATCTAAGCATTTGAAAACATTTAATTAGATACAAAAAATAACGGTTAAAAATAGTTGTTGGTTACTCTAAAGTTTAAGGCGCACTCTAACGGTATTTTTTAAAATTAATCTTTAAAATTTTTTTTCAAGGAAATATTGACATAAAGAATAGTTTTAGCGAAAACGGCAAACGAATCGAACAATTTTTCCGTTTTTTATAATCATTTGAAATTTGAACCTCCCCACCCCCATTGAACAAAGTTCAGTTTGCTCTACTTAACCAATCCCAATGATTCAAATTTTCATCTCAAAATTTAAGTTTATGTCTAAGCTTCTAAAAAAATTTATGAGATGCAAAAAATAACGGTAAAATATAGTTGTACGTTACTCCAAAGTCTAAAGCGCCCTCTATCGGCATTTTTTAAAATTTATCTTTATAATTCATTTTCAATAAAATACCGACATAAAGAATAGTTTTAGTGAAAACCGCAAATCAATCGACCAATTTTTCCGTTTTTTATAATCATTTGAAATTAAAACCCTCTGAACACAGTTAAGTTTGTGCTACTTAACTGCTTCTAACTATTCAGATTTTGAGCTCAAAATTTAAGTTTAAGTCTAAGCTTACGAAACCTTTAATGAGATGCAAAAAATAACGGTAAAAAATAGTTGTTCGTTATTCTAAAGTCTAAAGCGCCCTCTATCGTCATTTTTTGAAATTTGCCTTTATAATTTATTTTCAAGACAATACTGACATAAAGAATAATTTTAGTGAAAATCGCAAACGAATCGACCAATTTTTCTATTTTTTAAAATCATTTGAATTTTTGGACCCTAAACTTTAATGGCGCATATCTCCTTTGGAAAACGTTTGGGACCCCCAGTTTCCTATTTGATATTGTTCATCATGATATGACAGACCAGCATGTTAAGTTTGTAAACGACCTTTTGGGACACCCTGTATATATATATATATATATATATATATATATATATATATATGAATAAGTGTATATCGCCCTATATACAAAAGTATCACATTAAAGAAAAATAAATTGTTTTAAATCGCTGTTATGCCATTTTAAGTTTAAAATTTATTTTCTAATTTTCCTTTTCTCCTTTATTATAAAACATGCCGAATATGTATATTTGTGTAAAACTTGGAGCAGAAAATTTATTTTTAAAAATTAGTAAAAAAAGAAAACTTGGTAGTATGAGCCACATTCTTTTTGTAATGATTTGGGGTAAACTGAGTTTTAACCCACTTCTTGGCGGCGTTTTTTTTTGACGCGCGATGACTGCGCCATGCCTTGCTTTCTTTTCCATTTAGGTGCTGCTCTTCTTGACAACCCTCGGAGATTCGGAGAGATTCCGCTCCTCGGCTTGCGCATGCTCCGTTCGTTCTTTCTTTTCTAGTTTGAGAGGAGAAACGAGAGAGGAGAAACATTTAAAAGTTTGAAGTCTCGCGCCTTGAAATTAATTAAATTTCTTGTGTCTCATTAGAGGCCATTGGATTTCGAAGAGTAACATCGAGTGAGTAAACTTTTTGGAGGGAATATACGAGTGATTTTTTTTAATTAGAAACCTTTGTTTTGTATTTAAAAGGAAGTATTTTCTACATTTCGATTGTTTTTTGAATGTAGAGACCGTGCTTTGTAGTTAAAAGTAAGTGTTTTAGGCCTTGCTTTAGTATTTTAGATGTTTTGAATCTTAATGTTATTTAGTTTCATATTAAATATAAAAAAAAAAACATTATTTGACTTCAAACCTTAGTATATTTCTTTAGAAAATCTATTATTAATTTCTTTTTTATTTAAAAAAAAGGCTGGTTTTGTTTTTAAAAGAAGGTATGTGTACAATTTCTTTGTTTCTTGAACGGAATTGTTTTGCATATTTTGATGTTAAACATGTTTTAAGGAAATTTATAGCCGGTTCAGGGGGGGGGGCGGAGCCCCCCTTAGAAAGAATTTTTTTCCTTCTAAAAGCTTTGTATTGCGTAGTGTCTCCTGGACTTAAATCCCGCTCCGTGAGACAAAACACAAAAGCACGCCAACGTGGAGATATTTTGGAAACGCGCCAAGAAGGGGGTTAAAACTCAGTCGCGCCATGATTTGAACTTTTAAACATTGTTTGTTTCTGCTTTGATTACATAATTACAAAGCAAAAAATGAAAATTTCATCAATATACTGTTGAAAATTATTCATTGTTGATACTGCATTCACTGTTGAAAATTTAATGCTTGTTTGGAAAACTTTTGCTGCTGCAGTTGCTGCAATCATAAGATGTTGCAATCAAGTTCCAGCCTTTAGTACTCTGGTACAATCGTAGCTTCCAATATCGGAATGATCTTTTACTGTTTTATTGTTTCAGCAATTGGCTACAGAAATTTCATTCAACCCAGTACTAAAATTTTGAAGTTACTTTTATTTGATTTGGAGATTTTTTTTCAACTCTATTGATTTATCTTTTCTTTCTTTTTAGCTAGTCCTCCACCTTCTCATCAAACGTCTAGTTCTCCAACGTTTCATTCACCTTATCGCCTAGATATAGCTAGTCCTAGCAGATCTCCTAGTCCATCTTCTGCTTGTGCTTCAAGAGCTAGGATTGAATCAGCTGGTGAAGGTTCGGACTCAGAACACGAGACGGGATCTAAGTCTCTCTGCTCCGGAGACACAGGAGGCAGTGGTGATGACAAGAAAAACAAAACGCATAGACGGAAAAAGAAAACGAGAACCGTTTTTACTAGAAGTCAAGTTTATCAGTTAGAAGCTACATTTGAAATGAAACGTTATTTGTCCAGTTCTGAAAGAGCTGGTCTTGCTTCTTCCTTGCATTTGACAGAAACACAAGTAAAAATTTGGTTCCAAAATAGGAGAAACAAGTGGAAAAGGCAAATGGCTGCAGATATGGAGGCAGCAAATCTCCATGCAGCTGCGACACAGAGACTGACACGAGTTCCCATTCTTTACCATGATAGAGGAGTTGCATCAAGTGGTGGTACATCTCCTATCCCAGGTACAGGCTTACCAGTGGTCAGTGCCGCAGCTACCGCTTTTACAAATTACCCAGCATTGTTTTATCCACCTTATGCAACAGTACAA
This sequence comes from Maratus speculifer, assembly GCA_964019185.1. Lineage (NCBI taxonomy): Eukaryota > Metazoa > Arthropoda > Arachnida > Araneae > Salticidae > Maratus > Maratus speculifer. The sequence goes on from OZ025299.1 coordinate 253,754,753, forward strand.
CCGACAGCAGTGAGGCCAACTCTCTCTGGAATGGGATAGAGGTTAATGGAAATCGAACAATATCTTCTAATTGTATATATTGTAGATTGTATATTATTTGTTTTATTTACAGATCACCAAAAAAGTATTTTTATGTGAAAGAAAGAAAAATTGGAAAAAAATGAAATAGTTGGCTTTCTAAGATTCATTACGTTTACAACGAAGAAGAAATAATAGTATACCATCGAAGTATTTAAAGATTATAAATTATTCATACATAAAGAAAAACATAAATAATTATTAATTAACTGTAAAGTAGACATTGTTAAGTTTATATTTTTAAGACAAAGATTACAATTAAACTGTTTATTGATTGTTTAATTACTGTATTATTTTCCTGGAACTAAAGTTATTAACCCTTTGGGTGGCAGAACCATCCCTAAAAGCACAACAATTAACATGACATCAAAATAATCACAAATTAACACAATCACAACGTGCATTACAATTTAACTTTGTTTCATCACATTATAACTCTCAAGAAATAATCCTTTTACGACTTTTCTGTGAAGTAACCGTTACCTTTATTTTAGTAATTTGTATCTTCAATGTCTTCAATACATATTAACTTCACATCGGCGTATATACGATTCATTTTTACCCCACATAACGGCAATACCAACAATGAGTCAACATGTTTTCATATTTTGTTGACACAATTGAGTCGCGATGATATTAGAGTTGGGATGGGGAAGAAAAGATTCATATCATAATAATGTATAATTATAAAGTCTTATTCGATTCAGTATGTTGTTTCTTTAACTTAAAATCCCATTGAATACTTATATAAAATAACTTACATTAAAATTTAAAAAGAATCTTTTAGTGGAACTTGGAAGTTAAAGAGTGAATGCTTATTAAGTAAGTTACTGAGGAAAACATATCTATATATACTTAAAAAACATTTATATTTATTTTAAATTATGTTTTAAACTATTTGTATATAGCATTAGTTTTTAATCAACATAGTCATATCCCTTATAGATGAAAAATATTCATGATATTCTATGTAAGTAATCTTTTTAGTAACTTTTTCGTTTTGTACTATTGAAAATAGAAAGACATTTATTGCATGTAAATAATTTCTTAGGTAAGAAATGATTTGAAAATATGTGACTGTATAGAATTTTTAATAAATGAATTTTCATCATAAATAAGTATTTCTTTAATTATGTGTTATAACAATAACATACTTAAAAAAAATCATAAAAATATATCAAGGTATTTCTGTATGCTTTCGGAAAATTTTTTTTGATTTTTTATAAATTTTAATTTGAAAATAAGTAATTATTATTGAAAATATCAAATAAATGACTTTTAATTTCTTTTAATTTCTTATTTAAAAAATAGTATAAATGTAACCCAAAATTATCATCTTAAAATATTTAAATTTAAAACACTCAAATATAAATGTGTCTTATTAATTCTACAATAAATATAATAATATTATACAGAAACTAGTCTATTTATATGATAATAACATGGATATTTTAAAAGTCATAGGTATAAAAAAACAGGGACGAAAGAAAATCTCTGATAAACGTTAACAAATCATAAGTTAACCCTTTGAGCTCTGGTGTGTAAATTTCTTTAAAATTCCAAATGTCACATTGGCACCAGTATTTTGCAAAGAAAAAAACTGATTAACGATAAACACGAAAAAAATGCATTAAACCTTTTTCAAATAAATTTGATAGAATTTTCTGGTGCCATTGTGACATTTCGGAATTAAAATTATGTGGTAGAAAATTCTACCATCAGAGCTCAAGGGGTTAAATATGTGTAACCCATAAACTTTTCAATAAATCAGCATAAGAATATCTACCTCCGTTGAATATATCTTTAAGAAATAATTTAAAACGTTAGTGATTGTTAAACTATTATTTATTTATTTGTGAAAATTTCGCTAACACAATTTTACAAAAATATCACTTTTGAGGAAAAGAAAAAAAAAAACCTTTCAACTTAGTATTTTAAAGTTTATTAGAAATATAATAATAGTATAATGATAATGTTTAAAAAGCTCCAGATTTATAATTTCAGCCTTTTTTTTTTCAAAAGCATTAAGTTTTTGAATTGAAATTTTGATCGAAATTTGTATTTTAAAGGCATACAGTTATCTTAGATAGATGAAATGGATTGTTTCATCTGTGTCTTATAATACAGAAAAGATACAGCAGATTAACACTACAACATACGTTTAGGGGGTCATCTATATATCAAAAGAAACCCAAACTGTATTTTTTCTCTATAGAAGTAATTTAAGTTTGATACCATGAATAAATTCTAAACCTTTCAATTAAATTAAATATAAATTTCCAATACAAATGATATCCATAATGGTTAGTTTCAGAGAAATTAATTATTTTAAAATGAGTAAGTTTTAATGGTTGTAACCAAATTGAAGTTTGGTACTCCATTGTTGGACTGCTAAAGAATGACTAAGTCACTTTTATTTTAATGTGTTATTTCTTGCTAATATTATTATATCACTCACTTAATGTGTTTCGACTATTGCCAGTCCAATGTAAATGTTTCAATAAATTAAGTAAAATATATGTATTATTTTCCTATTATGCTTTTTCACACATCATAGACGGACCCTTAAACTGCCATTTAGACTTTTAATACCGTAATTTAAAAATTAATTGGAAGAAAATTTTTAAATCTTCAATTGATTTAAAACAGGACATTAAAAATATAATTCTATCCAAAAAATTGAAAGTTGCAGTTCATTTTCTTTTCGAATATTAATTTCAGAATTCCTATAACAATATATAAAAAAAATTACAAATTGTCGGCATTTTTGTTTGCTTTTATAGTATTATAAACACACAAATAATTATCAGATTATGATTATATTTTCATGAGATATTAATAAAAATATGAAAATGTAATTTAACATTACAAGTTCTAAAATTTGAATGTTTATAATTAAAAAACGTGTCATCCAACTGGAATGATATTTGGTATCTAGGATAGTTTGAGCCAAAAACATAAAAAATATACTCAAAATCAGATGTTTCCATTGGAAGCAGAAAATTTAGTCCAGTTTTGATTTGTAGATGGTTTACCTAAGTATATTTTACATGCATCATTTAAAAGTGGACTTTGTTTGCAAATGAACAATACCAGTAACTTTCTTCTATTATAGTTTGCTGCAGAGTTAATAGGGGAAGGTTACATTTTTTTTACCACTATACAATATACGTAAAGAATAACTATGAGGTCGAACTTGCATAGAATCTACAGAAAAAAATCGAATCATTCGGAACCAACATGAGTCTGCAGCAAAACATGCTCTAGTCCGGACCAACAGAATCTAATGAAAGAAATTCGGTTCGGGCCAGGTCTGAGTCATTGCAGATCAGTATCACATTCCATCAAGGATGATAGAATAAAATACAAAGAAAATGATGAGAGCAAGATATTTTATGGATAATTTTGTAAGAATTTGATTATAAACACACAAATAATTATCAGATTATGATTATATTTTCATGAGATATTAATAAAAATATGAAAATGTAATTTAACATTACAAGTTCTAAAATTTGAATGTTTATAATTAAAAAACGTGTCATCCAACTGGAATGATATTTGGTATCTAGGATAGTTTGAGCCAAAAACATAAAAAATATACTCAAAATCAGATGTTTCCATTGGAAGCAGAAAATTTAGTCCAGTTTTGATTTGTAGATGGTTTACCTAAGTATATTTTACATGCATCATTTAAAAGTGGACTTTGTTTGCAAATGAACAATACCAGTAACTTTCTTCTATTATAGTTTGCTGCAGAGTTAATAGGGGAAGGTTACATTTTTTTTACCACTATACAATATACGTAAAGAATAACTATGAGGTCGAACTTGCATAGAATCTACAGAAAAAAATCGAATCATTCGGAACCAACATGAGTCTGCAGCAAAACATGCTCTAGTCCGGACCAACAGAATCTAATGAAAGAAATTCGGTTCGGGCCAGGTCTGAGTCATTGCAGATCAGTATCACATTCCATCAAGGATGATAGAATAAAATACAAAGAAAATGATGAGAGCAAGATATTTTATGGATAATTTTGTAAGAATTTGATGTAACCAGAACCACAAAAGTCTGCTAAGAAGTTAGGTGCTTTAAATTATTGTTATCCACGCACCAGTGACAATTAGGGGCGAACAAAAATTTTCAAATTAAGTACCAAAGAGATTTTCTTCGATGCTGAATATCAATACATTAAATAAGGTTTATTTACATTGAATCAGTATAGTACTTTTCATTTCTAATTAACTAATTTATGGGCATTTTTTAAATACTTTTCAAAACCATAAAAGATGCAAATTTTGATAAAATTGTGAAAAAATGGAGACGAGGTCTATATCCGTTTTCCATAAATACATAATTTAATCTAAAGAAGATACTGGTGCTCAAAATGTAAGTACTCTTTTTTAACATTTACGGTTCAAACATGCTTTTGGAATAAAAGTTCCAGGAAAATTTTCCGGAGTTTCTTAGAAGTAAGTGTATAATTTCCACTTGTATTTTATTGCATATAAAACTACATACATTACATTCATTAATAGATGAAATACAATATTGAATGTGAATAATATTATATTCAATATTTTGTAATGACATTTAGCTACTAATATTATATTCTAATCATTGAAATAGTCATTGTAAAACGAGGTGTATCAAAACCCCTAATTGGAGTCGACGTAATGTTAATTGATTATATGGTTGATAGATGACAGATTTGTTACTATTCTGTTTGGATTTTATGGTGTTATATATTACGAGCATAGAGTAGTAGGAAATCACTCATAATAGTATTAATACTGAATCGCAAATTTCAAAATAATATGGCAGCTTGACGTAAAACCGAGAAACAGAAGCGTTACTTACAAAGAACAACGAAACTGTCACCGACATTTTGTTTTCTTGAGACGATGGCTTGGATCCAGATAAATTTTGCGCTGTTAGCGAAACACAACTGATCAATGAAAAATCTGCATTTTTGCAAACTTTCCGCTGTTTTAAGTAAGCAAATTTTCTGATTGGTCCATCTCGTTTCGATAGCAAATAAAATCTATCTGGATACCGGCCGAAGTCTACCAAGCAAATGATTTGAAGAAGTAGATGAATTTATAGAATCGTGCTACAATGACGTCTCCTGTTTGAAAAAAAAAATCCAGAAATGATTTTCTTCTTCCAAAGCATATAACGTAAGAGATCCTAGTAGTATATGTTCAGGATATGTATGTACGAGAAAAGGATATGAAATTTTACCCCCATATGGTGAAGGCTGCGATATAAATTTATAATTTTGTATAATTATTAAGCATTTATAACACACGGTGTGAATTTTTATTAAAATTAGCATTTATTAACGTTTTCTTCCATCCTTTTTTTCAAGGCGTGGACACAATGCACCTCCTCAGCGATGCACGGAGGGTGATTTACCGATTCTAGCTGGCCAAAAGTCGATTTTTAAAAGTATATCCTAACGTAATTTATTTTTTACCTATTATAGCTTAATAGTTATGGCATTGTATAGTTATGGCATAATAGTTATGGCACAGTACCCTGCTATTAGTTTTCATATAAACAGGGCTCCCAAATGGTCCGCGAACTGAACATCAGTATTTTTTAACAGAAAATTTCATAATACGTTCGAGCTAGAATCAACTTCCAAACGTGGTTTCTTGACAATTTGCAAGAAAAATCTAAAAAGAAAGTTTCTCTAAAAAAATTCTGATGTTCAGTTCGCGGACCATTTGGGAGCCCTGTATAAATATATTTATATGGATCGTAGACTAGTGCAAAGTTAATGCTTCTTAATTGGGAATGAATTGATCAACTTGAGTATATCTGTTAAATCTGTTACTTGAAGCAGAATAAAATATAATGTTAGACTATGAACGCTTCCGAACAAAATATGGACTTTTATCGGATTGATGTGCATAAATTTTGCGCATATCAGCTGTTACTTCATATTTAAAGTCGTAAAAAACTAAGGTTTTTTTTTTTTTTTTTTTTTTTTTTTTTTTTTTTTTTTTTTTTTTACATTTTTTCATTTTTAATATACAAATGTTACATGATAAAGCATGATTAAGCTCAATTTTTTATACCATTGTCAGGTTTTCGTTCCAATTTAATTTGTCTGCTCCTAAGCTCTTCCCGAGTTTTAAGAATTGTCTATAGATTATTAAATCTACCGTAATTTCGGGCATATAAGACGCGGATCAAACAATTCTTTTTGGACCCAGAAATATTATTTAATGATTGAAGACAAATATTTAGGCGATCTAACTAGTTATATTTGTTTCTTAAAAAATTCTGGCTCGAAAAAGAATCGTTTGATCTGCGGCTTATATACCCGAAATTACGGTAAATATTTTTTAAATTAAATTTTACTTCAAGTACCGTTTTAATTTTATCAAACTCAGCAGAATTTAATTTAGTCATATAAATAAACTTTTTCATCATTATGAATGACAACGAGTTTTAAAATTTAACGAAAATTCGAATTTGCTAGAAAATATTTTGTTTATGGAGGAAAATTCCAATGAAGTGCGCATGAAGTTTGGCAATTTCGAAATTCTTAAATTTATTATCAAATTTGTACAAAAGTTGAAATTTGTATGTAAATATCCCTGAGCAAATTGATGTAAAATATATTACTCGACTGTAAATTTCGATTTTTTAGAAAATTGCTCCGCTGTGCAGTGACAAACATACAATAGAATATGCTACAACACAGTTTCATTAAACATGTCGAATGTTTATCTCGTATTTTAACATAATTTTAGAAAAAAAAAGAATTTTAGAAAAATATTAATAAGCAGAATATTAGAAAAATATATTCTTTGGTAATTTGTTATCATAATAACTCAAAAAGAGTTTTATCATTTTAGCTTCCATACTCTTAAAAAAGTATAGTTGAAATTACCAACAAAACCTTAAAATCATGCGTTAATTAGATTAAAAAACATTTTTCGGCGTATTCAGATTATTATGATAAAACTTTATTGTTTAATAACAAGAAAAACCACGTCTAATTAATGATTAGTAAAAAGCATAACACGTTTGAAAACCTAGCTTCAACCAAAGTATAAAAAATAAATGAAAACTTCGTACATCCCTGTATATGAATTGTAGATTTATCATATAATGTATAATATAGTTATGACCGAGTTATGAAACTTTAAAGTTCATGACTTAAACCACTTTTCTATAGCTGAAAACGGATGAGTTCGACAGAGCTTTAAGGGAACGTACACTAGGGTGGAGTGAAAAAGATTAAAAAAAAAAAATTCCGGAATTTTTTCTTTGGATAGGTCTAAAAAGTTGCCTTTTGGCACACTGAATATAAGGTTAAAATTTCATTTCGTTTGGAATTTATCTTTAGTCCCCTACCAGCTCTTAAAGATTATGCTCTTTATATGTGAAAATCTAGATTTCACTATGTACTGTAAATGACCAAAAAAAATTTCACAATGTAGTGTAAATTAATCAACTCTTTTTTTTATACTAAATTTCTGATTTCAGTAAAATAACCCACAAAAATGACTTCTTAAAGTATTACTTGTGAACGATCTAAGTATAGTTGCGTTTTAACTCTTTGAATCGCGAATAAAACTAAAATGTGAATCGTATTGTCGCAGAGAAGAGAAAACACAATAATTAGACATGTTTTCACTTTTATTTTTCGAATGCACACGAAACATAATTCTCTATATATAAAGGAAATGCAGTTTTCTGAATATATAGTAATTAAATGAAAAGAATATATACGATGTATTGTAAAACGATCTTTCATTTCATTCTAATTTATATTGGTCTTTGTTATCAAAATTAGGTATTACCTTTCGTGATTTGATTTTGCTCATATATATAGGGCTCTTGCTTCTACTACTACAGCCGCTAATGGCGCTTCAACAACTAAGTTTATGCATCTTTCGAATACTTGAATCTAACAGGGAAATATTTCATTTGAAAAGATGGGACTTTAGATTTTTCTCCGCGAATTTCCAGTTTCTCTCTTGGTACTCTTTTAAGAATGTGGGGTGATTTCACATTCGTGCCAGTTAATAATGTTTATATAGTTTGTAACACTGAATTTCAATACTGGAATATGAAACTGTCTTATTGTAGAAAATATAATATCCTTCATCTTCAATATTCTTCGTAATCCAAATTCTGCAACATGATTTTTTTTATCAGTTATCGTTCCTGTAAATTTTCATCTCAATGACAGAAGTATACGTTTTGTTGAATAACGGGATTGAGAATTTTCTTTAAATATTCCCTCAAATAACAAAACAACTTAATAGTTTATAAAAAACATTGCGAGCTCTATTGTTCGAAGAAGAAACATTCTTGAAGTGAAACAACATAGACAAATGTACTTTCATTACAAATTCAGCCATAATCTTCAGATTTTGGGATGAATTCTGATTTCCAATCTGCAAACCAAGTAATCAATTGGCAGTTGTCACTCATTTAGAGTGCGACATTCTTGCTGTATTAAGATTTACCAGATTTGAGGAACATTAACGAGATGCAAATGTTCGACATATGTCATAAAGATAATTTTGGTCTACATTTAACTCTCCAGAGTTCATTTCTGTGTGATAGGAGCAGATATTTTTTTAATTTCCAAAACTGTCTATTGTTCACATTGATTTAACGACTTTTCAATTAGAACAGGAAAAGCTCGTGAGCCTTTATTTTGTTTATCAAGTTCAATGACTTTATAAACAATCGGGTAGCGGCATTTCGTTTGCAGAGAGCTGACATATTAACCCCTAAAACGGACGACTAAATCTTAGTTTCAAAAATCTATTAGCATGATTTTTTATCTTATTTTTTACAGATGTTCCATCACAACCTTTTGCCATAAATTTATCAAGGCTTAAATGTTTTTCAGTGCAATATTTCAATACTTCCTGCAATGATATTTCCTGGTCCAAAAGATGGTGTAATGTGTCTCAAATAGAATTCATTTGATTGTTAAAATCAGAGATTATGTTTGTAACTTATAGTTCTTCCATATATCTCCAATTTTCCATAATTTCCTTTGATTTTGGGGAATTGAATAAGCTTCTGATATTCAGATTAAGCTTCTAATATTCAGTTGTCTATCATTTGATAATTACGTCTTTGGAAAACTACAATAATTGATGTCTTCGATGTTTTCTATCAGGATTTTTTTTCACCTCTGGTTTTGACGAAACTTTACAATTACTGATGTGTTTTATTTATTGTTTTGTATAGTAATAATATTTTATAGCATTCTGCTATTGTTGGCAAAACAGTTTTATTTAGTTTTGAAGAATCACTAACTTCTAGTAATGGTAAACTTCGATTTGCTTACACACGTACTCATTTTGACTGTAAAAATGACAACATACAATTTTTAAACACAATAAACCGTTTCAAATATTTCAAAATAAAGACTTAAAGTTCGATAATGATGAAAGGAATTACACTATACATTTTAAATATAAAAATATCAAACAGTATTACCAAAAAATCCTGTTGATGTACAATTTATGGTAAAAATCTATCATATAAATCAATGAAAATATAAATGGCCTGGTAGGGGACTCAAGAAGTTTTTCAAAATTCATGAAATTTTGCACGTGTATTAGAGGTACAAAAAGGCAACTTTTGGCTGCTATCCAAAATCAAAATTCCAACTTTCGGTTTTTCACTCCACCTTAACGTACACTAAGTGCTTAAAGTATTATAAAGGGAGTCGATTTCAAACGCTGTTCAAAGGCTACTTCCTAAACTATTTGTCACAGACATACAGCTCCAATTACAAAATGTTTCAAATGAGCGATTTAACTGAAGGCGCTGTCACCGTATAAGTTTTACGGTAGTGTTAATTATAATTAATTAACTTCTAGATTGGTTATTAAAATAACTGAAGACATGAATTTCAAAATTCTCTTTATCGAAAAAATCAAATTTTGGGAAATAGCGAAAAAACTTTAAATGCATCTATTGGTTTTCATTATAAATTTTGAGATTACATTGTTACAATAGTGGAGGTTTGTATAGACTGATATAGAAAAAAAAAGCGATAAGTCGAGTTTTGAAATTCATATCCTCAATTGTATTTTTACGCATGTTTTATTTTGTAAGCAAATGAAGCTGATTCTTTTCGTGATTTTTTTTTTAAAGGTATGTTATTTTAATAAGCTTTTATTTTATTCATAGTTTTCGTATGTAAATTTTCCTAGTTCAAAACTTATATTCAAATTTTAACTCACTTCCAAATATCTGATTGAGGTTGAATTCCCATACTTATTTAAACCCGATGACAATGTAATATTAATACGATATTAGGTGCGTTCCATTTATTTATTTTATAGGACTACATCAAATTCTATTAGGTTGAGTAATCTAATAGAGCTTTAAATATGTATCATTTTGTAACGGTTTGTGACTGTTGCTTTTCATAGTTTAATTTAACAAAATTTCTGTTATATTTTTACTTATATTTTTAGCACAAATTGCATATTTTACTTTAACATGTAAATGTCAACATAAATTCAGAAACAACATTGTAAAAAAAATTTTTACTCTCAAAAAGTTAAATTTTCCATCTGATGTTTATTTTTATTTCCAGTAAATTTGTGACTGACCCCTATTTTGCAGCAAAAAATATGCTTCAACTTTGAACAGCTATAACTCGGTCAATTTTGATCGCAGAGGAATGGGACTTTTTTTGTCTAACTTGTTAGAGTAGTGGTAAAAATTTTCTAAATATCACGTATAGGACCGGGGGACCGTATAAAAATTTAATTTTCGTAATTTTTTAGTAAAACATTTTTTTGAACTAAATCGCTTAAAAAATAATTCTTTACCCTATTTAAAGCATTTTTGCAATTGGAACTATATGTCTATGACCAACGGTTTAGAAATTAGACATTGGCCACCGTTGAGAGGGGACACCCTGTATATTATGCATGCCCAGCTAAAAATGAACTTCCGTTTTTTTGCAGAAGTAAAGTATTTTTGAATTTTTTCTAAAGTTAACTGTAGATTCTCTTTAGTGCAATCTCAACTATAAAATCACTTCAGTTATTTTGTAGTTAATTTGAGGTAATATTTTGCTTTAACTTATTTTAAATATACTGTGAACTGTTAATTTTGAAAACACTGTAGTTTTTATAAAGTCATTTTATAATCATAGATTAAAAAATATATAAGACTTTATAACCGTAGAAGTACTGCAATAAATTTGAAGTTATTATCCAACCATTAATTTAGAAATAAATTTTCTGATGTATACCCAGTATAACTATAGTTACTTTCCAGCAAATTCACAGACTTTAATCAGAGAAAAATAAATTCAAATATACAGGGTGATTCCAAATTTTTTTTTACAATAAAAGAGGGGTGATAGTACACATCAAGACAAACAATATTAAATAGGAGACCAAGGGTCCAAAACGTTTTCTAAAGGAGATAGCCGCCATTAAAGTTTAGGGACCAAAATTTCAAATAAACATAAAAAACGGAAAAATCGGTCGATTGATTTGCGGTTTTCACTAAAATTATTCTTTATGTCGGCATTTTCTTGAAATTAAATTATAAAGATAAATTTCAAAAAATGCCGATAGAGGGCGCTTTAGACTTTGGAGAAACGAACAACTATTTTTTGCCGGTATTTTTTGCATCTCATTAAATGTTTTCGTAAGCTTAGACTCAAACTTAAATTTTGAGCTCAAAATCTGTAGTTGGGAGTGGTTAAGTAACACAAACTGAGCTGTGTTCAGAGGGTTCAAATTTCAAATGATTATAAAAAACGGAAAAATTGGTCGATTTATTTGCGGTTTTCACTAAAACTATTCTTTATTTAGGTATTTTCGTGAAAATAAATTATAAAGATAAATTTCAAAAAATGCCGATAGAGGGCGCTTTAGACTTTGGAGTAACGAACAACTACTTTTTGCCGAATCGTTTGAATCTCTTTAAATGATTTCCGAAGCTTAGACTTAAACTTAAATTTTGAGCTCAAAATCTGAATAGTAGGGAGTGGTTAAGTAACACAAACTGAACTGTGTTCAAGGGGGAGGGGGAGGTTCAAATTTAAAGTAATCATAGAAAATGGAAAAATTGGCCGATTCGTTTGCGGTTTAAAATAAAACTATTCTTTAAGTCAGTATCTTCTTGAAAAATATTTTTAAAAATAAATCTCAAAAAATTCCGTCAGAGGGCGCCTTAAACTTCAGAGTAACCAACAATTCATTTTAACCATTATTTTTTGGTTCTAATTAAATGCTTGCAAAAGCATTTTAAATGTTCTCGGAAGCTTAGATTTAAACTTAAATTTTGAGCTCAAATCCTGAATCGTTATGAGGAGTTAAGAAGCGCAAACTGAAGTGTGTTCAGGAGTTGAAAATTAACCCTCTTTCCTCCTCGAACACAATTCAATTTTTCGTTACTTAAACACTCCCATCGATTCAGAATTTCATCCCAAAATTTAAGCCTATGCATTTGAAAGCATTTAATGAGATTAAAAAAAATAACATTTAAAAATAGTTGTATGCTACTCCAAAGTCTAAGGCGCCCTCTATCGGCATTTTTTGAAATTTATTTTTAAAAATTATTTTCAAGAAAACACTGATTGATCAAGAAAACTGCTGATTTAAAAATTAATTTTAGCAAAAACCGCAAACGAATCGACCAATTTTTTCCGTTTTTTAAAATTATTTGAAATTTGAACCCTCTGAACACGGCTAAGTTTGTCTACTTAACGACTAACAGCTATTCAGATTTTGAGCTCAAAATTTAAGTTCAAGTCTAAGCTTACGAAAGCACTTAATAAGATGCAAAAAATAACGCCAAAAAAGAGTGTTTCGTTACTCCAAAATCTAAAGCGCCCTCTATCAGCATTTTTTGAAATTTATCTTTATAATTTATTTTCACGAAAATACCTAAATAAAGAATAGTTTTAGTGAAAACCGCAAATCAATCGACCAATTTTTTCGTTTTTTATAATCATTTGAAATTTGAACCCTTTGAACACAGCTCAGTTTGTGTTACTTAACCACTCCCAACTACAGATTTTGAGCTCAAAATTTAAGTTTGAGTCTAAGCTTACGAAAACATTAAATGAGATGCAAAAAATACCGGCAAAAAATAGTTGTTCGTTACTCCAAAGTCTAAAGCGCCCTCTATCGGCATTTTTTGAAATTTATCTTTATAATTTAATTTCAAGAAAATGCCGACATAAAGAATAATTTTAGTGAAAACCGCAAATCAATCGACCGATTTTTTCGTTTTTTATGTTTATTTGAAATTTTGATCCCTAAACTTTAATGGCGGCTATTTCCTTAAGAAAACGTTTTGGACCCTTGGTCTCCTATTTAATATTGTTTGTCTTGATGTGTATGTGTACTATCACCCCTCTTTTATTGTAAAAAAAATTTGGAATCACCCTGTATTTCTAAATCGAAGGAGGGATTTTCCACCCATTTCCTTATTGAAAAATTCATTAGTTTCTACTTTATTTTGTTACTGGGAAATTAGAAGTTTTACTATGTTATATATATGTGTGGGTGTGTACAATGGTGTGCAAAAATTAAGGACGGAACAGATAAATTAGCATAAAAGCCGAAAAAGACAACCGAACGAAATGAAACGCCATTCCAGCGATACATCTGAAACAAATGCAGTAGGACATGCTCATACATGGCATATGGCGTGAAAGGAGGAGATGTTAAGGAGGATAACACACAGACGTGGTGGACGTTCAGAAATTTGGTGAAATCTATTGCACTGTGTAAAATGATTTCAACGACGTTGTTTTACTACTATTGTGTTCTATAGACAAGAGGCAATTAGGAGATATCATCTGGATGACTTTAAATGAGATCAAATCATTTGGAGTTATAAAAAGGCGGAAGTGTGATAAGTGTGGAAGAAGAATTCATTATCTCTCACAACATCGTTTTACGAACCTAAAGTGCATTTCAAACGAAGGGATCAGCTTTCCGAGCATTCAGTAGTGGTTGCCCACGAGTAACAACAACAGAAGACGGCCGTTATGCTGTCCTAATGTCGAAAATAAACAAGCGGCAGGCAGCTGTAGAAATCGCAAATCAGATTGTACAGACTACTGGACGTCGGATATTCAACAGGAGTGGTCTCGAGTATTCTTTACGGATGGGTGTCGATTTAGTATGACGAGTGATTTTGGGCGTTTACACATCTGGAGAGAGTAAGGTCACCTAAGCCTCATTTCAACATCATCGAAAGGTACCATTTTAGGGGTGCCGGATTTCTTGTTTGGAATGATATGCTTGGTAGCCGTACAAACCTCCACGTCTTCCAAAGACGTTCAGTATCTGGTGCCCACTATTGCGCCGAGATTCTCTTGCCTCACGTGCGTCTTTTTTAAGGTGTTGTGGGTCCATACTTCTTCTTCACGGACGCCAACGGTCTCAGTCATCGTACAGCGGTTATCGAAGAACTCTTGGAGAGTGAAGATATTCAACGTATGGCTTGGTCTGCAACATCACCGTGCTTGAATACCATAGAACACATGTGGGACCTTCTCTGGATACGCTTGGCATCACGTGACCAAGCGCAAGCAACGATTCCGGAGCTGAAATTGGCGTCACAACAGGAATCAGACTCGATGTCTCAACAGTTTTTATATGACCTCGTCCTCAGCATGGATAGACGTTGTAAATCCTTCATCGCAGTCCGGGGTGACCATTTCCCCTAATAGAGACTAAATGTTTCTTGCCAGGTTCCTGTAAGAAGGACGCATCTGTCTTCTTTGCATTTGAGTTCCAAGTGACCTTTACAATAAAGTGCTTATGTACCCTTTTGATTCTTTGTTTAGATGTTTTTTAACACTCGTCCCATATTTTCACATTTTGAAGATCTTATGTTATGACTTTGGACGATGTGAAAAACTTTTGGGCGACGTTAAATTCAAAAAGCCCTCTTGTCCTTAATTTTTGCACACCAATGTACATATATATATATATGTGTGTGTGTATGTGTATACATATATATATTCTTTTTTTATTATGGCATGGGCGTACCAATTCATGCCTCCTACCTCCTAAAGTAAAGTTCTTAGTTCCTCCATCATTTTAAACTATGAGAAAAAAAAATCACTACGCTACATTTCAAAATCCAGGGAGGGGTAATGACTACTTATGCCCCCTGCCCACAACGGAAATTTTTTAGTTCTTTTATTTCTAATTACTCTAAACGAATAAATTTTGCTATGTTTTTCAAATTCGGAGAAAAAAAATATATTAAGTTTCAAAAGCTATGAGGAACAATGGGCCACTCACTCATCAGCATCTTAATGGGAAATTTCTTTTTATATTTTATTGTAAATTATTGAAAATTATAAATTTTATTATGCTTTTGAAAATAGAAGGAAAGTAAAATTTAATTAATTATTTTTTTTAATTTAGGGAGGGGCAAGAGCTATCTTCTACTTTCGTCCCCCTAACAGAAAATTCTTAGTTCTTCATATATTTTTAACTAATAAACCGATTAAATTTTTCTATGTTTTTCAAAAATCAGAGAAAAAATAGTTCAATTTCAAAATCGAGGGAGGTACAATGGCTCATCTATGCCCCCTTTCCCCTAGCGGAAAATTCTTAGTTTCTTTATTTTTAATTACGCTAAAAGAATAAATTTTATTATGTTTTTGTAAATTGGAGAAAAAAGTATTACTAATTAAAATTCAAAATCCAGGGAGTGGCAATGAGTCTATCCCCTCCCCTTAACTGAAAATTCTTATTTCTTTTCTTTTTAAGTTACTCGAAAAATTTACATTGTGTTTTTGAAAATTTTAATTAATTAAATTTTAAAATCTAGGGAGGGGCAATTTATTTTCTCTGCTTCTTGCCCCCATCCCTCTCAATCTTCATAACTGAAAAGGACTTACAATTAACTTACAATTACTTCATTTTTAAATGGGTTTACATATATTTTAATCATCAAATAATTTTTTGAATCGCCCTTAAAAATTATCATTCGTTCTAAACTTAGTCGTAGAAAGAAAAAAAATACTTTATCAGTTAATTAAACTATATTTTCTAATTATATATTCATTTTAAAAGCACAGCTAAGTTTCCTATTTCATTCAAATATTAAATTGTTAAAAGTGATTAAAATTCTTTCACAAACCATAAAAATATCAAAAAATCTAGTCAGTTTTTATATTAAAATTTAAAAGAAAGATTCAGAAATTTCCCTTTGGAAAAAAGTATTTACCAATGGAAAAAAAGAAAAAGAAAAAAGGTAAATTAATGCTTCTATTTTTATAGATAAAAATCTTGAGAAATTAACTATTAAAAATCCTACATAATCATTAAAAGTGTATGCTACATTAAATCATAAAACAACATAAAATGAATTCTTATTCTAATTAAAAGTGATTAATTACCAAATTATTCTTTTAATTAATTTTTCTATTTTACAAATATACATTACTTAAACTAACACATTTAATTACATTGTAATTCCTAAAAAAATTATATTATCAGAAAACCCCGTAAAATTCACTTATTTTATTAAATATTCTAAAATTTTCAAGAAAGATTCTGAAATATCCCTCATTTAAAAAATTCACAACCAAAAGAAAAAATGAAAATATTTTTGTATTATTTTTAAACTAAAAAACATTTATAAGTAACAAATTATCATTGTAACATAATAATAAAAAATATGTTCTACCTTAAATCATCAAACGACATAAAATGAATTCTTATTTTAAGTAAAAGTTATTAATAACCGATCTATTATTTACTAAAGTAAGTATTTCTCTGTCCAAAAAATATATATTTTTTAAATTAACACAACGCATGTAATATCATTATAATTCATATTAATAAAATTTTATTAATTTCACAAATACTCTAAAAATAAAATTATTTTATTAAATATTTGCTGATTCTTTACTTTATAAGAAAAACCAATTCATTTGCATTAACTAATTCGCTAAGATATATATTTCATTCATTTAAATATTAAATTATTTTTAAAATACACACTCATAAGCCAATTACAAAAAATAAATAAATAATAAAATAAAAGCAATTAAAACTCCTACCAGTCACCTTCAGCGACAGATCACCCTTTATTGAAATGCCTCCCCCACGAGTCTGAGTGGTCAAGTAGTCAAGCCGCATCTCATTCTGTCCTTAGGTTCCTCGGTTCGAGCCAAACAGTTTCCAGGGTCGAAATTTGTGGCTTTGGAATGTGGGTCAATCCATTTCAAGTGGTCCAAAAAATATTTTTTTGGTCGCTCGACCATTTTTAAAAAATCTGAAATTTTTTGTACAACAACCCTAACATGACGGAAGTTCAAAATGACCGTTCTTTTAATTTTACTATTTTTTGTTTGTGCATGGCGGCCATCTTTGTTTCATCGCGTGCAGCGATTTTCTCAGATACTAGGGTACACAAAATTGTAAATATCTCGTCTTCTATTTTCCCAATTGAAATGGGGTTTGCAGCATTTTGTTCAGAATAAAATAGGCTAAATACACAGTTATAGAAAAATTTTGAAAAATAAATTTTTACAGGTGAAATTTTAGCACAAAATGCACGAATTTTTCCAAAATCCAACCGTTTGCAAGAGGAAAATTTTCGTGCAAGAGCAACTGTCAACCTTACACAATTTTTTCTACAAATAGGTCAAAAGTATGTGTACTCATACACCAAGTCCCAGATCTGGGAGTTAATTTCTCTTTGCGAAAAAAATTCCGAAATTCGTCAAAAATTTCAAAAATTGCACTTTTTAGGCTTTGATATCTCTGGTGGGGCACGAGATAAATATCTGAAATTTTGGCCTGTGATAATATTGTGTAGTAGCGTTATGTACAAAAAATTTCAAGAAGGAGATTTGACTACAAGCTGAGATATGACATGGAAGATATGTGAAAACAATACTGTCAAACTATTGTAAACCTACTATGTAATTGTTCAACAAAACTGTCAACCTTGCACAATTTTTTCTACAAATAGGTCAGAAGTGTGTGTACTCATACACCAAGTCCCATATCTGGGAAATGATTTCTCTTTCCGAAAAAAATTCCGAAATTCGTCGAAAATTTCAAAAATCGCACTTTTTAGGCTTTGATATCTCTGGTGGAGCAAGAGATAAAAATATGAAATTCTGGCCTTTGATAGTATTATGTAGTAGTGTGATGTACAAAAAATTTCAAGAAGGAGATTTGACTACAAGCTGAGATACGGTGATTAAAAAAATGTTAAGAAATGCTATTACGAGTACATTAGGAGAAATGAGATTAGTCTCTTTTATTACAATATTTACACAGAAAATATCGTTTGTTGAAAACAGTTAAATAGTAAGCATTTAATTTACAAACTACTATGTATGCTCAACAAAGAGCTTAACAATATTTACGAGAGATGTTATGAGTTCGACCAGTTACTGCTGTCAGTCCATCAGGCCGTTCTTTCAAAACATTTTATTTGAAGCCCCCCAAGTCTTGTCATCCCTTGTTAACTTGAATGAAATTCTCTAGGTTTATAATTGAAGCCATGTCAACTCGATCAGTTGCAATTCATTGTCTGTAAGTTACTTTTCCTGAAATGTGTTCCGAGTAAAATTGTTGCATTAGCATTTCTAGTAGATTTGTTCATCTGGACAAATAGTGCATTAGCTTAGCATACATTCTGAATTGTTTAAATCACACAGAAGCATTTGAAAAAGATATTTGTAACTAACATTTAACTTTGTACCATAAATAATTAATTTAAAATTTTGGAGGTATGAACAATTACATAGTATGTTACAATAGTTTCGCAGTATTGTTTTCACATATTGTCCATGTCATATCTCAGCTTGTAATCAAATCTCCTTCTTGAAATTTTTTGTACATAACACTACTACACAATACTATCAAAAGCCAGAATTTCAGAATTTTATCTCTTGCTCCACCAGAGATATCAAAGCCTAAAAAGTGCGATTTTTGAAATTTTCGACGAATTTCGGAATTTTTTTTCGCAAAGAGAAATCATTTCCCAGATCTGGGACTTGGTGTATGAATACACGCACTTTTGACCTATTTGTAGAAAAAATTGTGCAAGGTTGAAAGTCTTGTTGAACAATTACATAGTAGGTTTACAATAGTTTGGTAGTATTGTTTTCACGTATTTTCCATGTCATATCTCAGCTTGTAGTCAAATCTCCTTCTTGAAATTTTTTGTACATAACGCTACTACATGATACTATCATAGGCCAAAATTTCAGATTTTTATCTCGTGCCCCACCAGAGATATCAAGGCCTAAAAAGGGCGATTTTTGAAATTTTTGACGAATTTCGGAATTTTTTTCGCAAAGAGAAATTAACTCCCAGATCTGGGACTTGGTGTATGAGTACACATACTTTTGACCTATTTGTAGAAAAAATTGTGTAAGGTTGACAGTTGCTCTTGCACGAAAATTTTCCTCTTGCAAACGGTTGGATTTTGGAAAAATTCGTGCATTTTGTGCTAAAATTTCACCTGTAAAAATTTATTTTTCAAAATTTTTCTTACACTGTATATTTAGCCTATTTTATTCTGAACAAAATGCTGCAAACCCCATTTCAATTGGAAAAATAGAAGACGAGATATTTACAATTTTGTGTATCCTAGTATCTGAGAAAATCGCTGCACACGATGAAACAAAGATGGCCGCTATGCACAAACAAAAAATAGTAGAATTAAAATAACGGTCATTTTGAATTTCCATCATGTTAGGGTTGTTGTACAAAAAATTTCAGATTTTTTAAAAATAGTCGAGCCACCAGTGCTGGACCACTTGAAATGGATTGACCCATGTTAAAAAACTTGCGCCCCAATGTGGTCAACAGGTGGCTTTTTTTGGCACTTAACTAAAAATGCACTGCAGTAAATGTGTAGTTATGAGCTACACAATTACTTCAGTAAATTTGTACTTATGTCGACTTAAAAAAAAGGGGGATTTGTGCCAAAACACCACAGTCTTCCAACTGCATTTTCTTTGCAGTTTCGCTGCAGTTCATATTTAGCTGGGATATGCTTAAAATTTTAACAGTTAAGGAACGCATGGCACAGTTGAAAATTCCCCTTCAGCAATTTATGTCAATAAACGGAAATGTACTTCAGATTTTTTGCGTAGCCCTGTATTTGATATATAGAATTTAAACAACTAAATAGTGTTCAATTTCTTTTCAGTTTAAGAAATACATTTCACAACTGAAAACACATCTCCAAAAATTATTGTTCACAGAGAAAAATGTAACTGGTTTATTTTATGTGTCACTGTATGTTAAAGATGATTGAGCATGATATTCAACAGTAAGCATCTTTTAGCGCATCTCGGAGATATATATCATTTTTAATACGTTTGAAATAGTGTAATATGAATAATATACCATAAACGATTTTTCTCCAATGACTGTTATTTAACATAATTCTTTTTAGTGTCCTTGTAAATGATCGATAAATGCTATACATGCATTAGCAGTCATCTTGTAGTGCACTTCATATATATTTATATAAATTTCAATGTGTTTGAAATTATGAAACATCATTAAAACCACAGCAAACGATATTCCCTATAGGCCGTAATGTAATGATATTCTTTTGAATGTCCCTTTAACGAAAAACTATAACTTTTATCGAACAAGAAACAACCTAAGCAGAGGCCATCATGATGATAAAAAGAGTCTAATGTTCATCACGTAAGCAACAGCGGTGGTGAAGAGCAGATGATGTGCTGTCGAAAGGTGATCTTTTAGCAGTTAAGACAGAGACATGCCGAAGCAGGGAGTGGGAGAGGGCTAAACAGAACTATAATATTTTTTTCTTTTTTTATAGCATAAAAATTGGAAATTTTCAATTGAAATATTAAATTCAAGGGTAAAGTATATGAGTACACAATGTAAAGGGCAGAATAAGAATACACTGTGCAAACAGTTAGATATAATAATGCATACAAACCGAGTTAGAGGCCTTCAATGTGACAAACAAGAACTACATTTTAGAAACAAATGGAAATGGGGGTAACTTATTATATGTACCGGATATAGTTCTTGAGTCATTTTTGACGTATTCCGGCTGAGGATGATGTTTCTGCAGAGTTTATACAGCCGTTTTTCAAGGTAATTAATAATCAAAAAGTGCAGTAGTCAGAAAATTGGGTTAAAATGGATGAAGCTTGTAACATTTAAGTTTACCGACAAGAATTTTTTTTCAGGTCCATAAATGTATCTTTATTCTTATTTAATCTGGTTTTCTTTTGCAGAATAGTTAAATGTATTATGATGTTCTTAATGTAAAAGCAAACAAATTACCTGTTGTATAAAAGTTTGCGTTATATGAAGGTGTAAACAGTATTAGAGGGTTTTTTGGGAAAATTAAATTATCATTCAATTCGTCAGCTCATCCAACTTTTACGTTTTTACAATTCAGTAGCCCATTTAGGTAAGGTTGAACGTTATTATAGCGACAAGTAGCTATATTCTCTAATCGCATTGTCATTCATTTTTCTTTAACTTGATATTTTTCGCTGACCAAAGCCGCATCCCTGTCATGACATCTGATGGCTATTTTTGATATTGACTTGGTAACATCAATTATATAATTCAAAATCAACTTCACTAAATTATTCAGTAACTAATGTCGGTGCTTCCCGAACTTTTATAATAACGCCATGAGAAAAGGGTTTTATATACAACGTTTTAATTGCATTGTTTTATATATGAGGTATTTCTCACAACTACATGCTTTTTGCAAGTAAAAAATAAATTATTTTAAAGTTTTCATTTTTTAAAGGTAAATTTACTTTTCAATTGAAAAGTCTTCGGAAATATCATTATTCTGGCTTTCTAAAATCTAAAAAGTTGCTAGCTCAAATTATGAATTAAATCTCAAAAATGGCTACGCTATTTAGTTTCAAGATGAATTAATTATGTTGGAATAGATTATTAAGTGTACGTTAAACAGGTCTGTCTCATGATATCCTAGAACGATATCAACAGAAGGAGTCGCTGATTCGTCGTTTTGTCTGACTATCATGCCATTGAATTTCAGTATGAATTTTTAACACATTAATGATATCTTTAATGTGTAAAGCGAAATTTTGTAGTGTCATCAAAGTGATTATTTATCGCAACTTTTTGCTTATACCTTACCAAGATATCCCATGACAGACAGAAATATTTCTATTGCATTAATGAATAATTTAAATGTGTTTAAATATCTTGCGAAACTTGGTAACTTGATAATACAGCCAAATGAGGTACAGCCAAATAAACTAAATTAACAATTAATAAAATATGTGGGTTGTATTCATTAATATCTTTAATCTGTTAAAATATAATGATGAAATTCAATGACGTGATAGCACCGTCGAACTGACAAGCTAGAGCCCCGTTCTGCTTATATTGTATTACGATATCGCGGGTCAGACTCGTTTAAAGTACACGTTATCATCTATTCTTAAATAAATTAATTGATCTTGTCTCACGTAGTATTATATAGGGCAATACAGTTTAAAATATTATTTTCATAGTGTTTCAATAGTATTATATGACGTCGTTGTCTGTCATAAATTTTAGTCTGCCTTCAGATCGATCAGGATATATCCGGCAGAACCAAAGTATTTAATAATTTGCTTAAGCTTCAATTTAACCCATTAGTGCCTAGGGTCCCTTTTTAGGGACGCTTCAAAAGGTGCATTCAGCAGTGATTTTGACACCGGTAAAAAAGAAAAGCAATAATTATTGTATTTAAATGGTGCATTTTCGTGATTAATAAACTAAACTTAAATCTTCTAAAAATAGTGGTGCCAACCAAATAAAATTTACGCAAAAGATGCTGGGCACGAATGGGTTAATACAAATTTAATCTTGAAATTCTATGACATTATAATACTTGCAAAATATGGCTATTTGGCTTTCACTGCTCGCGTACCATATTAATATACGTCGCGTCAAATTAATAATTCTTTCATCTAGAGCTTGTTCTATTTTATAATCTCATCTTCTGAGTAATACAGTTCCTCTATTTTCTGCTAGTAGGCACTGACAATACAAAAGAATGTTGCGTAATATCTGACCTATATTTTCTAAATTGGTTATAGTCCAATTATGCGAAAACTGAAGACCATTTTTCATATATATTATTTATTCATTTTCACAATAACAAAGAAAACGTCTTTGGTGTTGCTCGTAACTAACATTGAGACTTGGTGCATTATGAAGCCTTACATTAGAATATTTGAGAATCGATTTTTTTTTTTTTTTTTCTGTTAAAGTCACATATTTTGATTTTGCAGCAGCATAACTTTCTGAAAATGCTATTTTCGGGACCACTTTTTTGATTATTAAGATAGTTATTTTTTCTTTCTATTTTTTGTAGAAAATCATTTATAAATATAAGTTACTTAATAATAATTTTTAAAAATATTTAAAAAAGTTGAAAAATTCCTTCAAAAACCAGCGAAAAATTGGTTTTGAAAAATTACGACATTATATTCACATTTTTGGCCCAAAAGAGATTTCTTTGTAAGTGACACTAGCAGTATAGAGGAAAGTTAAAATTAATCTGTACTACACATTTTAAATTTGGCATAATTCTCTTATGAGAAAGTGCGAAAATTCAGTTTTAAAATTTTTAATGAGACTAATTTTCGCTAGAAAACGCTAACAGCATAAAAGAAAGTTGAGTTAAATCTGTCTATATATATATTTAACCAATAGCCCTTTTATAAACGATAAAAAATCAATATTTATTAAATTTAATTGCTTTGTTTCACAATACTAATCCCTTGAAACTCGAAGAGAGTTGCGTTGTTTATGTATTACTTGTTTTTACCTAGGATATAGCTGCCACGTGAGATAAACACCAAATGTAGCGTGTTTACTAAATCGGCAAGCGAACATAAAGATAAACATATTTGATTTCCCAATTAGCTGTATCTATATAAAACATGAGTTTTTGAATAATTAATCATTACTTAGGTTAAGATTTGATTTATTCGTTAATCAAAGAGAGCGATTAAAATTAAATTTATCATTAATCATAACTGTATAAGTAAGATTGAAACGAAATAATCTTTAATTGTGATAATAAATCTAATGGTTAATTTTCAATCATTAATCTAATTACGTATTGTAGCGATCTGGGTAAAGTACATTTGGGTTATAGTCACGTGCTCGGGCAGCATTTTTTCGGTTTTGTTAGTTGATACATAAAATTGTGTTATTTATTAAATAACTTTGAAAACTCATGCGATATTTTATTTTATTTTTCCATTTTTTTAATTTTAAAAATACTTTTACAGGTTTGGAAGAATGAATTACTAATTTTTCGTCCTCTCTCGTTTTTACAGTAATGTTCTTCAGAATATACACTATAATGTGGCATTTAGTGCTTCCTCATGAAATTATAATTGTCGTTAGCAATTTTCTAAAGCTTTAAAAGAAACATAAAACATCATGGTTGAAAGTGTGGATCTTTTTTCTGCTTGCTATATCACATACGGTCACAAAAACAACCAATGCACGGTTGCAGCTCTTGTATCAGTTGCACGTTTTACAAAAATGCTCTAATATATTTTGCTTTCTTAACACTAGATCTACAGCAAACTTTACTCAGGATTAAAAGGCATATTTTACACCAGAATTTTTATTCAGAGCTATTTAACTTGTTTCTGTAAATTATGTACGTATAATTTAAATTTAAAATATTTTATGATAGAATTTCCGATTCAAATCGAGGGTTGTCTGGTTCAAATTCAAATTTCAGGGACGATAGTATTTTTATGAAACTCCTTCATTTGAATTACAAATCGTGCAATGGCAGTAGAATTTTGATTAAAAAAAATAGGTTTTTTGTATATGTGAGACATAGCTTTTTCTTATTTCCAAATAAATTTTTCGCAATTACGGTGACATTCACTCATTTCAACATTTTAACAATGTTTTGTCCCCCAAAGGGTTAAAAAATATAGCAATAATTTTAATAAGGAAAGTGATCAGAAAATCACCTCATATTTTCACTTCTTTTTCTTTTTCTTAATTTTCTTTTTCTTCCTGATCTGTATCAAATGAATTGCAATGAGCTATAATATACAGGAACGTTCCTAGAAAATAATTAGCAAACGTTTTTCAAAGTTATCAAGGAAAGTTTCTTGAGAATGTAAAGGATTTCTAAGAAGCCCTGTTCATCCACAAATCTTGTCAATTTTGATCAAGAAAATCTCAGAACTAGAAGCGAAAATATATATTTCAGGAATTTTATTTTAATAAACTAGCTAACTATTATTTTCCAAAAACTTTTCGAATTATTTTACAATTTGCTGACTGGAAAACACAAAGCATTAGAACCTTTAAATAAGCAGAAATTTAAATTAAAGTGAACAATAGATGGTCTAAAATGTAGCCATTAACATTTTATTTGATTTTTAGAGATGTATGTAACACTCCAGAATTGTTAGTGATCTTTTATAGAAGATGATGCACACAGACTAGTTCATCTTCTCGGCTATGGAATTTTATTTAAAAAACTGGCTGACCCATTTAGTGTTGTTCAGAACCGGTGATAAAACCCGACTGTCCAAAAAAGGGGATAAAGTGCCATAATGTTTTATCGGCATATGTATTTTTTATAAGCTAAAATAAAGTTCAACATGATTTTTTTTTAAAAAAAACGTGTTCGAGTATCTGAAGGATAATGCAGAACCACATTTACTAGTATTAACCATAACTCAACAATTAAAAAAACAGCAAAATTTGTAAAATTATCTACTCTATTAAAATCTGTGCACGTATCTAGAATGTACGCTCAAAAACCTCAAAACCACAGGGCACTGGGGTGCGAAATTTGGCACACGGGTAGAGGGCCCATGAACGATTGGGGTCAAATCAACAAAAATTTTAAATAGATTTTTTTTTATAAATTTTTAACGAATTTTTGCTCTTTTTTAATCATTTGGAAAATGTTTGTTGTTCTTGGACAAGAATAGATATAACTGAGACTTATCTGATATACTTCTGTTGCCACAATGACAGAAAAGTACTAAATACTATAAAAAAATTAATAACTAAAAAACAGACAAATTAAATTTAAAAGTACATTTTTTCCCTATTCAACTTTGTATAATTTGAAAATGTGCATTGTTTAGAAGATTAAAATTTTCAGAAACAAAAATTGCAAAATTAAAATTTCATTTAAAATTTATTTATTGTTGGTTCAAGAATAATAATGTTTAATCCATTATACATAATATACACGACTCTGTTATTACATAGCTTTAATCATAATGAAAATGATGTTTTTTATTTTTATTTTTTTAATGTAAAATTTATTTGTCTTGAATTTTAGCCTTTGAAAAAAATTATTTTTCGTATATTGTTGTATTTTGTTAAATTACATTTTTTTACATTCAACCTGTAATCACGCGAGATCTAACCCGTTCTAAATGTTTACTGCAATGTGAGATATGCATATTACGTACGCCACGCTGCAATAGGTAATTGTTTTTCCTCGCTTGCTAATAATTAGAGATTGTTTAATTGCACTTAGTTATAGCGTTTAAAAAAATAAAGAAAAAACATTCTATCAAAACATTAGCAAAACTTTTTATCCAACTACCTTACTATAAAGATATCGTTTTATCGTCTACTAACACCACAACATAATAAATTAATTTTCATTAAAAAATGCGCAGTAGTAGGAAAATATTTTTTTAATCAAATAGCTATTGAACAACTCAATACTTTAACAGAGAATTCGTATTTCTTAATTAACCCTTTGAGCTCTGGTTGGTAAATTTCTTCAAAATTCCAAAAGTCACATTGGCACCAGTACTTTGCAAAGAAAAAAACCGGTTAACGATATACACAAAAAGATGCATTAATCCTTTTTCAAAGGAATTTCGTCGAATTTTCTGGTGCTGTTATGACATTTCAGAATTAAAATTATGGGGTAGAAAATTCTACCATCAGAGCTCGAAGGGTTAAATATTTTAAAGTTATTTGTTGTCATTGCGTTTTAAGCTGATTTTCGTCTCATTTTTGATTATTATTATGTCTATTTGATGTGAATTCTTTACATATACTATTGCTTTTTACTGCGAATTTTAATTTAAAAGCATAGTGAAAAAAAATCATAGACATTTACATATTTTTCATTTTTGAATACAGTGACAAACAGTTCCTTCACTATTACATATTTCTTTATTTAATATTTGCATATATTTTAATACTTTATCATAACTTTTGAAGCTAACTTTTTCAAAAGAAGATGCCAAAGAGCAAAAAATCAGTAACTGGCAATTCCCAACGAAAACGGGAGGCTATACGACAACGAGAAAGGCATGTTAATGAGACAGAGGAAGAAGTTGCTGCAAGACTCGCTATGGCAGAAAGAGAAAGAGAAAGAAGAATGACTAGGAAAACATCTTTAATTTATAAGGATAAATAAACAGGAAAGAAAATTTACAATGTAAAAAAGAAATCACGATCAATCTTGATGATGTTATCAAGCATGTTAACTCTTATACACATGCATTATAAATGCTTCTGAAATGGAAGAACAAGTGTATGCAAAACAAGGACACGAAGCAGCAGAAAGTGTGTGTATGTACATATGCGATAAAAAATTATCAACGGACCAGCATCAAGGTAGATACAGTGCACCAATGTCCAGAGAGATAGTTATGCTTTTCCATATTTCAAGTGGTTCATCACCTACCAATAAATATACCTGTATATATCCAAATTGGAATCGACTGTGTGAAATAAACGCACTGAATCTTAAATGCAATCATATAACTTAAGTTTTATTTTTCCCACAGATTGAAAGGATTAGTGTATGGATGCTGAATGTCCTGAACTTCAATTTTACAGTCATAGGTTGTCAGTGAGAAGGAATGTTTTCAGCCCGTGCAAAGAATAGGTGAAACAGCTGTATTTATTTAAATGGTGATGATTTAAATATTTCATTTGAATGAAAACTGTTCAGCAAACGTGCTAACATGGTCCTGTCAGTAAGAGAGTTAAATGAACCCCAAATTTGTATGATTTTACAAATAAGAAAAAAGTAGAGGGCCTTATTAAGTTACTTGGAAAAATCTTTTCTTTGTATGTTGTGTGGGGTATCGTCTGAAAGCTGTCATAACGCTGAACGCAAAAATACATTTTCTTTTTCATTTTAGATATTATACATTCAGAGATATCATCGAAAGTATAGTGCAAAAATATGCGCCTTCCCTCCCCGCTCAATTTAATTCCAAATCTACTGAAACTAAAATTCTGAAAAAAAAAATTGAGCTTGTAGATGTTGTTTAAAACCTTCCAGGAAAACTATAACGATTACTTTAGACCGCATGATTTTTGACCAAAGTACATTTTTCCGTTACACACGAATTTCGATTTGCGGATACTCAGCAAAGTTATTGAGAGTTGGAGGTACCTATTATAGCAGAAATAAAAAAGCATTGTTGATAATGGATTTTCAGAAAAGAAACATCGGTAACTAGTTATTAATCCTTAAAACCCTCTGACAGTCTTGCAAAAGGGCAACATTGTAATGTTGTTTTCTCTCATTTTGTTTTAATTGCTAAAAAAAATAAGATTCTTTCAAAATTATAGAAAAATCTTATTTACGAATATGAATGTTATCCTTGAGTGTGTTAATCATTGCACAATGTATTAAAAATCCATTAAATCAACTGAGTTATATCATTTTAACTATTGCTTGCATTGCAGTGAAACCTGGAGCTTAGGGAACGTCTATAGACGGGCTTGTCAGTGAGAGGGTTAAAGACACGGATGATTTGGACATACGTAATGATCAGAGCAGCGTACTCCAATACCATCGATTTTTAAAGATATGTTGGTGTAATGCAACACTTAGTAGCAGTATAAAAGCAATAAACATGAAAGTGTTGAAAATAAATTAAGATTTAATCCCATAAATATTACGTCAATCGGAAATTTCTATCGTATAATGTCATTTCGCGTCTACTTTTTAAAACTTCAGATTTCTTCCTTGGCACCATTTTCTTGAGATAGTAAAATTACCATCATTTTCACCTTTATGGGAAACATGAAAACTATGGGAATTTTACCGTTTCAAAAAAGCGGTGCGAAGATGAATATGAATTTTAGAAAAATAGGTGTGAAATAATATTATACGGCAGGACTTTTCAGTAGATCCAATACTGTAGAATTTGCATCGAATTTGCATTGAGTGGGTCTCTCAATACGCCTCTCGTTTCTTTTAATTAAAAATGTACCTGAAAAAACACGGTGGGGTTTTTTAACCGGAAAAACACACTAACCAAGGCGGGGTTGCATTTTTGCGTCGTACTTTCGAGGCATATTCAGCACAATGAACAAGGGTTTTGTGTTAGTTACCTTGTAAAAAAGAAAAGATTTTTATTACGTTGTATTAAGTTTTATTAAATGGCAAAAGAAGTTATTGAAATGCAGTATTTTTATTCTCAGTACCGAATTAAGTTCATTATAAATAGATAAAGTTAAGATAAAAAAAAAAATAGTTATACAGAATTGTAATATATCACATTATTTAAGCTCTTTGAATTTTTATGATATACCCATTCATACTTTTCTAGTATATAACTACTATAAACAAACCTACATTATATAGTGTTTTACAGAGTCTTATTATTCTTTAAGAGCCATTATTTCGAAATTCAGACAAAAAAATGATGTTTTGATAGTTGTATTCCTTGATTTGCTTGATTTTTTATATGTTGAAGTAGATCATATTTGATGAATAATCTGTAATTTTGAAGCCCTGAAAAAATTTCCTCTTTTCTATAGAAAATGACAAAGTTCAAGAATGTGAATGCCATTTTTTGTGATAAGTGAAATGCTGGTATATTTAGAGCACTATATCTCTCGCAAGCAACAACATCCCAAAATTCTTTCGGCATAAATTGTTAGTATAACCATACTTACTTATTAAAATTTATTTGTTTCCATGGGGCATTGTTAATTCACATTGTTATGTTGCCACAAAATACAGTCAAAATGACGATTTTGTCCATTTTCCGAACTTAATATCTTATTTAAGCAATAGTACCCCAAACTTTTACTTATAGAATATGAAAGTGTACTACTAGGACAAGCAAACTAATGCAGTACTGTACCGAGATATTGTTGCTCTTAGCAGATATAATCTGTTAAATACTCAAAATTTTCAAAATCTACAACCTTTAAAGCAACGTTATTTCAAATAAGCGCAACAGTAAAATAAAACAAAATATGTCACGCAGTAGGTGAATATATGTACAAAAACATGGCAAAGAAAAAAAAAAGTGGGGCCTCGTAATATTTTTATTTTTAAAAAATGACAAAATTTTCAAATAAACTATGTCGATGATAATATTTCTTCCCTATCAGAAAATGAAAAATCCCTTTTCTCGTTCCTCTTGCTGTGTTTTTTTCCCTATGAGAAAATGAAATATCCCTTTTTTGTTGTCCCTTACGAAAGCGAATGAGGATGTTTCATTTTCTACTAGGGGAAAAATGTGATAATGAACATTGCTTTTCTTCTAAATTTTGTCATTTTTTTAAATAAAAATATCACGAGGCCCCACTTCTTTTTCTTTTCCATGTTTTTGTACAGATATTCACCTACTGCGTGATATATTTTGTTTTATTTTACTGTTGCGCTTATTTGAAATAACTTACTTTAAATATTGCAGATTTTGAAAACTTTGAATATTTAACAGGTTATATCTGCTAACAGTAACAATATCTCGGTGCAGTACTGCATTATTTTGCTTGTACTAGTAGTACACTTTCATATTCTGTAAGTAAAAGTTTGGGGTACTATTGCTTAAATAAGATATTAAGTGCGGAAAATGGACAAAAACGTCATTTTGACTGTACTTTGTGACAATATAACAATGTAAATAAAAATGTGCCATGGAAGCAAGTAAAATTTTTTCAGGGCTTCAAAATTGCAGATTATTCATCAAATATGATCTACTTCAACATATAAAAAAAATCAAGCAAATCAGAAAATACAACTATTTCACTTTGTCTGATTTTCAAAATAAGGACTCTTAAGCAACGATTTTTTTTAATGATAAAGTTAATTCCTTTGTGATGAGAGTACATTGCTTAATTTTTAATTTTTAAGTTATTTATTTTTATCAAATTAAAAATGTTCTTATCAAATCATTTAAATAAAATTCAAAACTCCAATTTTTTCGAAAATCTGAAAAAAAACGGAGATATAAATAAAATTTTAAATTTCTAAAAACGAAAAGAATTATTTAAACGAAATTTAAAATACTGAATCATTAATACCTCACAATAGTTTTTAAAGTAGATAAAAAATTGAGTTCTAAAATGCTATCAATGTCAGTGATTACAGATAATAAATCCTTAAATTGATAAAAAGTACAAAATTTCTCGTAATTAAATCCATCGG
The DNA here is from genome assembly GCA_964019185.1 of Maratus speculifer. Taxonomy (NCBI): domain Eukaryota; kingdom Metazoa; phylum Arthropoda; class Arachnida; order Araneae; family Salticidae; genus Maratus; species Maratus speculifer. The sequence continues at coordinate 253,786,256 of OZ025299.1, forward strand.
AATAAGAAAATTTCAACTTCCCGAACCGGGTGGGGTTAAACTGAGAACCTCTACTAGCGAGAAACTTTACTTCCAAGATACGAAATCGATACGATAAACGTTGAAATAAGGTTTTTCTTCTAAAATTTAAATGCCAAATTAAACGGATGACATTGAAAAAACTAATTTAATTAAAATAATAGACTTTTTCAAAACCCGCGTTTCTAGTGTCACGTGACACCAGATATTCATCTGTATACATAAATTCTGAAGTCTCTGACTTTTATGTGCGGACTCTGTGACGGACAGACGACGGAAAAAGTTTTCTTCATATCAACTAAACCCTTAAAAAATACGCTCATATTATGAAAATTACAAATTAAATGGAAATATTGGAAAAATGCACTTCAATTCGGGCAGTATTTTTTTTTTATTCAATGTAGACATATGAGAAAAACTTAATTAAAATAATGTAAAAAATATATATAATAAAGATAAGTAAACAAAAGTTGAAGTGTAGCGCACACTTTCTATTTTTTTTTTTTTATAATTAAAATCCTGAATTTAAAAAAATGTAATATTATTTTGTACAGAAGTCTTATAAAAATTACACTGCTCATAAAAAATTTCGCAGTTTCGTAAGTATGCAAGCAGTACACTGTAAAAAAAAATTTGGAAACTTACAAAAAATTTTCTAGTAGAATTGTATTCCAAGAACTTTTTATGTAACGGCAACAATAAAAATTCATGTAACAGATACAGATTTGCACTTTGAATCAAACAAATTTTAAGGTTACTAAGAATTTTTTTGGGAAATCGTATTCCAAGAACTTTTTAAGTGACGATAACGAGCATTATAGATAAAATTTTAGTAAAGTTACCAAAATTTTAGTAAATTCTTTGGCAAAGTTACAGATGGTTTTAGTTTTGTTTACAAGTTTTGTAGATTGACATCATTTTCTTGTACAGTGTACATATAAAATTTTAGTAAGCATAAGAGATTTCGGTTAATTTAGATTACTAAGGTTACAGATTTTTTTTACAGTGTACATCTGTAACATTTGCGTAAAACTGGAATTCCCATCTTATTGCATCTAAAATTTTCGGCTGTTCTAATTTTTAATGCAAGTGATTAAATAAATAAGTAATTTCCTTTTCACAGAATCCACTGAAATAATTCATATATCCATTGCAACTCTCTATTTAAATCCAACCTCTCTATTTAAAAGTTGCGCACACGCGAAAGTGGAATAAAATTCGTCATACAGAATACATTTTTCGTAATATGGAGATTAATGTACATATTAATGCTATTCAAAGTCAAGTTTTAGCAGAAAATTTCAATAAGTAGAAAACTTCGTTAAATAGAAGTCCACTGTACTTATATTTTTAAAATGTTACTTATTTTTTCCTATTCAAGTTCCTGAAAGTGATATAAAACCATATACTTTATTTTTGGATACTTCTTGATGCCACAATTTTCATCAGAATGGAAAGTATAAATTTACATACAGAATCTGCTTTTATGTTCCTCTATTATGAGTCTTGTTATTTAATATTTCAAGACAAAAGTATAATTATTGTCATTGTAATTTTTGAGAAATTGCAGAAAAGAAGTTCAGTTCATCATCAGCTTTATAAAAATAATCACTCATGTCCATGAAGTTGTGACAAACTTTTCTTCAAACATTGTGAGAATGGTCATCGAAAGAAAATCCCCAAAAATACACTTTGAAACGCTTGCAGCAATATCATTTTGGAAAATAAATCTGAATTAAATATTCTACAAGTAACAATCTATACATATATAAGATAGTTTGTCCTGACTGACTTGTAGTCAGTGCACAGCCCAAACAACTGAATCTATTAGAAAGAAAATTGAGGTGAAACTACTTCTTAACCCTTTCAGGGGCGGTGATGCCGTCACGGCATCACATAATTTTAATCCCCAATTGCCACATTGACACCAGTTTTATTGAATGAAAACTTCACTTTTATTAAATAAGCGAAATATAGCTTTGCTTGTTTACAAGTAAATTTTCTTGTCAATACCGGTGTCAGTAAATTATTTCAACAGTTTACACACATAAATGCCTTGCCCTTGAAAGGGTTAAGACGTAAGCGTGTACTAAGACAGGATTTCTGAAAATTCAGTCATGAAAGATTCATTCATGATTTTTGAAAATTCATTCATGAAGATTCATGAAACTTCGTTAAATGGAGCGTCAAAAATTATAGAACATCAATGCTATATATAAGCAGCTGGTTTAGATAGGAACGTGAATCTTTGTAACATAGATCTACTAATAAAAATAATTTAACCTGTAACAATTGGCAACCCTCAGCGGCCGTTATAGTTAAAAGCGTGAAATTGCAGAAAATAAATATACTAAAAGAAATAAATTATGTATATCATCGATTTTAGAGTTTCTCGCCCAAGAGGTTTAAAAGAGTTGAAATTTTTAGAACATTTGGCACATCTCAGCAGACGTTTCAAGCAGGAGCCTGGAATTTCAGAAAATAAATCTACTAAAACAGTAATTAAACTCATGTTTCAGCGATTTTTAAATTTCCACCCCCGAGAAAATTAAAGTAGGGATCGAAAATTTTCAAAAAAAATTTTGGACCTATGATATATCATCGGAAAGCCCTCGAGCTACTCATTCATATTATAAACTTTTTTCTTTGCTCTCACATTTAGCTCCCACCGGGGGGGGGGAGGTACAATGTTCAAACATTTTTGAAATCGTAGCTTTTTTCTTTTTCATTCTAGATCGGATATTTTTACGGAGTCCAAGGATAAATGCTATTTATAGTGCATGAAAATATCAAAGATAGGGGGCAAGTTGTGTTCCAGGAGACGCGAGAGTTGGAATTCTGGGGGGGGGGGGGGTTCTAACATTTACCGACATTCCTTATGCGATATATTATTGGAAAGCTCAGTGAGCACTATTTTATTTTATACGCCTCCCGCATCCCTTCCCCACTTTCCCCTGCTGGGGGGTACTTTCCTATATTTAGCCGACAACTCTCTTGATATATCACTAGAAAGCGAAGTGACCACTTATCCATATTATGCACTTCTCTTGCCCCTCCTCCCCTCTTTGTACCACCCGGGGGGGGGGTAAATTTACCGTATTTAAGAAGGATATCTTCTAATAACGGGAAAAATAATGGAATTGGTCTGAAATAACGTAGAAAAAATAAAAAATATATTGATTTTGTTTACCATCATTTTAGCGCCTGTTTTTTGCCACCACAGTTGCTTTTAATTCTCATTTCTTTGGCTAATCGCCGAAAAATTCTATTTTTTGATACTTAAACGTTCTTATTTTTTTATATTTATTCGCTCCGTTTCAACTTTTTGCAACCAGAATGTGCAGTCACATGTCTTTTCCACTATTGTCGCTCCCAGATAGCATCCCTTTAGTTTGTTGTTCTTTAATTATGTCTTTTTTTAGTTGCTATGCATTAACTAAAATCAACTTTATAAGCAAGTAAAAACAATGATTCAAATAATCTATTGTAGAACATATCTATCATAGATTCTCAGAGTTAATCGATGACTGCATTGATTGTGTCTTTACGATGACGATATTTTTCGTTTCGTAAATTTGCGAGAATATCCCATCATTAGCCAAATCACAGTAGCAATGTTAGGTAGAAGCGTGAAATTCAAGATTACAAGCCTCTAAAAAGTATTAAACATTATTTCATATATTTTATAATTTCCCCTCCCTCATCCAAAAGGATTAATGGGAGATACGAAACTTTAGGGTAATTTCGCCTTACCTCCGTAAATTTAGATAGGCATGAATTTGAGGATAACTGATATACTAAAACAAACTTAAACATGTATTTTATTCATTTCAGAAATTCCCACCTAAAAGGATTTAGTGGTATGTTGGTACGTAAGGCCATTTCGCCACGCATCTCTGCACACTGTAAGAAAAAGTACTGTAATTTTACAGCAAAAAGTGCTGGCAATTTGGGTGCCAGCACATTATGCAGTTATTTTACAGCAATGGCGTTATTTTAATTTCACAGTGCAGGCGTAAATTTTACTGCAGTTTTAGCTGTTATTTTTACAGCAATTGCGTTATTTTAATTTCACAGTGCAGGCGTAAATTTTACTGCAGTTTTAGCTGTCATTTTTACAGCAATGGAGTTATTTTAATTTCACAGTGCAGGCGTAAATTTTACTGCAGTTTTAGCTGTTATTTTTACAGCAATGGCGTTATTTTAATTTTACAGTGCAGGCGTAAATTTTACTGCAGTTTTCGCTATATTTTTTACAGCAATGTCGTAATTTCATTTTTACGGTATTGTTGTAATTTTCACGGCACTTTTAACCATTATTTTTACAGCTATATCTTAATTTCATTTTACAGTATTGTTATAATTTTTATTATTTTTTTAGCCGTAATTTTTACAGTTGTGATGCATTTTAATTTTATAGCACAACTATTAATTTAAATGCATTTTTGCCATTTTTTTACCTTTTAATCATATTTTTGTTTTACAGCACAACCGTATATTTTAATAAATGTTAACCTTTTTTTACAACTGAGATGCATTTTTGTTTTACAATTAAAATTTCATTTTAATTGTAAAACAAATATGCATCTCAGTTGTAAAAAAGGCTAACATGTATTACGGTTGTGCTGTAAAATAAAATATGATTAAAATGTAAAAAAAGGATAAAAATGCAGTTAAATTAATAGTCATGCTGTAAAATTAAAATGCATCACAACTGAAAACATTACGGTTAAAATATAATAATAATTACAACAATACTGTAAAATGAAATTATGATACAGCTGTAAAAATAATGGTTAAAAGTGTCGTGAAAATTACAACAATACCGTAAAAATGAAATTAATTCTTAATATTCTTAATTTTTATGCATTTTTCACTACTGCAATGTTGTATTTACAATTGTCTTTTCACTACGTTAATATTACATTTGTCTTACAGCAAAAGAAGGGGGGGGGGATACATCTTTATAGACAATTTACCAAACAAGTAATATTTTGTTTTAAAAAATGATATACATTTCTTTGATGCTTGCCAGTCAAAAACATTTTTAATATAAAAAAAAAGATTTAAATAATTTTTTTTTTTTTTCACAGGTTGAAATTTTTTTAAATCATAATTAATTATGCAGTTTTAAAATTTTAATAAAATTGTTAAATGCACATTAAAAAATAATAAATATATAAAAATTTAGACCACAAATCTATGTGCTATATACAAAATATGTGTGCTATATAAAAAATTTTGTGTTTTACAATTTAAAATTATAACATGCAATATAATTTTCATTGGCGTTATTTTTTTTCTTTTAGTTACTGTTATATATTACTAATGAACTAATTAAGTATTTTTTTCTGAATTAAAAACTATTATTATTACTTACTTTTTAATTTAAAAAAAGGTTTATAACTATGATGTTACAGTGAATAAAAGCATTTTTTTTCATTGTTTTTTTCCGCCATTTTGTTATCTCACTCATATAAATTTGACATGAATATAAATAACTAAAATGAAATTTTGCTCTTTGAACCTATATAAAGAGAAATTTAAAAAAATAATAAAATGTATTAAGACTTTGTCCATTTTTAAAAAGTAGGCATTGCGATGGCAATCGTATTTTTGTCTTGAATATATTATTACGTAATATACAAATAATTGCTTGACGTTAGCAAAATTATTACTTCAACTTCCAAATGTTAATTTATCCCTCTCCTCTAAAAAATAATAAATCATTTCAATAAAAGTATTTTAAAATGCCAATTCTCATTTTTTTTTTTTTTTTTTTTTTTTTTTTTTTTTTTTTTTTTTAATTAAGCAACTGTATCGAGTATTTTTGCACAATCAATCATCAGTACGAATAATAAATTTTATTCACTATTATTACTATGTTGTACCAAAAAAAATTATGTTTTTATATATACATATATATGCAGTTATTTTATTAATACTTATACACCAAGCACTGAATGGTAGATACATGATCTTGTTCTAATTTATATACAGTTATTTTAATTAGTTTTAAAATAACTACTATGTAATTATTAGAAAATGTCGACAGTAATAACATAAGAAAAAAATCCTCTGGAATCATGATTTGACTATTTACATTTTTTACCCTTTTGATATTCTAAAAATAATGAGGAAATTTATTTACATTTTATTGTAATTTCTTTAGCAATAAAATCCATGTTTCTTTCTATATATATATATATATATATTTCTTTTTTCCGGAATTCTTTTACTGATGTTTAACAATTAATGATATATATTTAATTTTTACTTTATATAGACATATAAACATTAATTTTGAAATATGTAGTCTGATAATAGTATTAAAAATAAATTAAAAAATAATAAAAAACAGTAAAATAATGATTTGACTGTTTAATTTTTTTGCCATTTTTATTTTCTAAAAAAAATAATCAAATCGATTTTGTCATAAACAATCGCATAATGTTTAAATGTAAGTGAAATGATGCCATGCTGTATTCACTCTCGGTAAAGAATTTGATGTATTTGTATACAAACACACTAACAGTATTTAGACACGAGTAATATGAGTATATTAAACTGATTAGTTTTCTAAGCAAATAAATAGTGACACAAAGTGCTTTAATTCAGTAATATAATAAAAAACAGCAATTTATACTTAACCAATTCCAAAGCCGAATATTTTAAACATAAAACTATTTTATTAATTCTTATATCTAATTCACTTGCAACAAATGTTTAAAATTAAGGTTTAATACTTGCATTCAAAATGTTACTTACATTAGAGAAAAAAAAAATCTGAATTTTAATCAACTTATCATGTAAAAGCTAGAATAAATGATAAAATATTACAAAAGTTGTTTTAAATCAATGTTGAACTTTGATTTTCATATGTTTTAGACATGTATTACCATGAACAATCTCTTATGAAGAAAAAAAAAATAGATATTCATAATGTATATTCTTATCTTATTCTTATTTTCTTATAAAATCTGTATTGCGGATTTAGAAAAGCAAAATAAAAATGCAGTCATTTTAAAACTTATTGTATTAGTAAAGTTCTATAGTTTTATGCATGCAGCAGATATTTTCAGCAACTTAAAAATCTAAGAAAGTGTAAATTTTATTTCAAATGTTTGTATACTATAAATGTTTGCGTAAAACTAAAATTTTTTTGTGATATGCTTTTTCCTCTTTTTAATTCTGAAAATAATTTTCTTCACTCTTCTTTTGTTTTTATAAAACTCCTGATAATAAATACATGAAAAAGACATAATAAATACATGAAAAAGACATGACAAATACATGAAAAAAAGAATTTATTAATTAGAAATATATATAAGTGAATATTAGAAAAATTCTCATTTATAATCATTAAGACATTGCCATTCAGGCATTCATTTCCTCTTCTTGGACCTCTCTTCTTTTCCATCATTTCGATATTTTTAGATGCAATTCATTATCTGATGGTTTCTTTAATTTCAAGGAAGGTGGAATAATCAAAAACAGTGAAGGTGGACTAAATCTGAAAAGAAATAAGGGTTTCAGTTTTTAAAAAATGCTGACCAGGTCGCTTTTAATATTTTATGTTAACAAAATCATTTAAAATATCAAAATGAATCTTTCATAGCTGCAAACCTACCTCACTCTACCCTTTTTTATCCACATATAAAACAAACTCCTGTAAAATAATGCGAAAGTAAAAGGTTTTTAATAGATTTATATTAAGATAGTGAATTTAAAAATTACATACATACGCGCGTAAAATAATCAAAAGTTAAAGGTTAAAATTTTCAAATATATATTGCTTTGTTTTGTTTGAGGCAAATAGAAAATTTTCTGAAAATAAGTGTAATAAATTTGTAAAAATAAATTTTCTCTTGATTTATTGATTTTTTTAGTTTCATCTTTGAAAATTATATTTGTACATACATTTATTTTGTAAATTGATTGATCCATGCATAAATTGTAAAAAATAAACTTCTATTTTTTCATTACAGTCCTCCCCACTTAATCGGGTAACGGATAATCGAATACCCCGCTTATTCGAATAAAATCCTCCGGAACCGAATTTAATGCCATTAGGCTAATGTTATTTTACCCCGCTTAACCGAATACTTTTCACGAAATGTCCTCGCTTAATCGAATAACAAATGAGTGAGACAATTTGAAAAATGGGTGTGAAAAACACGTTTCAATTGGAATTTCCTCTGCATTTTTTTTCATTTTCGGTTGTTACACAGAAAACAAATTTCCAGCACTCTCAGCATGGATTTCCCCTGGCAGGTGTATAATTGACTGGTCAAGTGTCCCTTCCTTGTTCATTTTTGAAATTAATTTCAAACTAGTCGTTGGGGGTCACCGTAATACTTACCCATCATGGATATGTATATGAAAATAAAACATGTGAAAACTATTTATACAATGCATTGCAATTCATAAACAAAATTTAAATATTGTTAATATACAGAGTAATGCTATATTAAAGAACTGCTGATGTACCAATTTCGACAAATTATATAAAACGCCAAACTACTCAAGTAGTACCGAACTGCGTAAAAGAAACATCCTTATAACTGCAAAAATAAGAATTCTATTAACTAACAATTAACTGCGTCGAATTAAGCGTCTCATTTCCAATTAAAATATACCTCTGAATTGAAATTTGAATGAAATACAGGGTCATGAAAAATCGAAGAATGTGGAAAACAGGATTACAAATATCTCAACAACTAATAATTCGATCGACTTCGTTCTATATGCAAAATGTTTGTTATTTTATTGCCTTTTACGTCCATTCTTTAGAACAAAAGAATTCGAAAAGTTTTATATACCTTTCATCAGAACGAATTTTTCGAGAGTCCGAAAAAAATAGTTCCGGATAATCGAGGTTGCTGATATTAAATAGGCTTCGTCCCATTCTTACATACTAACCACATACAAAATTTCAAGTTTCTATCTCAATTTGTTCGGGAGATAGAGCGTTTACAGACAGACAGACAGACAGACAGACAGACGGCAAAATTTTTTTTCTAAAAATATGTTTTTCGGAATCTCCACTATCTAAAACGTGTAAATCCGTCAAAAAAATTTTCGATTTTCAAAACGATTGCAAGACTTACCCTATACTACGTATGATGGGTAAGTAAAATGGTGAAATAAATTGGACAGTAGTTTCGATTAATTTTGTATATTGTTTACTTTTGTTTGTGAAAGGACTTTTTTTCACTTTCGTTTTTTTACAGCTATTTTTGTTGGAGACACTTTCATTTTCAAAACCGGTTCCGAAACTGAAATCATCCTCATTAAAAATATCCGCAATAAAAATCGAAAAAGTTAAAAGCGACGACGCCCTTTGTGCAGATCGATCTCAGCTATCCATTGCAAAAAAGATCATTTAAAAGTATTGAAATGCGATAGAAATATCTTTATAAATTTCTTCTATAGGATTAGCATTAGCGAGTAAATCCTTTCGCTCCATCAAAGTAGCCCTTTAATAATGATGTGTTGTCATTTAGAGGCTCAAGATGGTAATTATGATACCATTTGAAAAAAATCTCGTCCATTTTTTACGCTAAAACTTTAAATAAACCCCTTTCATCTTTTTTTTTTAATTTTTTTATTTAAACCTGTGTAAATTACGCAAATTAAATTCTAATAACAAAATTTAGACCCAATTCACACGATCTGCATTGTAAACAAAATGCATGTGTTTACTGTCATTGAACTATTGCATATATTTATTTGTCATTTTGTTTTTATTTCAGTTTGTATTATTCTATTAAAGTTTTTAAAGATTTTCTTATTCTGGTAATTAAATATACTATATTTAATAAATTTGTCATTTTATTAGACCTTAAATATTACATTTATATTCCACCCCGTTTAATCAAATACCCCGCTTAATCGAATATTTTTTCTGGAACCGTCAATATTCGTTTATGCGGGGACGACTGTATTAAGTATTTCTCATACCTAACTTTTATATGAATGTATATATCGCTCACCTGCAAGAAAAGTGATACATCTTGCAAAAATTAATTTTGTTTTTTCTTCCATTAATAAGCCCGTCATTGGTGCATCCTAATACAGAAACAGTTTCAAGTGTAGCTATACGAAAAAATGATTTATTACGCTATATGTCCATTTGTTACTACAGACGAGGGGTGGAATGTGGGGGGATATAAGATTATCCCATCTCCAAACCTCATCCTACGTCTTCATGCTTAATTATTTTGTGCTTTTATTCAGTTTTTATTACTGCATTCAAAACTATTTTATTTTCAGATTAGAATAAAATCGTACAAAATTCTTTTTGCCTCTATTGTTAAACATATTTGCCGAGATGCGTCTCTTTTCTTTCAAGTGAGCCATTTACACTATTATTTTAATCAAACTTTTCATCACAACATGTGTCATTCAAAGAACATTTTATCATAATCGAAATTTCTTTTTTAATCTGAAACTAAAAAATGAAATTCCGTCTGTGCAATAAAAATACAGAGAATTACTTATAAATGATTTTGAATATTTAGCCTGATGCTGTTGATTTTTTTTTCAATTACTAATTACAAATTATAAACTACTTTTAATTAAACTAGGAAACTTATCTATTATTTTCTGAAATCTATTTGTCAAAACTGAAAATACACGCAAAATTCAACAAAATACTTCAAATAAAGTGTTGCGAAATATTTCTATATAGTAAAGCTAACTAAAAGCACATTAATGTTAATTAAGATACATTTTGATAATTTTCATTTAAATATACAAAATTTACAAAAAATGATACTGCATGAAGAAGTTTAGATTTTTAGCATTGGAAAAGCTTATTGTGTGCCTCTGAAATTTACACTTAAATAGATTTAAAATACATTAAAAAAAAATATTTTTTTCTGCTTAGGATAATCCATCCATTTGGTGCATTATTTAGTTCTTCATTTAGTTCACTTGTAGTTTTATATTTTGAAGCTTTTGTTGACATCAGATGGATAGTTATTTAAAAAAGTCATTAGATAAATGATAAAAATATACGTGTATCTAAAAAGAAAAGGGGTAGCATCGGAATAAAATAAACTACCTTCTTTTGACAATCAATAGATTATGAGCCTTTTAAAGAGGGGCAAAATGAGAGATACACTTTAAAATAATTGTTCCAGTAATGATTTTTTAAAAAGGAAAATAAACATGTAATAAATCAAGTGCCAAATGAAATAGAAATAATCAACGTGACAGAAAACGCAAATTATTTAACACATAATAGTTATTAATGTATAAGCAATATATACTACCAAAATAAGCATCAAATTCTATTTTTTTCAATCATGACTACAAAGCCTATTGGAATTTCATATTTAAGACATGCAAAGCAAGCAATGTTTAAAAAATTTTGAAGATTTTGGAAGTTATTAAAAAGATTTTGTTAAAAATCGTAACATAAAATTGTAACCTGAAAATTATTATTATTATTATTTCAACTCTAAATTGAGTTTTATTATAGAATTCTAATAATTACAAAAATGCAATTTATGATTTCATCAAAGAGTATAACTGTGTTAAATTACAAACCCGTTGAAATTTGCTTTAAATTTAGCGAAATTTTATTATTATTATTATTATTTTGAAAAATAATAATTAAAAATTGAAAATCCCTTGGAAAGAATGATTTTAATTTAAAAAGCACAAATTATTTTGTTGTTGTAATTACCTTTACTGATAATAGAGTGTGATATGTTAAAATTTAATGATGAACATGTAATATGGATAAGATTGCAAAATATTTATTATTCTCAAAACAATCTCTAGCTATAAAAAACCCTTAAATTTAAAAAAAAAAAAAAAAAAAAAAAAAAAAGATTAAAAAAGTAATACATATTAAAATGATATATTCCTAAGTTTTCCAAACACAGGCACAAAATTGTAAGATTCAAATTATTATTATTATTAATTTTTAGATTAAGTCAGATTATATTTATTAATAATTACAAAGGGTCATTAAGTTGTTTCATTAAATTATATTTATTTAATTTAAATGGATATATATGTGATGAATTACAACTCAATTGAAATTTTACTATTATTAAACGGGATGAAAACTTCTTTGTTTTATTTCTAAAAATGTTTACTAACAATTGAAAGAATTCTTTTTATTTGAAAAGCGCAAATTGTAGTGTTGTTATAACAGCATGATAAGTTAAGATTAAATTAAATACATATACAACATATAATTTTTCAAGATATTTACCATTTCCAAGAAATCTATAAATATAAGGTAAACCTAAATTTAAGAAATGAAGTTTATTAAAAGACGTTTTTGATTAAGAAAATGACAAAATATTAAAATTCCGCCTTTCCAAGTTTTGCAAACCCAGACAAAAAAATTGTAAGCTTAAATTATTATTATTAATTTTATTATTCTCATTTAATTTTAAATTAAATCATACCATATTTATAATAATTACAAAGGCTTATTAAGTTATTTATTTAATTCAAAAGGATATAAATAAAATAAATTACAACGCATTTAAAACTTGTTATTTGATACAGACAATATTAAATGGAACGAAAAAAATTGCGTAATTTCTCAATATTTTAAAAATTAATTGAAAATGTATTTGAAAGAATTATTTTAACTTTAATAGCACAAATTTTTGTATTGCTGTAATTATCTATATTAATAAAAGAACATGATAAGTTAAAATTAAATGAAAATAATAAAGAAAATATATTAAAATTACATTTTCGCAACTTTTGCAAACTCAGCCAATAATATTGTAATAAAAAATATTATTTAACTTTAAATCAAATCAGTTTACATTTATAATAAATTCAAATTCTTCTTCAGTTGTTCCATTAAACTATCTTAAAAAAAAAAAAAAAAAAAAAAAAAAAAAAAAAAAACTTAAATGGAGATAAATGTGATAAAAAAATAAAAAAAAAAAACGCAATTGACGTTTGCTATCAAACCAAAGCATTATTAATTAGAACGAAATTTTCTTTCGTTTAATTTCTCAATATTTTAAAAATAAAAATTGAAATTGTGTTCAAAAGAATTATTTTAACTTTAAAAACACAAATGGTTGCATGCATATAGTTATATTAACTAATGAAAGTACATGATAGTTAAAATAAAATAAAATACATATGAAATCCATAACTTTTCAAGATATTTATTTCTAAAAATATATAACAATAGAAAAGCTCAAATTAAAAAAAGAAAAAGTAAAAAAAAAAAAAAAACTTTGCTATTAAGAATATTAAAAAAGAAATGTTAAAATTACATTTTCGCAAGTTTTCTAAACCCAAACACAATGTTGTATATATATATATATATATATATATATATATATATATATATATATATTAATTTAAATCAACTCAAATTATATTTATAATAATTACAAATTCTCTTTCAGTTGTTTCATTAAACTATCTTTTTTTTACTTAAAAGGGAATAAATGTGAAGGAGAATTTCTTTTGTTTAATTTCTCAATAATTTTAATGACAGTTGAAAATAATTTCAAAAGAATTATTTTAACTTTCAAAGCACATATTATTGCATGGGTATAGTTATTTTTACTATTAAAATAACACAATAAGTTAAAATATAATCAAATACATATGAAATGCATAATTTTTCAAGATATTTATTATTTTCTAAAAATTTATAATAATAAGGAGAACTTGAAATAAAAAAACATATTATAAAAAAGAAACTTACCATCAAGAAAATGATAAAAGAAATATTAAAATTACATTTTCGCAATCGCATACAAGTTTTGGAAATCCAGGTTCAAATTTATAAGTTAAAATTATTATTATTATTACTATTATTATATAAATCAAGTTAGGTGGCTAAGACTCATTAAATTGTTTCATTTAACTTACTTCATAAAAAGCACGGTTGGAAAAAAACCAGGTTTCTTAAAAAAAAAAAAAAAAAAAAAAAAAAAAAAAATCGGTTTTTTTGGTTTAAACCAGGTTTTTTTGGTTTAAACCTGATTTTTTTTAAAACATCCTTTTCTATTACATATACATGCATATTTATTGTTAAAAATAGACATTGTTGAATTATAAGTAGTATAAATGCATTTGAAAATAATTTAAATTAAATAATTATAATTAATTATTTAGAAAATTGAAAAAACCATATTTTAATTTAAATAGTTATTAGTAAAGTCTTATGTTCAAACAATAAGCTACTCTACACAGTAAAACATTGATGCTTTGAAAATCTTTATAAATAATCTTTTTATTACTTATAAGAAACATTTGATGTAGTTTGTGAACATAATATTCTTTTCTACAATTAAAAAAATAATAAATTTGAGATTGATCTTGGGGGGTTTTGTGTTTTGAGAGACAATTCTAAATCAACATTTATGGTCATTAGATTTCGCAGATTACTGAGGGGGGGGGGATAATTTGTTATTATTAAAATACTATAACTAGCACCCAATTTTTGAATACTCATTCAACTTCATATTTTGATTTTAATTTTTAAAGATAATCTCCCCAATAGAAAAAAAAAATTCTTTTATAGTTTCACTAAAATTTTAAACATAATCCAGTTATAGCTCCATATTCAAAAGCATTGTGCATGTTATGATAGATTGCTTTAAATCATCTGCATTTTTTAAATGAAAATATTTTATACTAAATACAGAATACCTATTTTTAATTCATTTTATATTTGATCAATTCACATATTCTAAGATTTTTCTTTAGAATAATGGAATATGGTCATCAATGCATACTCAATTTCACCCTATACATAAAAAACCCCTAGAATCACTATATTTAATACATTTTGCTGAAATAAAGTGTTAAACATAGAAAATATTTATATCCAATAATTTGTAAGTCTTAAATTGTAAATAAAAATCAGAAAATATCATTAGATTTTTTTGAAAAAAACCAATTGGTTTTTTATGAGAAAAAAACCAGTTGGTTTAAACCGTGGTTTAAACCAACTGCCAACTTTAAACCGTGGTTTAAACCATGGTTAAAACCAATTGGTTTAAACCGTGCCAACCCTGATAAAAAGTAAAAGGAAATAAATGTGATAAGTTACAACATAGTTGAAATTTACTATCAAAACAAAATAAAATTAATTTGAACAATTATTTACAGTATTTTTCAATGTATTACACAATATTTTATTTCTTCTGCTTAATTTGTGGAAATATTTTTAATAACAATTGAAAATGCATTTGAAAGAATTATTTTAACTTCAAAAGCACAAATTGTTGTAGTTGTATAAGAAGTAAAGTAATTTTGTTAGTAGTAAAGTAATTTTATAAAAAGTACTCTTGAAGCATTCAACTAATAAAAGAAGATAAAAAGTTAAAATAAATTAAATATGTATAAAATGCACAATCTTCCAATGTATTTATTATTTTCTATAAATTTATAATTATAATAGAATCTTATATTTAAAATAATGAGAATTATAATTTTTCCATTAAGACGATGTTAAATATTTTCTCAAATTCTGCAAATACAGTCGCTAAATTCTAAGATAAAAATTATTATTATTATTAGCAGCAGCATTTAACTTTCAGTCAAGTCAGATTATATAAATAATAATTACAAAGGCTCATTACGTTATGCAACGCAATTGAAATTTGCTATCAAAATAAAGTAATATTGAAATGGAACAAAAATGTCTTTATTTAATTTTTCAAACATTTTTAGTAAGAATTAAAAATAAAAAATTCCTTTGAAAAAAATATTTTAACTTCAAAAGAACAGATTTTCGTATTATTATAGTTATCTATATTAATAAATGAACGTGATAAGTTAAAATTAAATGAAATCTACATAAAATAAATAATTTTTCAAAATACTTGTATTTTCTAAAATCCTCTAAGAAAACTTATATTTAATAAAATGAAATTTTCAAAAAAGAAATTTAGCGTTAACAATTTAGTGTTTATTGAAGTTACATTTTTCCAAATTTTGCAAAGAAAGGCGCAAAATTATCAGCTGTTAATTATTATTATTATTATTTAAAGTATTAGTATTATTATACTTTAAATCAATTTAGATTATATTAATAATAAATGCAAAGGCTCATTAAGTTGTGTCATTAAGCGATCTTCATATAATTTAAAATGAAATAAATATAATAAATTACAACATTAATATTTTTTTATCAAAAGAAAGCAATATTAAATTGAATGAGAATTTCTTCTGTTTAATTTGTAAAAATAAATTCATAACAATAAAAAATGTAAAATGCATTTGAAAGAATTGTTTTAACTTGAAAAGAAAAAATCATCGTAGTTTTGTTTTTATCAGTAGCAATTTAAGTAGTAGTATAAATAGTTTTATAAGAAATATTGCTGCTGTATTATATTAGATAAAAAAAAATCATGTAAGTTAAAATTAAAGGAAATTAAAATGTATCAGATAGCAAAATATTTATTATTTTCTTAAAATCTATAAGAAAAACTTAAAAAATGAAGTGTTGCATTAAGATATTAATAAAAAAGTGTTTTCTCAAAATTTGCAAACATTATTACCAAATTGTAAATTAAAAATTTTTACTTTTATAGCTCAAAATTATTATTATTTTCTCTAAATCAATTTAGATTATATTCGTAACAATTGTAAATATGTAATACTAAATTGTTTCATTAAACTATTTTTATGTAAATTAAAAAGAAATAAATGTGATAAATTACTATAGAATAAAGTTTGTTATCAAAAAATGTAATACATAGTATATATGAAAAAAAAAACTGTAGTTTAACTTTTGATTTAGAAAATAATGACAGTTTAAAATTGAAAACCATTTCAAATAATTATTTTAATTATAAAAGGACAAATTATTGTATTTTTATAAATATCTATACTAATGAAAGAATATAATAAATAAAAAGTAAATGAAATATATAATCTTTCAATACATTAATTATTTTATAAAAATATATTTTTATTAAAAAAAAAAAAAAAAAATCTTAAAGAAAATAAAGTTTCCAAAAGAGATATTTTCCATTTAGAATATAGTGATAAGAAAGTATTGGAATTAATTTTTATTTTCTCAAGTTCAGCAAATTTAGGCATAAAAATATAAGCTAAAAATTATTGTCCTTATCATTATTATTATTTAAACTTCCAATCAAGCTAGATAATATCGATAGAAATTACAAATGTTTCTTAAACTGTTTCATTAAGAAATTTTGCATCTCGTAAAAAGTAACAACTAGCTTGAAATGAATTAATAAAAATGTAATTGCATGTTAATAATACATATTTTCTAAAAATAAATAAATAAATAAATAAATAAATAAAAAATACCGCATCAAGAATAAAACTGATTTCTAAAAAATTCAATCTCCTTTGAAAACATAAGAAAAAAATATATATATTAAATCGGCGTTATGAATTACATAAAATCTCAGTTACTGTTGGCAAAGAAATTAAATCTAAACTAAGCATTATTGATCCATAATATGTGAAATAATTAAAAACGTCAAATTACATAGAAGATTTGTATATGAATTACAAAATAGATATAATCATACCAGTAAGATATATACTTTTTAATCATATAATTCATAATAAAATCCCACTTTGAGTAACAATTAAAAAAAAAACTATAAAAAATAAGACAAAATTTCAAAATATAATTTGTATTTTTTGGGGGGGAGGGGAGGCAAATTTACTTATTATAATATCGAAATCAATATTACAAAAGCACACACTTTTAGTCAAAAAAAAAAAAAAAAAAAAAAACACAAAAACAAACTGCACATAAAATTCTTGCTAAATTTAGAAATTGTGACATGATGAGATATATGAAATACGATAAATGACAATTTGGTTGCATGTTAGTGATCTTTACAAAAAACACAACTATCAACAGTGAAATAAATACGATATATTATAATAAGCTTTTTATCAAAATAGTAATAAAAATAATTGCATTTTTATCAGCTAAAATAATTAAAATTAAATACCATTTTCGATCCAAAAATAATTAAAACAAGCAAGCAAGGGAAAAAAAATTGCGCGTCAAGCATAGATTATGAAGCACTTTACAGCACATTCAGAATAATTTAAAAAACTGCACCCTTTGAAAAATTATTTGTACAGTAATTAAACACCTTCTTTTTATTTTCCGATAAATTAATTACAGTTATAAGCGATTGCCCATGACGGCAACGTTTCTTAAGCAAGAAATGTTTCCAGTATCCCGTTTAAAAAGGGGCTGATTTAAGTAAGATATCTGGCAAGGTTAGTGACATAAAATGACAAGGGTTTAATGAAACAAGTTTTAAAGAATACTTTTTTCAAAATAATCTGCAATCATGATTTTAAATAAAAAAAAAATAACATAATATTTACCTGAAGTATGAAATATTTTCTCTGATATTATAACTAAAACAACATCTATTTAATCAAGTTATCCAAAATCTGGTTCTTCGGTCAATTAAAGAAAATAATTACACGATCGAATGACGAAGTAAAATAATGAAATACTAAGTTACATAGCTGTTGCTAGCTGACGATAGCTGTTTTGGATTCGCTTGCACTTCCTGTTCTATTCTTTGTGAATTCTGCTGACATATTGTTTTATTTGCTATAATTTTATTTCTTAATGTGTCTTTCATCTATGTGTTACAGTAAAGATTATGAACTAAATATATAATTATATAAAATACATTCTGTGTCTATATCTTTATATAAAAAAATAATAATTTATCACATTTTTTTTAAAGTTTAGAAAAAATAAAATAATAATGGATTATATGTTCAATATATGTCAGGCAAATGCCGCTCTTTATGGCAAATTATCACTCCGGTCCTGCTATAAAATAACATCCGAAGGAAATACATACAAATATTAAAAACATTGCAAAGCAAAAACGTAATCTATCAAAGCAACAGCAAATCACAAAACCCCCAATTTTTCTTTTAATCGGATTGAATTATTAACTATAAATAATTATAATTGTGTTTAAATAATATTTATTTTAAATATAAATCAGAGACACTTAATGGCATAGTTGAAATTGTTTACAACATTTATCAATTAACTTCAATGAACATTAACTACTACATTATTACAATTGACTGAAATATATGCGTTAGGTATTTATAACATAATAAAGAGAAATGCAATTTTATTAAAGCAAAGAAATAAGTACATAGACAAAACTTACCTTCAGTCCACAACAGATTCATTAGCTTGTGATTTATTTAAATCATTACTGATTATGGAGAAAAAAAAAAAATCTAATAAAGCTATCACTGCAACAGGAAACAAATGGCGGTGGGGCGAGTGCATTATGGGATAGAGAGTTGCGAAACGGCAGATGGCGCTTCAAAAACGTCACTGGAAAATAACGCCATAACCGTAAAATTCAATTTTCGCCCAAAAAAGAACTATTAACAGCCATTTTTGCTGTTTTTTCTTCCGTTTTTTCTTACAGTGCAGCAGTGTTAGGTAGGAGTGAGAAATTCAAGATAACAAACCTACTTAAAAAATAGTTAAACATAAGTACTTAGTGATTTTAGAGCTATTTTGTCTATTATGTCATGAAAATCAACTTTGAACTAGATAATGTAAGATAATTAATGATGATAACAATTATGGGCATTTGATTAGATATTAAGGTTTTTTTTTTCTTTGTCTTTTTCATTTTATACAGGATTTTTTTAGAAAACTCGATCAGCGTAGCGGGCGAAGACTGCTAATATAAAATATTTCAATTTTTCCATTTAAGAATTTTTTAAATTAGGAAGAAATTAAGCCAAAAAAATGTAAAGATAATAAAATAAACTTTTAACGCACATTTTATATAAATGCCAGTACAGCTATGTCATAATATCTGCTTAAATTTCCGGACTAAAGCTAAGTATTTCAATTATTACCCGCTAGAGGAAATTAATACTTGAATTGTGTCAAAACCTAGATATCCGGTTACACCTGACTAAAGAATTTTACCCTATTTTTTCTTCTACTTGTCATTAAATTATACCATTAAAACTATGAAAAAAATATTTTTTAACGGAAATGTTTAAAAAAAATAAAAATTACGCTCATATTTTTCAATTTATTTGGATTTTTTTTTATTTATTTATTTTATTATTATTATTTTTTTTTTTTTCAGAAGAAGACAAAAATAAGCTTACTTCTGCGTAAGCTTTACTTCTTTTAACGCTCGCAACAAAGCTAACATGGGAAAAGCCTCTAATCTAAATTTTGAAAAGTAATACAACCAAATGTGAAAATAAAGGGCAAAACCTTCAATATTTAGATGAATTATGACTGAATGATACTCACGTGGAGTGTTAAAACTACTTAAGGGATTTAAAAGACAACCCACTACAGTGGGGTTAACTTCCCCTTGTTACGTTTTTAAGAGGCACAAAAAATTATCTGGAGTTTGTTAAATGAAAAAGTATAGCATCATCTTTGAGTATGGATCTTTTTTTTCGTCTTAAGAAAATAAGAAAATGGGAAATTATGAAGCTGTTTTTAAAGTTAAAGGTCAGATAAGATAGAGTCTTTTGATTTTCTATAGAAAATATATATTTATTGTCAAATTTTACGATTCTACGTAGTAAAAATTTTATATTTCTTTTCTTGATTCCTTTTTAATGCCTGGATAGGAAAGTTCTGGATTACATTATAGATTCCAACAATACTTTAAAGAGATTTTATTATATTCTATAAAAAAAGTACTTCTAGAATAGAGATAGCAGTTTTTTAGAAGTTTTTGAAATGATTGTTCACTATTTTAAACTAATTTCTTTACATAAATGCACTCTATCAAAATATTCATTGCGGTAAATTTATAGAATTTTAATAAATCATCTATAGTATGAGGTATTTAAATATATTTTTCAGCAAGAATGCAACAAACATTTTCAGCAACTTGTAAAAAAGCAACCCGTTTCACAAGTGCAGTGAGTGTCAATACAAGCATGTTTTTATTCGTTTAGGTTCACTTGCCCTCAAAAATTTCATAAATATATAAAATCCCCATTGATTCATATTTTTGTTTCAGCTCTTGATTTATACAGTGGTATATGAATTTGTACTTAATTCAGGATTCTTAAAGGTGCTTACATTTTTCTTTTGATACCAGTATTTTTATAAAGAAAATGTCATAACATGCAATATTAAATTATACACAACGGAATTTTCTTAACTACTGATATTCAAAACTAAAAATGTAAGCACAACTTATAAAAACAAATGTATCAGTAATTACATCCTCAACATATTAAAATTTCAATCAGACTCAAAAAAAATTTCGAAGATGACGAAGAAGAACCACACGCCTGCATCGACATCTTCTCTAATTTGGAAGTTTGACATTTTTCCATTACGGATAAAATATTAACAAAATAATAACATTCCAATGTTGGACAGTATTTCATGTTAATATTGTCCAATATAATGCCAATACAGACAATATTGCCCCGTTATTGTTTTGATACTAGGGAAAATATAATTTCATCATTACAGATGTAAAAAATAAACCTGGAAAAATCTATTGCAATGTTTTTAGAAAGCAACGTCTATATCTTAGATATGTCAGCGTTTCTTTCGTAATAACCTTTAATTTCGATAGTTTTTTATTAAGAATTTTTCAATGAATTTAAAAATAAATAAATAAATAAATAACAGTCTCAAAAAGTTTCAATTTTGATGATATCAAAAAATATTCTCTCTTGTGCTTCGAGTAGAATCAAATCCTGAACGAGCAAAATGTTTTAAAAATAATAAAATATTTCTTTAGAAATTATAGTTTTTCTCATATATTAATCATATATTAAAATAATAATAATAAATAAATGCATCCAATTTTTTTTCTTAAAATATGAATAATGACGCATAGTAAGCTAGTTAAAACAAGCCATCCGCTTTCTCTTCTAATATGAATATAATTTCTATTCTAGTTAATTGAATTTATTAAAGTAACACTCTGTTATTAATGTAAGCTGAATTATCAGTTATAAAACTAAACGAACGTTCCAATCCGACACCTTTTAGTACAAAGATCCACTTTCAGAAGTAGAAGCAATGAAGAGCAAACGTGAAAAAAAATTAAATTTAGATTTGTCTTTTATTAAGTATTTTTTATTAAATTGAGTAAATTTTTAAACATATACAAAATAATAAATTGTAAAAACCCACAGTATATTTGCTTCTTGTACCAGTCTTCAATAAATAACATTTGCGTTAAGTAACTGTGGTTTCTTTTGAAAGTTAAAAATGTTCAGCTGTTTTGTTAAAGAATTATGAAAAAATATATTACTAAATAAAAACATTTAACAAAGGTTTTCAGAAAATAAGAAATATAAAGCTACTGTGCACGTGAAAACAAGAAATCCAATGCTCCTAATTCTAATAATACGCTATCCCAGTTAATCGCATTTATCATAATAACCACTAGATTATTAAAGCAAATTAAAATATCAATTACACTTAACAAATGTATCATACGGATCCCACCCTTTACATGATAACGTTTCGATCCGAAAGCTTTTAATAAAAAGATTCCCTTTTAGAAGTAGACGCGATAAAGAAGAAATGCAGAAGGTTAACTTTAGGTTCATCTTTAATTGAATATACTTTATCAAATTAACTATAATATTAAACATATAAAAAATCATAAATTTTAAGAATCCGTAGTTCTTGCTCCTTGTGTATGTCTTCGATAGATAAGATTTGTTCTAAATAACTGAATGTTTTCTTTAAAATTAAAAATATTATCTTTTATTTAACAAAAATGTAAAAAGGAATTACAAAAGCATTTAACAAAACTTTTCAGGAAACAAGAATTATGAAGCTACTGTACATGTGAAGATAGTACATACACCACTCCTAATTCGAATCATATTTCTATCTCAGTTAATCGCATTCATTAAAGCAATACTCGCATATTAAAACAAGCTAAAATATGAATTAGAGTAGAAAAGGGATCATGAATCCCATCCTTAACATGATAAAGTTTCAATCCGACTCCTTTTAATAAAAATATTCTTCTTTAGAAGAAGACGTGATGAAGAGAAAATTCCGAGAATAATTAAATTTAGATTCGTTTATAATTGAGTATTTTTTAATTAAATCAATGCATAAAATAACTAACTTTGTATTCGTCTGTAATTGAATATATTTTATATAAGATTAATTAAAATTTTAAACATACAAAAAATTTAAACTTTTAGATCCCGTAGTTCTTGTTTCTTGTGCAAGTCTTCAATAGGTAAGAATTGCTTTAAGTAAGTTAAAGTTTCCTTTAAAAATTTAAAAACTTTTCTTTTGTTAAAAAAATATGAGAAAAATATATTTATAAATAAAAGCATTTAACAAAGCTTTTTAGAAAATAAGAATTGTGAAGCTACTTATACGTGAAGATAGATTATCCAATACTCCTAATTCGAATCATACTTCTATCCCAATTAATTGCATTCATCAAAGCAACACTCGGATATTAAACCCAGCTGAAATATCAATTAGAGTGTTAAATGTATCACAAATATCATCCTAAACATGATAACATTTCAATCTGACCCATTAAAAAAAAAAAAAAAAAAAAAAAAAAAGATTCTTCTTTGGAAGAGACGTCTTTTCCAGAAAATAATTACCTTCAGATTCTCTTTGAGTTTTTTTATTAAATTACTCTAGAAAATAATCAACTTTTGATTCGTCTTTGATTGGGTATTTTTTTATCAAATTAATTAAAATTTTTAACACACAAAAAATGATAAATTTTAAGATCCCTTAATTCTTGCTTCTTGTGCAGGTTTGCTATACATAAGATTTATATAACTGAAAGTTTCCTTCAAAAATTTAAAATATTCTCTTTTGATAAAAAAATATTAATAAATAAAAATCATTTAACAATGCTTTTCAGAAAATAAAAATTATGAAGCTACCGTACACGTGAAGATAGGGCATCCACTACTCCTAATTCGAATCATATTCTATCCCAGTTAATCGCATTCATCAAAGCAACACTCGGATATTAAAGCGAGCTGAAATATCAATTAGAGTAGCAAATGTATCACGAATCCCATCCTCAACATGATAATGTTTCAATCCGACCCCTTTTAATAAAAAGATTCGTTTTTGGAAATAGACGTGATAAAGAGGAAGGCAGAAAATAATTAATTTTAGATTAGTCTTTGAAATTATCATTATTATTATTAAATTATTGCAGAAAAAAATTAACTTTGGATTCGTCTTTAATTGCATTTTTTTTAAATTATTAAAATGTTTAACACGTAAAAAATCATAAATTTTAAGATTTCGTTATTCTTGCTTTTTTGCAGATCTATGACAGATAAGATTTAAGTAACTGAAAGTTTCCTTCAAAAATTAAAACCCTTCTCTTTTGTTAAAAAAATAAAAAAATAAATAAACAAAAACATAATAAACAAAATCATTTAACAAAGCTTTTCAGAAAATAAGAATTATGAAGCTACTGTACACATGAAGATAGGACATTCACTACTCTTAATTAGAATCATATTCTATCCCAGATAATCGCATTCATTAATGCAACACTCGGATATTAATAAGAGCTGAAATATCAGTTAGAGTAGCAAATGTATCACGAATCCCATCCTCAACATGATAACGTTTCAATCCAACCCCTTTTAATAAAAAGATTCGTCTTTGGAAGTAGACGTGATAAAGAGGAATGCAGAAAATAATTAACTTTAGATTCGTCTTTGAGTTTATTATTATTATTATTATTATTATTATTATTATTATTAAATTAATGCAGAAAAATTTAACTTTGGATTCGTCTTTAATTAAGTATTTTTTTTTCAAATTAATTAAAATTTTTAACACATAAAAAATAATAAATTTTAAGATCTCGTTATTTTTTATTCTTTGCAGGTCTATGACAGATAAGATTTAAGTAACTGAAACTTTTTTTCAAAAATTTAAAATTTTGCCTTTTGTTAAAAAAACAAACATAATAAACAAAATCATTTAACAAAGCTTTTCAGAAAATAAGAATTATGAATCTACTGTACACGTGAAGATAGGGCATCCACTACTCCTAATTCGAATCATATTCTATCCCAGTTAATCGCATTCATCAAAGCAACACTCGGATATTAAAGCGAGCTGAAATATCAATTAGAGTAGCAAATGTATCACGAATCCCATCCTCAACATGATAACGTTTCAATCCGACCCCTTTTAATAAAAAGATTCTCCTTCGGAAGTGGGAGTGATGGAGAGGAAGCACGCGCCAGATGGCATTCAGCAGGGAATAACTGGAGCAGGAGAGGTGAGGGAAGATAAATGTTATTGATGATGCCCAAAAGAAGGGTTACAGGTTGGTGCCGTGCAAATAAAATAATATGCACTGGGATTGTCTACGAGAGATTCATTCCTATTATTATGCACGACTATGAACTAATGGTTTACAGGGATAGCAAAGAAATTTAGAAAGAAATAACTTGCATGTTTAGTTAAATATTTCAATCCATTTTCATATCATAAGTAATATTAGTATGTTTCTTACACGCAACTAGAAATGGGAATTAATAAGATAGTCAATGTTTTCCTGAATAAATGATACGAAACTTTTAGGGTATGCGACGATATTAATTTTACGATTCTATATCAAAATATAAGGAAGCAGTAAATGCTTAAAAAAATGCATAAGATGTTAGTTGTGTTTTCGAGATTTAAACAAAGTTTCATACAGTAAATATTTGGAAATAAAGTTGAAAACAAGACTTTGCACATTCTTCATATTTCGCATAACGAAAATTTATTTCAAAATAGGGAACTAACTCACCTCTCAGAAATTACCTTTAGAACTTATGTAATAATTTAATGCATTAGCTGTAGTACATCTATATAAATAAATACATAATAGCTTTAAATATTTAAATAATATAGACAACTATTCATTTACTAGCACTTTCTTTAAATTTTGTTATGTGTAAATGTAATTGTTTACATTTTTAAAACTTAATTACAGTAAATTTAAGTAAAAAAAAAATTTTCTTAATTGCACATTTTTCTGTGAATATAGTGAGTAAAATTAAAAGTAATTTTGTATAAATAAAATAATGAATTAAAAAATCTACATAATTCGTTTTGAAAGTTTTTAATTGAAACTATATTAAATGTAATATTTCATACAAATAAGATTGAAACAGCTTAAAAGTCTCATTTTTTAAATTTCATCTAAGTAGTAGGTTAAATGAACAATAAAATAGGGTGTGACTTTCGAAGAGATAGCGGTCTTCATATGTAGAATTTACTAATCAAATAATCATACTTGACATTTTCGAGCCAGACTCTTACTTTCTTAGAACTAGTATATTTTTTCTCATTTAATGCGACAATATTAATTATCCGAACTAGTTATAAATAGTTTTCATGGATGGTTGCCAACTTTGCGCTTTTTTATTTTCACTATTATTTAAAAATAAATTTTTACTTACTTAATTACCTACTTTCGGTTATTAAAAAACAAATCAAAGATTACTATTAAAATATAATGAAAAAAAAGAAGCGCAAAAGTTGGCCGTTATGTTCATGCTTAGCACTTTTTCCAAAGAAAGAATTATTGAAGAATTTAAATCATTATCAAAATGCTTTAGTGGTGATGACAATAACATCAATCAATCTGTATTTTTTTTCTATTAGAAGACGAAGCATTAGATAAATTTTAAATTTCTACTAGACGTTTATTTCCCCTCTACTTATTGATTTTCCTTTACTCTGTAGCGCGCTTTTATAATTTATGCTCAACTGTTCAAGATACTATCAGCAGAATTTGCATGAGTACTAAAGATACATTGGTTATGTTTAGTGTAATGGCTAGATTCCTCTATCAGAAGCTACTGTAAATCCAAGCCATTCAACTCCATCGTTTATTAAAGCTCCTAAATTGCTTGCCTATTGCCAAAGCTTGTATGATTTCAAAAGCCGCCTGAGAAATGCAGAATATTCAAAATCAATCATAGGGTTACCGATTGGTTCCTAAGACGAACAATTCAATACAGATATGATTGCTTGTAAGTATAGTTAGGGAATCCAAGTTTTGAATCTAGTTACGGTTTGCATGATCATTTAAAGTAGATCATGTGAAGGTGAAAACATTTATATCAATAATATTATTAATACAACTGACGGTACAGTATAAAATGTAATTATGATGAGACGGGAAAATGTCACTGCACATTTATAGTAAATATATGAACGTCCTAATAGCACCGTGACCAAACTGTGGCAAAAATTAGAATGCATCATAACCAATTCGCAATATTATTGTCCTCATTGTCGTCATATGTGACGTGATAAATGTTTCATATTAAGTCAATAAGAAACAAATTGACAAATTCGAAATGACTTAAATATTGGTCATTTTGACTTAAGGCCCCACACTAGTCAATGAAAAAGACCCGGATGATAATGTAAAGTCTATGGGAGCGTTCTTTTCAAATATATCGCTTAAATTTTAATATTTTTATATGATTTTTTTTGCATGGGATAGCTGAGGATGCTCCACAACCGGCCTAGTTTTTACTTTTTCAATTTTGGTTTCAGATTATTAAAAAAAATACTTTACATTTCAAAACCGATTTAAACCGGTTCTGAAATTGAAACTATCATAATATAAAAATATATATAATCAAAATTGAAAAAATAAAAACTAGGCCGGTTGTAGATCGTCCTCAGCTATCCTATGCAAAAAAAGCACGTAAAAATATTAAAATTTGAGCGAGATATTTGAAAAGAACGCTCCCACAGATTTTACATTATCACCCGGGTCCTTTTCAGTGACTACTGTGAGGCCTTAACAGTGAGGCACGAAATGACAGTCACACAACTGTCATAATGGGATGCAATAAAGCAATCACAATTTTTCACCATCGTTGTGACTATGGAATTTTTAACTTTTGGTGACGCTTTATGAACATCACATTGAAAGCCGCGCAATTAAAATGGCAATTTAGAGAGAAAAAAATAAATTTTAAAATTATGAATTAACAAAAACTTAATCATAATGATTGCTAAACAAATAACCCGATCAGAAATTTTCCATTCGGGGAAAAAGTTTCCAGGCAAGGAGTCGAAACCAGGATTTCTGTCTTAATACGCACATGCTTGTTCCTGACTTAGATTTGTCCCGTATAGTACACTTGGCATAAAGCTTTGTTATTTTAAGCCAAATATCCCGCTTTTGTATAAACTGTTATAAAGTTCTTTTTTCCACTTCAAAAAAATAACTAAAAGACTGATTTTTAAAAAGCACTGTAAATATATTCTTTTAAAAAGTTCTTGACTTCTAAGAAAAATCTTCCTTTGAGGTGTTTATTTTTTTTTTCACTCACAGAGATATATTTTACCCTTGTCCCCATTTCAGAAAAGGTTATTTGAATGCTATTCTACATATCCATAATTCAATACAACTTGGCACATTTACTAAAATTATCTTTTAATAACACCGTAGCGATCCATTAAGATCATGCAGGGACGAATTAGTCGGGAGTTCACATAAAAAATAACAAACTACTCACCCCCTAAAAACTTGTGGCTAAAACGCTAAGTATGTAAAATAAAAAGTCTCCAACATTTAACATTCATCGCATTTTGCTTTCAAAGGCGGCAATTACTTTTCAGTACCATTGACTCCCGTTGACAGATGCATCCTATAGTATTATAGCATACCCCATTCAAGTAGAGAAGCACCACTCAAATACACTGGAGTACATTAATAAAGGTTCTGGCCCCATCTCTATATGGGGTGTATCTTCATCCCCAGGCCATTAACTTGCTATTACGTAGTAGAATCCCAAGGGTAGCAGGACGGTTAGATTATTGTCCTGGATTAAGTTTTTGACTATGCTTCTGTCAGGAATGGCTTTTCACCTGAATAGTACTCTGCTGTACAGCTTCAAAACAGATTGTCCGGGAGATAACGCCGGTTGCCCGGAATCTGAAACAATGAAACCATCAAGAGAGAGCTGTTCGTTCAAACATACAAATGCAGTGGAAGTCATTTAGCACCATATTCAAGAGGAGTAAAAATTATTCATTATACGCTGACCTTATCGTAAAAAAATTCTGTACGATATTAATAACCTTAATAAAAAAATTAGAAATTCCAATTAAAATTAAGTACATACAATTAAGCGTTGGCAGTATATGCATTATTGAAGATAATATGCAACATGAGAAATATTTTAATTTGCATAATATTTAAAAAAATATTTAAATTTTTTAATTTCTAAATTATATGCTTTAACTCTTTCGACACCGACGTCTCTTGCACATTTTTTTCGGTTGACATCACATTTTCAAAAGATTCACTCTCAATTACACATTATCAAAAATGCTCTGATTAAATAAGCATATTTTATTTTTCTTTATTACTGTGTTAAAGATAAATTTTGCAAAGAAAGATGATGTCCATTCAGACTGGACATGCAAGTGCAAAGGGTTAATACTAATTATAATAGGAAGCAGAAAAATTCGTAAACATATAAATATACATAACTGTGGTAGAAAAGTATTACATCTCTTACATTATCTTGTTCAGGAAACTTTAATTTACAAAATATGTAATCATAATTTTTTAAATAATTTTTTACCATTTTGCAAGTGCAATTATGTAATCTTCGGCACAGATGTCACATACGCACCACAATTGCATGGCATTTTTCTGATGCCAATTTGGCGAAAAATTCGTTCTTAAATATCAGTTACAAATATATTTCTCAATAATTTTCTTTTATTTAAAAAAGGAAATAATAATAAATAAAAAAAGTTTAATTAATAACTATAGAACAAAATAATTTATTTTATTTTAAAAAAGAAAATAATAGTGGATAAACAATTGATTAATAAATAAGCAACGAACGGTTAACATGTGAGGCATACAATCGCCATTTTGCTGCAATCGCATCTTTGTGGTGCGTATATGATATCTGTGTCTAATCTTTTTTGCAAAACGGCAAAAAGAAAAAACTCCTAAGGTAATAAATGGATACTATTCCATGAAACCAGAAACATGTTTTCCCATTCCATAATCATCATTAAATCCACTTTAGAAAAAAAATATATGTAAGTTGCTAAATTTCAGTATGATTAAAGTATAAGAAGCTCTCGTGTGATTAAATTGTTGAGATCTAATTTTCAAGCAATATTACTAATTTGTATTTTAGACGGAGCCATTTAAAGTAGCCAGCATCTTTCAAAATTATATCAACTATCCATAAAAATAAAGTATTAAGTTTTAATTTTTAACATTTTCAATAAAAAAATCGATACATTATTATTATTTTTGATGAAAACCTTCAAAATACACCAGACGACGTCGATCATTAGTATGAAAAGTGTTCTTCTTTTGCGATCTATCCTTTAAATATATGACTTTCTTCAATTCATAACTTTTCATCCCTCGATTACATACTCTGAGGGATTTCTTTGTTCTCAAACGAGCGTCTTTTTATTCAGCTCTCAGACAATAAAAGTTTTTTTTTCTAAGACAGAGAAATCTTTTTGAATTTCCATTTTCATAACATTTTGAGTGAATTATACCTTTATAACAAAAATCCCATATTTAAATGAAATATTTACTTTTTATAGTTATTTTCTTCTTTTGGTGCTTCTATTTTCACATTTAAATAAATTTAGTTTTTGTTTCAAGATTAAATCAAAAGTATTACCCATCTACCTTCTGTCAATAACATTTATAATTTAAAAATTTATTTGAAATAATTATTTTGTAGATTGGCAGCTTTTACTTTTATATTTAAAGTTTAAGAAATCTTATCTATAAAATACTAAGTCATGTAAAGATTTTTATTGCTGTAATATTTAAACACCTTTAGTATTTTAAAGTACGTATCCAGTTTCATTTGCTTTTTGGCATATTACAATAATGGCAATGAGTTTTTCAACATCACTTTAAATTGATGCTTGAAGATCTTTCAATTTAAGATACATTTTAAAATATTCAGACTTTCAATGCTATAATCAATTTTTACTAATTATTTTTTTCATTTTTGCCCGAATTATGAAGATTATTTTAACCATTCCGAAGGCAGTGAGAAATATTTATCTCACTTAATTTTAATCCACAAATACCAAATTTGTACGTACAATTTTGAATAAAATTATTCTTTTACAATGTACATGGCGAGGACCAGTTAGTTTTTAATTACATCTTTTTTGAATTCTTGCGTCATCAAGTATTTTAACACTCGAGAAATAGAATTCATTTGACTTTGAATATCTTTAAAAGAAAGCTTTTTTCCAGCATCAAATAATTTTAATATGTTTGAAATATAATGTAATTTCAATTTACAAACAAAGTGATATTTTTTGCTAAACCCAAAACATAAGACACTGTTATTAGGCTTACAGCATACTCTACAGAGGAGTTAGAATCAATGAAACATTGCGACAGACAATTTTACAGAACGCAAAAAAATCCGAACAAAGTTTAAGTTGAAATTAACAAAACACCACTGAACTTCATCACAAAAATGTATTATTTCTACATGAGAAATAAACCTCTGTCTTCACTGATATAGGTTGCAATATAGCAATTGGCTGCCAGCAAAATGCGATATTTTCATTACATGATGAAGACATGAGATGAGGAAAAATCGTTCGAGAGAAGTTAGTCCGGGACAGATGGCGTGGGACATTCTAATAACTAGCCGTGATTGGGATACAAATCGAGTTTTAAACGAACAGCCAACATTTCCAGAAAACACAAAATGAACGTAAAAATGTTGGATGTATTTCTATCTTTTCGCAAAGAAAAGTCAGGAACGAGATGAACAATGAACGGGAGACGGTTCGTCAAGTCGTGAGAATCCCTTTAATGCGTTTTGACTATAACATTTTAACTCTAGATATTTCACTGTACTATAGGCATTTCGCGATTTGGGTAGAATGCATGTAGAGGTGCACTTTACCATCATATTTCCTTATCATCTTTTAGAAGGCGCTACTTTCATTCTAGGTTTTAAATTTTCCTAAAAAATGAATGACTTTGAAACACAAATTCAAAAACGCTGAAATATAATGATGAGAATACAGATAAATTGCATTGTTCCAGAATTTAAAATATTTCTTCAATTCAGCTTACTTTAAATATACATTACATTTACCAGGCTTTTTGATATATAAGTCAATTATGGAATGTATTAGTACTTTATTACTCAGTATTTGGCACAAGAGTACTTCTTAAGAACAAGCTAAAACATAATTAGAAAGTGAGTTATCTATTAAATTTGCCAGAAGATAACTCTTCCATGACTAGTACTATTTATATGCTCCGTAAATGATTATTATTACCTTTTATTATTTTTACTCTGCTATATAGATAAAAAGGTTACTGTCACAAATAATCTTTTCTTTAATTCCATATACATACTTTTTGTTACATTTTATCAACAGCAAAGTTAGTAAAAGGTATAAAACACAGCACGAAAAATAGGAAGGTTCTACAACAGGGGAAACTTCTTATTGAAGCCAGTGGAATTCTAACCCAACACTCACCATGGTGGCAGACGAGCACCTTAAACATTGGGCCACGGCCGCCCTTCGCCTAAAAGAAATTTTAAAAATGTATGCACAAAAAAAATCTAGCAAATCATAATTTCTTCTTTATTGTTTAATCTGTTTTTGACATACCTATTTCATCCTTCAGTCAACGTATAATTATAATTCTTTTTGCCAATTATAAAGTCGATAAGAAAAGCAGAATGATAAGAAATACCCACAATTAAGCCTTTGGAAAGCAATTGATAAATAGGTAGCCTTCAAACTTCATAAACTGGTCCGAAATCCTTTATTTGTTTCATATATTTTTACTAGGATGTTACATGTTTTTATTAAGAGTTTTTTTTTTAAATATATTATTTTATTATAAATTTTATATTTTATAGTTTTGACACTATAAAGCAAGTTTAAACGCAAAATAAAACTTCACATTTACATGTATTTGAACTTAATTTATCATTAAGCTTTATCCATTTTTTTAAAACAAAGTGACTACTTATAAATGATCTTCATTAAAAACGCTACTAGAAAAGGTTAAATTGCAGTGTTTCAAAAAGCTCATCACTTTAAAAAAGCATTTTTTTCACCTTTTCGCTTTTATAAT
The DNA here is from genome assembly GCA_964019185.1 of Maratus speculifer. Taxonomy (NCBI): domain Eukaryota; kingdom Metazoa; phylum Arthropoda; class Arachnida; order Araneae; family Salticidae; genus Maratus; species Maratus speculifer. The sequence goes on from OZ025299.1 coordinate 253,819,393, forward strand.
ACTGTATTCAACATTTACCTTTATGCTCAAGCAATATCTCCTGAATTTAATCGTCAATAAGCAGCGTAATAAAAAACTAATTTTCAGTGATTTAAAGTTATTTTCCAAATAAGATTAGCAGATGGGGGAAATCTAGTTCTCTTTAAAGCTAAAACGAATGCATACAATTTTTTTTTTAGTTTATGAGTACTTTAAACACCTCTCGACATAGAGGGTAATTTAGCAGGAATTTATGACCAAGACTGATTGCTGGAGGCTGTTATTTTAACAAATTTTCTGTTAGATTCTAAATTAAACGATATTAAATAGAAGTTGCCCCTCCAAACGCGTTTAACACTCCCATCCTTGCATTCCCTTCCAAACTGCAAAAGCTAGTAGCAGTGTAGCTTGAGCGGCTGTATCTTCCACATAGACGACGTAATTAAGCTATATTTCACGGAAATGTTGCTGAAATTGTTAGCGTTCACGCGCGATTTCAACACAGTCCATTAGACTGTTATTAATGGTACGACCGTTTCTGAATTAATGGTCGTTTTAAATTAATGCTCGCCGCAAGAGAGTGTTACAGTTAACCGCTGCGGCATATGCGAGCGATAACTGCCTGTGGAAATGGAAATGGTTTTATGGTCCCGCAATATACATATATTTGAACAAACTCTCGACTTCAGATGTACATCAGGAAAGAGACGGTAAAATAAAAATAACAAATACAAATTCTAAAATCTTATTCATATCTCCAAAAATTTTATTTCCAGAAATTCAATGCTCGGAAGAGATGCTGAAAATAAGCTCTATTCTGCAAAACAAACAGAATCAAAACGTGAGATAAATAATTGGTTTTAAAGCGATGCACTTTTAATAAAAACTATACAAGATGCTACAAATGCGATTGGACAAACTTTTAGAAGCAGTAGGACATACTTCAAGAAATAATTATTGCATGGAAAATTATTGTCGAAATCCACTTATTGAACCAAATATGTTACAGGGTGTCGCACTTCAATCCGGTCACTGAGTCATCACAATAATGTAGATAGTTTATCAAAACACAAATACAAATATGTTCCTTTTTCTGAGACAGGGTTACAATACCAGAATTGTTTCAAATGACTGTCATTCAAGTCTAACTAACATTGAGTTAGCTGTATTATCTTTTGAAATTTAGATGGCAGCGTCACTGATTGAATTACAGTGTGTTTCTAACACTTTTAATGGTGTCATCAATTTTAACAGAAAGCAAAGTTGGTCTGTTGTATACATTGCTAAAATAGTTTCCTTACTGCTAGAATTATGAATGAAAATTCTTTATCGGATTAAAATGAGACACCCATGTACGATATAGCATACAACTGTTTATGTATATTTAACAATAGAGATTCAAAAACCTAGAATAGACAAATGATAAAAATGTTCTATATAAGTCAAGTAATCAAGGTTTTTTTCATGAAAAGCGTGGGATGTGGGTTTTTTTTTTTTTTTTCGTCACTTGCATTAATGTATCAAAAATTATGTTTTTCGAGTTGTGTCACTTCGAAAGTAAGAGTGTGATGTGATTCGGTAAATGTGAAGAATAAGGAAGTTAAAAGAAAATAACTTTTTATAGACTAATGAAGTAACATTATTATTTTCTATTTTTGAAAGCTGTCCTATATGTAGGACTAGGGCCCGATTTCATATTATAAGTTATGTAATACGTCAAATTTGCCATTGCTCAGCAGCCATACATACAGTATGCCCACCAAAGTCCCTTGCCAGATTTTAAACTTCGAAACGGCTGTTTTTATATTCATAAAAGAAGTGTCTAGATGAACAGTAAAGTAACCATGCACTACTAAATCAAACGGTATAAGGTACCACCTGGGGGAAAGCTGCGGAGTTAGCATTAACATCTCAAAAGCGGAAAAATAGGAAAAAAGTAAATTACAATGTAGAACATCATCTATTTAGAAAGAAAACTCAACTTGAGGAAATTAATGCAAAGAATAAGAAGGTTAAAACGTGCATTTTCTTCGTGGTTTTCTATCCTGTGGCGTCACGAGACTTGAACAAAAGGAGAAAATATTATCTTTTGGACAAAACCGCAATGTAGTACAGTCTTATTGCTTGCGATTTCCAACCAAAAGGACGGCGGTTCAAACCCTGAGGTTTGCATTCCTTCTACTGATCGTCTCTATAAAATAGCGTCCTATCAGATTAATGCAACTTACACGTTGTGATCGAAATTTTTGCAGTATGTAAATGCATAAGAAATTTCACTCCTGTTCACCTGAGACAATTATAAACGAGACATCTTCTCCAAATAATTGCGTATGGCGGTTTCGAAGATTGGCCTTCACGTTCGCCTGATCTGATACTACTGGCCTTTTTTGGTATATGAGACCGATCCCCAAACATTGCAGGACCTTAAACGACTCATTATGGACGCCTGTACCAATGTGCCTGCCTCTAAGCTCCTACGTGTGTAACGTGAAAACCAAACAAGGATCCAAATGTGCATTGCAACGGACGGTGAGAAGTTTGAACATCTCAGATAAAGGCATAATGATAAAATTAGTTGTTTTTACTTGCCCATCATACTTAGTATAGGGTATCTTATAATCGTTTTAATTTTTTTTTCTTTTTTGATGGATTTGCACGTTTCAGACACAGTAGATACACAGTAGATCCCGAAAAACATTTTTTGAAAAAAAAAAAAAAATTGCCGTCGGTCTGTGTGTCTGTAAGTACTATCTTCCGAATAAACAGAAGTAGAGACTTGAAATTTTATATGTACTTAGCATGTAATAATGGGAAGAAGTCTATTAAATATCAGTAACCTCGACTATCCGGAACTATTTTTTTCGGACTCTAGAAATATTCGGTCTGATGTACATACCAATACTAATAAATACTAATTAATACCATCTGTAAATACTAATTTTCGACATTGTTTATTTTAAGGAGTAAATATAAAAGACAATAACGAAACATAAATTTTGTACCAATAAGGAAGTGAATCGAATAATTAGTTGCCGAGATATTTGTAATCATGTTTTCCACTCTATTTAAATTTTCAAGACCGTGTTTTTTATTCAAATTTCAATTCAAAGATATATTTTAATTGTACATGTACATAATTGAAACATGTCTTTTTTGATTGTTTTACTTTAATTTTCATTCAGCAAATTTAAAAATATTTACTTTTGAAAATGTGAATTTTTTAATAAACGTTACATCAGTTTTTTTCAAACTCTTACTTAATTTTTTTATTAATATTTTTAAAAATGCTGAATCAAAATTGAAATTTAGATACCTATGTTTATTTGCATGTAAAAAATTTGAAATTCTACAATAATATTTTGAGTTATAACGACTTTATACTACTCCACATTTTTATTAAGTTTTGAATTTAATTTTTTTTTTAATTCTGAGAAATTTTATCATGTGATTTCGTTTACAAATAATATATTTAACCACCAAAAAAAAAATAAATAAATAAATAAATTAACTCAATAAATAAAAATTATTTAAAAATGTATCCCGCACCCCTTTAAAGGACGTTTCTTTTTTTCTTAGTTCTCAAAATACTTCAAAAATCTATGCTTAATTTAATATTTTATGTGATAAAAACAGACGAACTGTGAGTAAAATTTTAACACTTTATACAAAATTAAGTACATAATTTAGAAAAAATTTGAAAACTGAGAAAAACAGAGACATTTTTTAAGAAGTGTATACAAAAAATAGATGTTTAAAATATTAATTTCCGGAGGAGATACTAAATTTATTAAATTAAGATTATATTAGATTTAAATATACTAATGCATCAAACGCCCATAGACTTTACATTAGTTAGGGGAAATTCGGAAGCTGGGTGACCAGCTCCCTTAAAAGGGTGGCAAGAAACTTTAGTGGGCATACTGTATATAAGACTTGAATGATTAAACTTGAAGAGAAATTTCGCGTTTTTTTCCACTCAAATTCGCCAGATAAAAAAATTAAAAAAAAAAAACCAAAATCAAAAATCAAAAATAAAATAAAATAAAAATTACCGAAACTGAACGTAAAATAAGTATAAATAAAACAAATCAAACTTAAAATATATTTTAATATCAGAACAGATTGAAAAATGCGATATATTACGTACTAAACGCAATAAATCTGAGCTGTTCTGTATTCAGGACGATGATAATGTATGGCTCAAGTTAGTATGGGTCAAGAGAGCTATGAATTTATAATAAGAAAATGTTATAACATTTTAACTAAAGCACAAGTTTAAATTCTTTTTTTTTTTTTTTTTTTTTTTTTTTTTTTAATAATTATATATACATGTCTCCATGACCCTCTTTGTATAAGTAACATCTATATTTTTATTTACTTTTTTAGATAAAGCACTTAAAACATTTTTTATAAAACACATCCTTAGAAGATAATTTTAAAAATTAAATTAAATTATCTACAAATAAATTTATTTATTTATTTTTGTATATTTTTATTTACTTACTTATTGCATCATATGTCTCTTTTCTTTTTCTGCCAAATAAACTAGTTCCTAAAACATCAATTTTAAAGTTATATTTCCAAATCTAAAAACCTTTCATTGTTGTTCAAAATCATGTGACAATTCATTAACTTCGAAATACTTATTTTTGTAAAAGTTTCGGAATTTAAATTTTTATATTACTCCAACATCTTATATGATCATATGGGTCAGTCCACATCAAACCAACCAATGGAAAAAATTTGAGGTCTTTGGATTTTCTTAATTTTTGGCTCAAATGTTGTACAAGAATAGTAGATAAAAAATACAAATTTGAAGATTTTTTTAACCATTTGTTTTTGAGTTATTAATTTTTGAAATTTTCAAAATTTAATGAAATTTGTATTTTTTGGTGTTCTTTAATTTTCTGTAACTTGAGAACTATTTGACCTAAAGAGTTGAAATTTAAGTCATTGTTTTCAGTTTTTTATGCTGTTTCATGGGATATATAGCATGACCAAATTATTTTTAAAAAATATTTTTTTATGTAAAAAATGTATATAAAATTTTTAAAAATTCAAAATCGGAATTTTTGATTTTGTTTAAAAAAATATATTTAACACCCTTTTAGCAACTTTTGTGCCAAATTTCATGATGGAACTCTTATGGTATCATAAAGAAAAAAATTATTTTCTATATCAATGATCGGCCAATTTCCGTAAAAAAATCTCATATTTTGTTAAAAAGCAAATTGACTATAAAAGGTAGTCCATTTTTGTTTCCAATGTTCATATTTCTCATTCATGCAAGTCAAGTTCAATTATCAAATAAAATTTTAGTATGTAATTCGCTAGGTTTTATTATTTTGTTAAACACATAACAGTAAAATTTTAAAGTAATCAAGATAATTAGTATTTTGTGTAATTGACAAGCTAAATACTTTTTTAATTTATTTTCTTGGAATTTAAATAGATTTTTTTAAATTATTCTTAATTCTTTTAATTAAATTTTATGTTTAAAAAATGAATAAATTGGTAATAAATGAGTTAATGAAAGAAAATCTCAAAGTAGTATACAACAAAACAAATTATGCTCCTGAAGTTGAATGCTTTCACAATCACAATGAGTCGCACTCAAACATTAACATGTTTGTTTTCTGCTGAAACCTGCATGCCTTTCTTACAAGGCTTTTGAAATCGCCAGTTTCTCTAAAATCTTTATAAGTCTATTGCTGTCTGTTTATAACTTGTACAATTTAGTTTTTTTTTTTTTTTTTTTACTATAATTTCTTTGAGTTGAATGTGGATTTGTGTTATAAAATATTAAGAGGGAAGTGGCTTTAAACTGAAAATGGATAAAAAAATAGAATAAATTTTGTTATAATCCATTCAAAAAGCAAGAACACTAGGTAAGTAAAAATTTAAGAAATATTACATTGTGGATGACATTAAAATATGGCATTGGAAAAGGCATGAAAATCTGCACTCATTGCCGCTTACAATTAGGCAAGGAAAAGCATCCCTCAAATTGTGAAAATGACATTGATACTAATTTTTCAGACATTCCAAACAATGACAATCCAAAACCAGGTTGTAGTAAAGATGACCTTGAATTCATGCATGTCGAATCTGGTTTTGATAATTTGAATGCATCATTAACATCTATTGGAGAATCACCTATTATTAAAAGTAAATGTAAAAATAGTAAAAGGTACTTCTTTGAAGAAATTGTGGTGTATGTTGCTGGTGCCTGAATGAGTGGTGGATGGCATGTGTTTTCACAAAAGGTCAGGTGGAAGAAGATGTTAAAGTTTCTTTCCTTCATCCAAGCGAACCATCTTCGTCATTCTCTTATCCTAGAAATTCAGACATTTTCACAATACCAAAATACTTTATTTTATGCATATCACATCCAATCACTGCAACAGGCGGAACATACACAGTACCCAAAGAGGAAATGTAAAGAGCAGGTCAAATTTTACATAAGAAGAAAAAATACTTGTACTAAGATCTAAAAATTGAGCTCCACCGTGCCAAACTGAGTACGTAATTTGTTAAGTTAAAAGATTTGTTTATTAAATATCTAAAATTTATTATTTGTCTTTTAATAAAACAGGCTATTCTTAAAGTTTTCCAATTTGTATTTGCTCCTATGAAGTAACACTTCGGGCTAAACTGTGCAGTATACTGTGAAGTATCTTTTTTATTACAGATTTATATGAACATTGATACAGAAAATATTTTTTTTCTGTATGATACCATAGGAGTTCCATCATAAAATTTGGCATAAAAGTTGCTAAAAGGGTGTTAAAAATAATATATTTTTTTCAAGAAAATCAAAAATTCCGATTTTGAAGTTTTTAAAAATTTATATAAATTTTTTTACAAAAAAAATATTTTTTAAAAATAATTTGGTCGTGTTATATATCCTATGAAACAGTATAAAAAACTGAAAAAAAAGATGCAAATATTAAATCTCTAGATCAAATAGTTTAGAAGTTATAACCGATTAAAGATTACAAGACTATACAAATTTTGTAAAATTTTCAAAATTTCAAAAATTTATAACTTTAAAACGAATTGTCGAAAAAAAATTAAACTTCACAATTTTAATCTCATACGTAAGTATAATAAACTGGTAAAAAACCAGAACAATCTAAAACATTAACATAAAAAAATATTTTTTTATTGGTTGATTTCATATGGAATTACTCATATTAGGAAAAACATTCTCCATGTTTAAATGATAATAATTATTATTATTATATAAAAACATTTGTTTACAACTAACACTTAACCACATATGAATTTTCAGTGTTTTCCTTCACTAAAAAAAAAAAAAAAAAAAAAAAAAACCCTGCATTTTTAATGCAAGAAATCATTGAAAGTTAAAAAAATTCATAGTATCAGGATCGGTAAGTTTTGATCGCTATTGCAGGAATATATGTTGTTATTGCAGTTTTTGTTTGTTTTATCTTATTTATTAGAACGTGAAGATTTTTATTTTAATATTGCTTACTAAATGACGATGCTCTAACCACTCAGCACTGTAGCAACAGACTGGAATGCTGTTGTCCCATGTTCGGTTCCTGCCTCTGGCTAATTTTTCACTCCAGTTGTGTTTATTGCATTTATTGTTTGTATGTCTGTTTATTATTTGTTTATACCTTTATGATTTGAATGCAGACGTTATATGTGTGTGTATGTGTGTTTTAATACATATTGTAGATCGACGAAACAGCAAATCTATTCATTGTTGTCCCGTCATCCTAAACTACTTTAAAGATGGCTTATGACTTTCCTCAACTAGGTTAATTAGTAAAAAATCGTAAACTCAGGCATCGGCTGGAGTAGCTTAGCGGTTGGAGTAACGGCCTGGAATGCCGTGGTTCTGTGTTCGATTCCTGGCTCTAGCTAAATTTTCACTCCAGTTGGGTTTATTGTATTTATTGTTTGTATGTACCTTTATGATTTGAATTCAAGCATTATTTGTATGTGTGTGTGTTTTAAACGTCAAATTGTTAAAAACAGACTATTGCATATACTCCTGTATAAATCGATTTCTAAATTCGAGAAAAATTTATGTTGCGTACCAATATTGAAATGTTGCTATCTTCTTCTTATTTAATATAAGCAAATTCTGCATTTAGATAAGTTGAATAAAAGTATTTTTTTTAATGCGGGTATTCAATCTGTTTTTCCTCTTGATTTTGTGGTCAACTTATGCATGAGTATATACGATAATTTAATTAGAATTGATCATTTAAATACTATGGAATTTGCAATTATTTCCCACTGTGTGGATCTTTCAATACGCCTCGAGTGTCTTTGAAAGTTAATTAAAAACCCATCCAGAAAAACTACCAAGACGTCGGTCTAACTGTGTGACCCCATTTCGAATTGCGCTGAGCTCTATGCCAAGTTTAAACTTTGAAAAAGCGTTTTGTTTTAGCTGTACTGTAAAAAGAAAAGATTATTACCGCGTTAAATTTAGTTTTATGAAATGCCAAATGAAGTTTAAATATGCACTATTTTTATTGTCACTACCAAATTATTATTATTATTTTAAAAATAAAGATATTATTGAAAAAAGTGTTATACAGAGTAGCAATATTTGATGTTATTTAAGCTTTGAACTTTTATGATACAGTCATTTATGCTTTCTAGTATATATACCCCGTACTATCTTGTACAGCATTTTATGAAATCTTATTATTCTTTTAGCAGCCATTTTTTAAATAATACGGTTAATAATTCATGTATTTACTGAACGGAACCCTCTAAGCGCGAGTAATACTTGCACTCGACTGTTTATTTAAAATATTGTCTTTATCAAAAAATCGATTAGCACATTATATAGTTTCTGAATAAGAAAATATGCCAAATGGATGCATTTGAGAGCAAAAATGAATTTAAAAATTAGTCGTAAAATAAGCAGTTTGGATTTGAGTAACATTTAATACGATATTTTTTTTTTCTTCTACTCATATTTTTGTTTAATTTTTTATGCTATGAGAAATGGTCCTGTCAGAAACTCGTCAGTGTAAAAATTCTAGATATTATTGAGAACATAATAAATTAATATGTATGATATAATAAATTAAAGCGGATTTGATATCTTGTGAATTGACGAAACTGTGGCTTTTTTTCTTCTGTAATCCCCCCCCCCTTTCTTTTTTGTTTTCGTTTTTAATTTTTGCGTTAAGAATTGTCCTATCAAAGACTTATCAATACAAAAGTTGTAGATAATATTAAAAGATTTATAATACATTTAATTGGATTTGATATCTAGAGAATTGATGAAGTTATGATTTTTTTCTCCCTAAGATCCTATTTTTTCGCCCCTTGAGCCCCTTTTTAATTTTATCAAAAATATGCCATTTTTGGCCCTTTTTTGAAAGTAATAATAACTTTAAACTGATTCGATATCCATTTTAATTAAGAAATTGTGGGAGTTTTTTAGTTTACACAAAAATCTTCTTTTTTGTACCTCCTTCGTCCGATTTTGCTCATTCACGAACGTGCCAAGATTTTATGCTCCTTGATTTTATTTATCAGTTTGGAAGCGATTTGAACAGAATTATGGAAGATATCGTGTCCGTAAAAAAGTGAAATAGATATATAGATAGATAGATAGGTATACAGAGAGATAAAGTTTTTTACTAAGGCTCATTTTGGGTTCAGGGGTCGTGATCGGTGTAGATCTGATTTTTTTTTTTTTTTTTTTTTTTTTTTTTTTTCAGAAGTTCCAATATAGAAGAGAATGTAGTAGGCAGTATTTCATACGAAATCTATCTAAAAACCAAATAAAAATGTCTCGAAAAATTAAAAAAATTCCTGAACGAATTCCAAATAAATGTTATTATAAAGAGGACATATTTTATTATAATGGGATAAAATATTGAAAGCAAATATCTCTTATCAATGTGGAAAAATCTTCGCGAAATTTGGAAAAAAAAATCGCATAATTAAATCAAAAATTGATCAAAAGATCCAATATTGGGATGCGAGATACATACTGCAGATATAGAAGGCATCTTTTTGCCAAATCTTGTAGTTCTGCGCGCAGCGGTCTCTTCAAAACTCAACACATAAAGGCACTGACAGACACACACACATACTTGTATATTTATTATATAAGTAAGACGTCGCGTAAAATTTAAATTTTGTAACTTCTGCAAATAAGTATCTGTTTTGGCATAAATGGCTTTTAAAATGGTAAAGAGCTTTGAAACTTTTCAAAAATTTAAAGTATCGCTAAAACTGTTGGTTTAGAATTTTATTTATTTATTTATTTATTTATTTACTTATTTAGTCTGCAAAAAGAGGACACACCCTATTTATCTCCATAGGAAGTAATCTGTTGACAAATAGCGTATACGATTAGTCTCGTTCCAGATCGGTTAAGTGAGTTATAAATCAAAACTACTTATTACTTTTATTTTGTAAATAATATGCCATTTAAAAAAAAAATTATGCAGATCTTATTAAATTTCATGATAGAGTAAATCAAATATTTTGATAAATTTCCAGTTTTAATTTCAACATATCCAATTATTAAAAATCGGAAATGTAAAAAACATAAAGTAAAATAAATTCATAGCTATTTCGAAATCTGCCTATTAAAACGCAAATCTTAAACACATTTTTTAATGTTCACTTTAAATTATATTATTTACAAATAAAAAATAGCTCAGTAGTAAAAGATAAATAATAGAAAAAACTTGAGTAAGTTCGGTAAAAAGAAAATCTATTTATCAGGCGCACATTAATTTCAAAGTTAATTAAATTTAAATTCATTTAATCTGAAGACTTCGTTAGTTTTCAAAGTGGGATACACTCCAGCTCCCGGGGATGAGGTTAAAAAATATATAATGAAAGGTGAGGTAACTACAATAAGGTATCCGCGTTACTCTTTTTTATTTAAAGGGAGAAAAAAGCGTTAGCAATACCGTAGGAAGCTCTTTTTTTCTACTAAAAAGTAATTGGCTGAAAATTTCTTGCAGGTACTACTAGCGCGAGGTAAAGAAGTTGGAAGATCTTATTAAGTAAAAAAGTTTCTGTCTGCTGTCAGGATGTCCTGCAAATTTACGGAAGCAGCATATTGAAAGCCTAAGAGAATTACGAAGTAAAAGAAGAATGTGGTAAATTAAACCAGCTCTTTGTGTAAAAAAAATGAGACAATCTGTGTATGGTATCTATTTTCTAGTTTCTTTATAAAAAAAAAAAAAAAAAAAAAAAAAAAAAGTTTTAGTTTTCTTAAAAAGAAACTGTTGTTTTTCATTGAATAATATATAATCGGCAGAAAATTGATTTTATAACGATGCAACATTCATTAAAAACAGATAATTCATTAGTTTTAGTCATTTTATCGGAAAATAAAATGAATAAAAATGTTTCAGTACAACTTTTTTATCCTGGGTGGACGGATGCGGAGTGTTTTACACCCGAAAAATGGATTCCGGGTTTAATGGTTTTTATTTTGTCACCAATAAATATAAATAATAATCGTCACCATATTTAATCGGAGACGATTGTTACGAATTCTGCGATTAAATGAGTAAAGCATTATTTTTTAAAAAGTAATGGTGCCAATTGTAAAAACCATATGCACTCCAGGTCTATGAAGCCGGCGTACATCCTTCCGGTTTAATCAGATTTGTTACGAACTATACACGGTGATCGCAATTAAATTAACAGTACTCAAAATGTTCTATAGCCCTCTAAGCGTTTGGCCCGTAAAATTCCGTACACTAAGCTCCAGGTTTCACTGCAATATAAGCAATGTTTAAGATATTATAATTCTATAAATTTAATGAATTTTCAAAGCATTGAAGAATGATTAAGACTCTAAAGGATTACATTTATATTCCTAAATAAGATTTTTTATGTAATATTGAAATAATTATATTTTATTAGCATTTAAAGCAAAATTCAGAGAAAACAACATTACAATTTTACCCATTTGCAAGACGCTTGGAGGGATAGGGCGATCTAATTGAGAGAATTTCTCCAAATTTTGTGGGAAGATTAAACAAGACGAGGGACGAATCACTTCGAGAAAAAGAATAGTTCCAAATGTCACCACAAGGAAATATGTGGCGCTGTGTAATAGAAAAGAAAGTTTTAAAAAATACTCACCCGTATCTGTAAGGGGACAGTCCCCTTAGGGACACATATTGGTTCTGCTGATGACGAGCTGTTATTGTTGTAGCTCGAAACGCGTCCTGATTTGATATTTTCGTTTCATGGCGATTTATACAAAGTGTATTATTGTTATTAATAATTATCGCCAATGTTATCGGTGAAATTTCACTTTTTAAATCAAGTTTTCTTTTAAATATGAACAAGCGTGGTCTAGTTATTGAAAATTTGTGGAATTAAAAAGCGAAATATTCCCGTGATCGATGTTAAACTAGATTTTAAAATATAAGTTACACCCCGTTTTCTGTATCTAAATTACAAACAAATGGATTCAAAAACATCAAAATTTAATAAACTGTTTCATAAATAATTAATTGTTTGATATTACACAGTTTTGATACCCTGCACAATTTACATAAAATATTTCAACATTTGAAGTACGTCCGATCTTGAAAATAAAAGATAGATTTAAGTCCGTGTGTCAAATGATAGTTTTTTTAAAAAGATTTATATTTATGGAGATATATTGGTCACATTTTTAAAAGTGTATCGTTATTTAATTGTAATCTCAAGAATTGATAAAAGTGGAAATTATATTCAACATAGTAACTCTTTCAAGGTCAAAGTATTTTCGTTTTAAAACTGTTGAAATAATTAAACTTCAACGAATAAATTCATTTGAAAATAATAATAATAATCCTTTCCTTCACGTATATTATCGCAGCAAATTTTTATAAAAACAAAAATGAGCCATCTGGAATTATTATTAAGTGTTTCCCTCCATGCAGGTGCTTTCATTAAAAGGATTAAAAAGAATCCTTTTATACGTAAAAAATTTTATAGCTGATACATATCTAAGAAAACATACAGTATAATAAAAATTACTTGTAATTGTTTTAACTAAAATAAAAAAAAAAAATACAAATAAAATAACCATAAATGAAAATTTAAAAATTTTTAATTGGCACCGATAAAAATAAGGTTAATAAGGAATATACCCTACTTTTGTTGTAATTCATGCGTGATCTCACATTTCTGCACTACAATCAACTATCAGATTGTCAAACACAGGAATTGGAAACGATAACTATGCACAAATCAATCCTTTTTCCCAACACATTGAACGAACGCGTTGAAGGGACTTAAAGAGCAGCAATTTTAAAGTTGTTCAAATCATGCTTGATGGAATTTAGATCTGAAATTCTAGCTGGACAATCCCTTCTTTATTATATTAATCATCAACACAGCTGAAGACAAGCCCAAATCGATGCGGTCGAGCGTTATCGGCCTTATTATGGAGTCATCTCTATAATCCTAGCGTAGAATATCACGTGTGAACGAAGGGTCTTATCCAAATATCCCTCAGTAATTTTTAATGAAAAATATAAAATTTGGTCTGATTTCCGTCATGTTTTCTGCCCAGACAGTGTTTTATCCTTCTCTTTAATACATCTTAATAATCATACGTAATAATTATTAAATGCCACGTGAAAGTTTCTTCCCAAATGTGAATGTTCTTTTTCTATAATTCTATATTAAAACGTTGGATTGGTACTACTTCTGCTCTGTTTCGATCATACAGACTGAATTAGACTCCTTTAAAAACCTGGACTCGTGTGTACCCTTCCCCACACACAAATGTCTCCCCATTGTTGTGAAATTTCTTATTTTTAACCGACTTCCAAAAAGGAGAGGAGGTTATCAATTCAACGCGTATTTTTTTTTATGTATGTTCACCGATTACTCCGAAACTATCCAACCAATTAACTTGATTTTGGTGTTAAATGAGAGAGCTTGCTCTCGAATTGGTACCACTTCCGTTTAATAGAAATTGGTTTAGTACTTTTTTAGTAATTAGGCAAAAACTAATAAAATTAGTGATTTCTCGCAAATTAGTAGTAATATGGATGTCGAACATACTTACCGATGCCGGGATGGCCGAGCGGTCTAAGGCGCTTGATTTAAGATCTGGTTTTCGAAAGGCAGTGTGGGTTCGAACCCCAGTCCTGACGTACGTGTATACAATAATCTTTTCCGTATTATAATTTTTAAATATATATTTAACAAGTTAAATACTAATTATGCTATTAGGAATATTATGTATTTAACCGTTACCACAGAGTATCAGAGATTTTTTATTAACTCAATACTTTATCAGTGAAACAGTACTCAAAAAGAGAATAGACTTGCAAAAAGTAACATGACATTGAATAAGTTTTCTAAAGCGAATGAAGTCCGAACAGCCGAGCGGTCTAGGGCACCAGATTTAATCTCTGGTTTTGAAAAAGAGTGTCGGTTCGAACCTCACTTCTGACATATGTGTATAGAATACAAAAAAAAATGTCAGTGTTATATATATTTTTAAGTGACTTCAAAAAAGGAGAGGATGTTATAAATTCGGTGCGAATGTATTTTTTTTCTATATATGTTCACCGATTACTCCGAAACTATCCAACCGATTAATTTGTTTTTTGTGTTAAATGAAAGAGGCTACTCTTCCATTGGTACTTCTTCCATTTCATTGAAATTGGTTCAGTACTTTTTTAGTAATTAAGTAAAAACTAATAAAATTAGTGATTTCTAGCAAACTAAAAGTAACATGGACGATGACGAAGCTCGCCGAATGGAGTGCAGTCAGGTGGCTGAGCGGTGTAAGACAGCAGATTTGATTTCTGGTTCTTGAAAGAGATCGTGGGTTCGAACCCCACTCCTGACATACGTGTATGGTTTACAGTGATTTTTCCCGTATTATAATTTTTATTAACTGACTTCAAAAAATCGTTAACTTTTAACTAAAAAGAGAAAAATAAACTTTTCTACCAAAAATTGAACCGACTTCAAAAGCTACTGCAAAGTGAAAAATAATTTTTTTACAGAATAGTACTAAGAAATTAAATTAAGAGCGTAGTATTTATCATGCGTATTATTATATTTATGTAGATTAATTTGATTTTTTTAAGTCGGTGCCAGCCAAGCCAAGTTCAAAATTAAAATTAATTATCCAATGCAAATCGTAAAAAAACTCGTAGATACTTGGATGCGTGTCCATTGGAAAATTACATATAACTTGGCTTGGCTGGCACCGACTTCAAAAAATCAAATTAATCTACATAAATATAATAATACGCATGATAAATACTACGCTCTTAATTTAATTTCTTAGTACTATTCTGTAAAAAAATTATTTTTCATTTTGCAGTAGCTTTTGAAGTCGGTTCAATTTTTGGTAGAAAAGTTTTTTTATTTCATATTAAGATGGTCCTTGAAGCACTAAGTATTCTTTCAATGTATATTAATTTATGAACAACAAATTCTTGATTGTTACTTTTGGTGTGACGGAATGACGAAGTGGCATCTTTAAGATTAAATATGAATTCTCTTTCTTTTTCTCTCAATCATTGTTCCCCTTGTTTTTTAATTTCTGTTATGCAGAAACAAAACATACATCATTTTTAATATCTCATTTAGTGAAATATAATGTCTAGTTAAGACTGGTATGCTGATATGAGCAAGTATAGGAAAAAAGTTTTTAATTGTGTGATGAAAATAATATTTTTAAACTCTATCATAATATATTTGGGATGCAAGGATAATCATTTATTTTTTTAATTTTGAAAACATTATATATATTTTTAAATATTATTTGCACTGCATGAATTTAATAAAATCGCATAAAAGCTAATCTAACATTTATTCTAAGCTTTCTCAAGACTTAAAAGCACGTCATCTTGTAATATTTGATATGAAATGTAAATTTCATGTCATTATAGACTAACAGTCTCAAAATATCTATTTGGTAACAGTTTTGGGGGGAAAATTACCTCAAGTAATTAAATAATTTTCGTTCTTTTTGTAGTCTTTTCAACAATTTTTGAGGAATATTATTGTTTCTATTTGTTAATAAAACAGAAACCATGCCTTCATTCATTAAAAAACTGAATACATCGGCAGTTAGTTCATAAAACTGCAAAAAGATTATAAAAGTTTGAAAATAAACTTTACTTTTAAAAAGTATCAATATTTTGCTTGCTGGTGGCTGAGATCGTAACACATCTCATTAATTCCAAGAAATTACACAACTCAAAAAAATTAACATCTGGGTTGTAAAACAATACTAGTGAAATGATCGGATATGCTATTTTTTTCCCCCTTTACTCTCTTGGTTTGTCCACCCACCCCTATGAAGCATAGCCGCTTTGGCAACAGCTATGTCTTACAGCATATTCTGGGATTTCACAGTCCATTAGGAAACTCGGTGCCGTGCAGCAGGTATATTTTATATTCGCTAGCTCTCCTCAAATCTCTAAAAACGGAAGCAAAAACTATAAACCGTATAGGCCCTTCTATATAGATGACACCTCTTTTTCGTAAAGATAAATAAGAAAAAAAGAGCTGTTGGAGGGGGGAGTATTAAAGAGTCGGTGGGAGGGAGAAAACGGGTTATTTCCAGTTCGATAGGTTTAGCGACTCATCAAGATGCCGATGTAAAACTCGAGTTTTATGCGAGGTAGGTTATAGATTTTTTCCATTTTAGCTTTTTTTGATGTTTCAACATTTTTCAACCCCCTTCCCTTTTGGCGCTTTTCAGGAATGAGTAGTTCTTGTGCGCTCAGGGAGGGTGAGAAATATTGAAGCACTTAGGGTTAAAGGTATAGCAGGGGCAAGGAGACACAGAGAAAAAAAAATCTAAAGAAGCCAAAATCAAGCAGAGCTTCACAACACCGCAGGAAAGTGTCGTTTACAGGGGAAAACTTTCGAATAACTCAGTATTTTGGGAAAAGCAGGATGAAAAGTTGTTGCAGGGGAACTATTAAAGGAGATAGTGGTTCATCTATATATACAACATTCCAAATATTGAGAGAGTGAAAGGTCCTAATCTTCTGCGGAACATGCTGTTAAAAGAAACAGAAACGCCACTAATGCGAGCTGTCTTAGATTCGAGTACAAACTGCGGAGTTAGACTGATGGCATTTGTCCGCTCTTGCGGCTGCATTTCCGAAGCGCTGAATGAATGTAAATGGCTGCTCCTTACAGGGGGCTTGCGTAACTGCTCTGATTTAAATTGCATTATAAGCACTGATTGGTGAAAAGTTATCAAAAAAGTTTTCGCTTTTACGAGCAGATCTCGTGAAGATGGCTGTCTGCTAAATGCGCTTCCCAGGTATTTAAGCGACATTCGAGAGGGATTTGTAATCTTCACCTTTCCATCTTGTTTACCGAAAATTTGCGTTGCAACTTTAAGCGCTGTTTTCTCAGTTTAATGCAAATAGGCGTTAGGGGTGAGCTTCATAAATATAAATATTTTTGGAAACACTGTCGCTATTAAAATATATTTCATCAAGGAGTAGGAAAGATTTAATGTTCTTTTATTAAAAGAAAGAGATTCGAAAGTAATGTGCGCAATTTCTTCTTATTAAATACATTCCTTGTGACAGAGTTCGTAGTGTATTCATTCGTTGCAAAGTTACTTTTGATAAATTAAATAAGATAGGACATTAAGAGCCGTGTAATTTCATTTTTAAACTCCGCATCCGCGAAATGATGCGTAATTCCGACTCTTCGTACCATTTTTAAAGCTTCCAAAAGCATGTTAAAATACGATATACTAATACGAAAAATAGAAATTTTCCTTACGTCAATTAGTGTTTTTTAATACTAAAATATGTTACTTAAGTTTTTTTAATAATAATTTCATTACGCTTTTGAATTTTAAAATTGCAATATACTCGCATTGGTATGTACATTTATGCAATATTTTAACTTTTTTCAAAGGAAAGGGATTAAATAGAAATGTTTTGGATGGGTTTTCGGTGTTTGATATTGAAATGTTAATGTGGTTAATGTGTGTAGAAAATTTGATTTACATTGAACGAATTCCATATGAGTTTTCAAGGCGCTACAAATGTGGTCTTATTTTCAACGAAGAATAAAAGTATATACTGCCTTTCAAAAACACCTTGCAATTATGAGCACCTGGTAATTTTAAGCTGCCATAATCATCTACTTGAGATATTATGCATAACATTTCCTTTCAAACAACAAAAGTATTTTTACGTGAATATTAAAAATAGGAAAAATAAATTTGTGAAAATTACATCAGATTTAAAACGATACATTTAAAATGTCTTACTTGAAAGTTTTCCTTACAACGTGGTTAAAAAAATATCCCGAGACAAAGACTGTGTATTTCAACTCCTTATTTAATAAACTATGTAAATAGCCAGTAGATGTTTAACAGCCGTTCGACCCTTAAAATTCCCCAATCAAAAGGATTAAAATAAAATCCCGTTTACAAGGAAATCGCCACTTTTTTAAAATTATAGTTCAATCTTTTTAAAGGCGATCAAATTGGCGTGTTTTTGAAGTTGCGGTGTGTCAATGGAGATTGACGAGCGTAGTTCGTAGGGGCAAAGGTTCGTAGTAATATAAAATTTTTGTCAAAATATTTTGAGCCGTTTTTTGCATACAGTTAGCTTGACTCTGGCCCACTATGACTCAAAACGACCCACTTATCGACTTTTCTCGAACATGTGACTTTGTCCAACAGTCTTCTCATGCCCATTAACAGTATAATACAAAATTTTGTCAAATTGGTTTGAACTCTTTTAGATACAATTAGCTTGATCCTGACCCATTGCAACCATAATGACCCACTAATAGGAGCTTTTCTGGAACATGCGACCTAGCCCAATGATAATATCGAACCCGAAAACGATAGAATACAAAATTTTGTAAAAATCCCTAGAACCGTTTTATGGATAAAATTAGCTTGATCCATAATGACCCAAAAATGACCCACTAATTTCATTTTCTCAAACATGTAACTTAGCTCAAGAGTTTTTTCGTACTTGAAAATGGTTGGATACAAGATGTAGTTAAAATCGATTGAGCCGTTTTTTGATATAATTAATTTGTCTCTGACCCACTATGACTTAACCCTTTAACGTTCATTGGTTTCGCCACGAAACCACATAATTTTAATTCCGATATGCAACAAAGACACCGGTATTTTTATCTAAAAATATCCCTTTTATTATGCATGTGAAAAATCACGTTTTCTTATTTAGAAATATATTTGTTCTTAATTACTGGTGTCATTCATTTATTTCGAGATCTTAGCAATGGAAATGCTTTGATCGTTAAAGGGTTAAAAAGACCCACATTAATAGATTTTTCTCGAACATGTGACTTTACCCAATAGTCTTCTCATGTCCAGTAACGGTATAGTGCAAGGTTTTGTCAAATGGGTTGAACTTTTTCTTTAGATACGATTAGCTTGATCCTGACCCGTTGCAACCATAATGACCCAGTAATCGGAATTTTTCTGGAACATGTGACCTTGCCCAATGATCATCTCGAGCCCGAAAATGATAGCATACAAAATTTCGTCAAAATCCCGAGAACCGTTTTATGGATAAAATTAGCTTGATCCACAGTGATCCAAAAATGACTCACTAATTTAATTTTCGCGAACATGTGACTTAGCTCAATAGTTTTTTCGTACTTGAAAATAGTTGGGTACAAAATGTATTTAAAATCGATTGAGCCGTTTTCTGATACAATTAATTTGACCCCAACCCATAATGACCCAAAATGACCCATTAATCGAATTTTCTCGAATACGGGAACCATCTCAATGCTCGAAAACGATAGGGTGTAAAATTTATTCAAAATCGTTAGGACCATTTTTAAGATAAAATTTACATACACAGACAGACAGACACAAGATTTATTTGTATTATAATGTATGTTTTAAAAATATCTCAATGTGATTGACAAAATTAACACGCTCGAAGTGACCGGCAGGTATGCGTGTTTTTCGCAAGTTAAGTGTGTCTTACAAGGAAGGTCTCCATACGGGCATACTCAGAAAAATCTGAAAAAATTACAGAATGTTCTTCTCATATAGTTATGTATGTTTATAAAAAAAATTTCGGCGAACCTCCTTATAACGCCCGTAAAAAAATAATAAAAATTTCGTTTATTTGGCGATTTATCTCCGGTTGGCGAAAAAACGAAATTTTGAAAAATACGCTTTTACGCTTCGAATATTTTTTAAAGAAAAATCTTTCTATGTTCAATTTATTTAAATAAGTTTAGTTTAAGTAATTTTAGTTTTGCATTTTTACTTTACTTTAAGTGTAATTTTGTCATATACGTTTATATGTACTTATAACAAAATAAAAATAATATATTTTATCATTTAAAACACAATTTAAATTGATTAAAATTGTTCCAAATTGAAAAGTACACCGTTAAAAATCTGCTGCATTTTGTTGCAACGCACTCCCTTGCTTGTATAGAAAACGGTTACTTGGCCGTGAAATGGAGCTTTCTCATTGGTTGGAATAGAGATATTATATACAAGCGGTGGAGTGCGTTGCAACAAAATGCAGCAGATTTTTAACAGTGTATGATACGGTCAATTCACCGTGCTATGGAGCATTCTCATTGGTCAGAAGAGAGTTATCCTATAAAAGTAGTGGAGTGACGTTGCAGTAAATGCTGCAGATTTTTAGCAGTGAAGTCAATTAAAATCAATTTTCAGATTCGTTAAAATCGTCTGCTTTTGGCGAGGAAATGCACTGTTCGCCAAATCCCGCGTCGCTTTCAGCTTTTCACGCCAATTATTCCAAACTATTTTATTTTTTACATATCTAATAATGTAATTCCGCCGCTAATTTTCACTGATCCTTTATTACCTACATGAGTAGTTTAATTCGTATTTTTTTCAAAAAATTCTGAGTATGCCCCCAATGGAGACCTTCCTTGTTAGTGTATTTTTAATCCTCCTGCCAATACTAACGTATCCTCGTCTCCTCGCTCCCCCCCCCCCTCCCCGAGCTACGAGCAAAAAACATTTGCATCCACACATTGCCGATTTTTCTCTCATTTTAGTCAAACACTCCGCATTCTACGTAGTTTTCACGTATGGCTGAATTCGGAGAGTTTGTCTTCTGTTACTCTTATAGGGAAGTTGCAATCAGCTGATAAACCATTGTGTTCAAGTGGAGGTAAGGGTAGTTCAACCAATCAAGACTGCGTATTTTAGTCTTTTACCTCCAGCGTGACGTCAATTGCAACTGCCCTATTTGCCGCATCTCACTTTATACATTTTTTTTTCGATAATGTCCAATGTGACGTAATGGATTAACTCTGGCCGTGTTCAGCTGTTACGCGCGCTGCACGCGCGAGCTCAGGAGCCATGGACATGGAGTGGGTACCTATAGTGGACGGGATGTGCGTTCAGTACCCGCTACTGTGCCACTCGCTACTGTAACTGTGCGCTCAATAACAGATGGAGAACAGATCACGGATGTAATTACTTGTGGTGCCAATTATAAAGATAATCTGTTACAAGTGAACGTGAGCTCGTTGGCTGAATGGTCAGAGTGCTGAACATGTGACCAGACGATACGGGTTCGAAACCTTCGCGGGCCAAAAGTTGGTTTGTGTTTTGTTTTTTTTGGTTGCTTTTTATTAATAAATAAGACATTTTTATTAAAGGTAAATTTTATATTAATAATACAGAAGCACATGTATTTCTATTATAATAATAAAATACTTATTTAAATACGAGAAAATGAGATTTTTGCGGAGAAGGTTTTAATATGCTAATTATCCTTTTAATATTCTAAATTTAGAATATTAAAAGGATAATTAGAACGATATTAATATCGTTCCAAAGTGATTTATATATATATTAAGCAAATGAAAAAAAAAGTTTTCTGCGAAAATATCCGTATACGCATAAAATAATTATTAATGTTCTTTTTTTTTTTTTTTTTTTTTTTTTTTTAATTTTAGAAGTAAGTTTTTATTGAGATTAAGATGCAAATATAATGCATGCGTGTATATTTTACGGTGTTAAAATGGAAAATATTATAAAAGCAAAATGTAAAAGATATACATTTTTTTTTAATTAAGAATATCTGCATACATATATTTTAAAGAGGTGAAATATTTGGAGTTTGCCTTCTAGTTTTGTAATGAATAAAGTATGATTAGAATGTTTATAATTTTTCTATTGAAAGTATAAATAAGTGTTTTGCTTATACTAACATAATTTCGGATGTCGTTTATTTCTCATATTTTATGACATATTTTGGCCTGGTATCCACACGGTATTAAAATATACAATCATTAAATAAGAAATATATATATACTAAAACTTCTTCTGAAAAATTATCTAACTAATAATGCAAATTCCATTGAAATCAATCCAGTATTGTAGATTACAAATCAATCTTGTAATATGTGGATACAGGGCCATCGCTAAGATTTTTTATTGGTGGGGAAGAAAACCTTAATATTGTCAAGTCAAATTTTTATATTCGCCAACTCGTTTTATAATTTTGCCAAGTTAACGCACTTTGAAAATGTAATACAGTTCTTATTTGTAAAAAAATTAATAATATTCCCAATTAGAGTTGTAACTTTTGCAAATTCTATCAAAAATAGAAAATGTATTGCAGTTTTTATTAAAATTTTAATTAAATTTGACATAAAAGTTTTAAATTTGCAAAGTATAACAACATTTGTGAATGTTTTGGGAGGGTAGGCTCCCCCCTGTCCCCCCCCCCTTTAGCTAGTCCCCCGTGTGAATATCTCAACCTTGGTTTATCAACAGCATTCTATTAATTACAACAATAGAATCAACAGTATTCTATTATTTAATACGAAAAGTATAAAGCAACTGATAAATGATTTTTAAATAAATAAAAAGAAAATTATTAAAAAATTTAAATTGTATCAGTCAACCTACCAACTTTGTTTACAAACAAAGTGCAACCAATAACAGATAAGCACAAAATGCACAATCACGTGATCAAATCGCCCAGCAGTTTTTTTCGCGTAACGCGCGTCAGCTTTTGAGCAGGGTTGGTTGTCATATTTTTAATGCTAATCGGGATAAATTACATGAAATATGTCACGTCACGTGATACTTCCTGGAATATTTTAAATTTTATTTGGGAGGTCACAGGTATGTATTTCCGTTACGAGAATCATGTTTTGAAAGGATAAAGGGATATAGTATTTGTATTTACCAATTCTGAACCATACAAATAATACAATAATTGAATAACTTTAAAATTCTCTTCTTCGATAGCACCTACTCCAAGCAGAATCTTCTGAGCGCGCGCGCACAAAAAAAGCCGCTTTTGAACACGGCCTCTATGTATGTGTTGTGTGTAAAATGAAATGTTCTATGGTTACGATATACGGGATAACTTTATTTTTCGTTTTGAAATTTTGTAATTTTCAAAGTCTAAGCAACATGTTAATACTATTTAAAAATATGTCTATCTTAGTTACTTTGTTTTTTTTTTCAATATTTAAACATGTTTAAGTTTTTCGACATCGAAATAGTGATGTCTGCTTTTGTGATTTTAAATAAAATCATGAAAAGTTCTTTGTGTCTTCAACATTAAATAAGATGATAAATAAGATCTACACTGCGTTTTTTACTCTGCTCTGTCCTGAATTTAAGTTGTTTAAACTTGGCGATTTTTTCTCACGAGGTACAATTTGATTATGTTTCTAATAATGTTGTTTAAAATTTCATTTAAATATAAAATTATTTAATCGCTTAAATGGAATCCCAAATAAAAAGAGAGTAATAGGCCGAGAAGCGGCAGCATAGGCAATCACCTTAATCGTATTCATTGCTGAAATTCCAGAATTTGTTAAACTTCGATTCGCATATTAGAACGCAAGCGGTCTGCTAAATTATATCTTGGTGGAAAACACTTAAAATCCGATTTTAGCGGATGATTCATAGGTTACAATTTGGTATTCCAGCTCCCAATCCGCCATATTTTCATACTTTTGGGTGCAGTAAAATTGAAGTAAACCTATCAGTCATCCTCTAGAATCGGATTTTCGGGTGTTTTTGACCGAGATATAACTTGAAAGACCGATTGCGTTTTAATATGCGAATCGATTTTTAATTAACCCTGTAATTTCAGCAGTAAATTCGATGACGTGATTGTCTGCTCAGCTCCCTCTCTGTCTATAATGAAAATTTTAAATGGCCAAATTAGATGTTCTTATAGTAGTCAAGGCTTCCAATGGTGACTATTTTTTAATATTTGGTGTATCACTAATTATATATAATAATAGTAGTAATAATGAAGTTCCGAATCAAAAGGGAGTAATATAAATTTTAAGTGTCCAAATTAAAATGTTATTACTGTATTTAACCCCTTGGGGACGAGCGACCCGTATACCTGCCGCAAAACGTGCTCCGAATACTTTTTCATCCCCACCAGTAGAGTTTTACTATGAAGTTTGTCTTAATTAATCGGAGCATTTTCACTATTTAATAAGGCACAACTTTCTGTTTTTAAAAACTAGTGACAGAACATTAAATATTTTGTAAAAGGCTCCCATCGCGAAAGGGTAAAGGCTTCCGATTATTTTTTAATACTTACACGTTTTCTATATAATAGGGAAAGGAAACTTGAGGTGAGATGCCGTTTTGTACAAAATGCCGAATCACGTAGTTTTCGTATTCGCAGACACTGCAGTGAAATGCCGCGTTGCTTAGTTATAAGCAAGAGGGTTCAATTTTGATACTTTAATTTCCATATGCATTCTTTTTACAATTTTTTAGTGGTGCTTTTTTTTATTGCTATTTCCTCTTAACTCTTCTGGTAAGTATACACAATTTTTTACGTGACTTCTTTATTTACGTACATAAGTCTTACAAGGAAGGTCTACATACGGGCATACTCAGAAAAATCTGAAAAAAATACAGAATGTTCTTCTCATATAGTTATATATGTTTATAAAAAAAATTCGGCGGAACCTCTTTATAACGTCCGTAAAAAAACAATAAAAATTTCGTTTATTTGGCGATTTATCTCCGGTTGGCGAAAAAATGAAATTTTGAAAAATACGCTTTTACGCTTCGAATACTTTTCAAAGAAAAAAATTTTCTATGTTCAATTTATTTAAATAAGTTTAGTTTAACTAATTTTCGTTTTGCATTTTTACTTTAAGTGTAATTTTGTCATATACGTTTATATATACTTATAACAAAATGAAATTAATATATTTTATCATTTAAAACACAATTTAAATTGATTAAAATTGTTCCACATTGAAAAACACACTGTTAAAAATCTGCTGCATTCTGTTGCAACGCATTCCGTTGCTTGTTTAGAAAACGGCTACTTGGCCGTGAAATGGAGCTTTCTCATTGGTTGGAATAGAGATATTATATACAAGCGGTGGAGTGCGTTGCAACAAAATGCAGCAGATTTTTAAAAGTGTATGACACGA
The DNA here is from genome assembly GCA_964019185.1 of Maratus speculifer. Lineage (NCBI taxonomy): Eukaryota > Metazoa > Arthropoda > Arachnida > Araneae > Salticidae > Maratus > Maratus speculifer. The sequence continues at coordinate 253,844,782 of OZ025299.1, forward strand.
TCAATTCACCGTGTATGGAGCATTCTCATTGGTCAGAAGAGAGATATTCTATAAAAGTAGGGGAGTGACGTTGCAGTAAATGCTGCAGATTTTTAACAGTGAAGTCAATTAAAATCAATTTTCAGATTCGTTAAAATCGTGTGCTTTTGGCGAGGAAATGCACTGCTCGCCAAATCCCGCGTCGTTTTCAGCTTTTCACGCCAATTATTCCAAACTATTTTATTTTTTTACATATCTAGTAATGTAATTCCGCCGCTAATTTTCACTGATTCTTTATTACCTACATGAGTAGTTTAATTCGTATTTTTTTCAAAAAATTCTGAGTATGCCCCCAATGGAGACCTTCCTTGTTAGTTTAAATACCAGAGAAATAAATCTGATGTTTTTAGAGAGTACTGGTAGGATAGACCGAGGCAAGTTTACGCGGTTTTTTGTTTTCATTTTCTAATTTTTATGTTTTAACTTAGGAAATTTCAGACATTGTGTTTTTATAAAGCAGTTAATAAAATCAAAATTCTAGTTCAAATAAAGTGCCTTCTGTTGTTGCTCTATTTGATTTTTTAACAGTAAAAAAAAATTCTTTAGATCCAAACTTGCCCCGCGAACGAGGCAAGTTTGCGCATCAAGTGGCGCACGTTTACGTATATTATAAGTGATACCAAAAAGTAAGTGAAATGAATATTTAAGAAAATTGAAATGGTTTATTTATAACTTAAACACTGTTTAAAAATTAAAATAATAAAAAATGTTGGTTAAAGAACTTTTTATAGGTTAAACTGAAAATATAAGACTTATTGCTAATTAAAAACAGAAACTATTTAGTCATCTTCATCATCACTGTTACAGTTTTTAGAAACAAAAAATATTTCTTTTGGACAATTGTCATGGGATGACTTTTGCATCTAAGACATTGAACCCAGTCTTGTCTTTTTTTGAATTGGTTGTATGAATTAAAAAAAATACATGTACGCACACAGTTTTTATCTTCCTCGTCAGATTCATTCACTATTTTTTTTTCCAGAATCTATCAACTTTTCCCTTTTGCAGTTTTTGGTTTCACACTTTTTTCTTTGTTGTCTTCTTGCTCTGCTTCCGTAGAAATCAGCAAATTGTTACGTAATTTATTCTTTTTGTTTTGTTGCGCCATCAATTTTTTCTTTTTCGCTTCTACCTGCTCTTGCGCGAGGGTTTTTTTAAACGGAGTATCAGTTAGGATTGCCGAACTTTCTCTTTTTCTCCGCTTTCTTGGTACCAATCCTTGGTCCTGCACTTTTCAGGTGGTCTCAGTTATTGGGTAGACCACATATGACGAAGTGTAAGACCTAATGGGAGAAATACACGTTGAATAGTCTATAAAATTAAAACTGAACTGGGCTATGCGATTGTAAACTATAAGAGACGAATCTGTTACTCAATTAAACATTAAATGATGATTTGCAAAACTAAATAGCCTGAAAATGCTAAAAAGATTTGAGACAGATTGAAGAAAGGTTTGAGGAACAAAAAAAGTTTCAGGGGCACGTTTACGCAGTAAGAACGTGCGTAAAGGTGCCCCAATGTCAATGCATTAAAGTGCCCTGTCGCCATGTTTGGATTCATTTTTAACATGCAACAAAAACTAATAACATTTTTGTTCTTGCAAATACAGTTCTCAAAAAAGGATAAAATTCTTCTAATGTTCATTTATTTGTTTATACTTATCTAAGTATTATTAGTTCACAATAAGTTTCAATGAGTTCAACACAAAATTTACTCACCTTGACAGAAAACAGATTATCCTTTCCGCATGCTGAACCGCAGCTCAGCTGATGCTCAAAAATTTGTGAGAATACCTGCTAGAGAGTAGCATCAATCTGTCATGACCGGTGGCGCGGCAGTTATAACACATTTCGAAAAATGTACACAGAATAAACGTGCCCCATGTGTAAACGTGCCCCGGTCTACCCTACTTGTCCTTTCTACAAAGCATAAATGGCGCTGGATCCAACCTCTTCACATCAGTAAGAAGACCGGGGCCTTTCCGTGGGCCATCTTACCCATACCTTGGAGTAAGAGGCCGATATGCAATGCTTTACAAAAACAAAATTTTCGATGTTTTCTATATCTTTAAACTGAAATATGTTTTTAAGTCATACATAAGGGAACAAACATTAACAAGAAATCATTGCAAACGAATGAAATCAACAGACGATTTTTAAAACAGTTAAATCAAAAACTACGGCATCTTCACCCAATTCACACTAATAACGCATTTTTTAATACTACTAGAAACATACTTCACAGATTATTATTCTGAAATAGATATAGACAAATTAATAAATAGTTAATAAATTAATAATTAATAATTAATAATTAATAAAACGCCGACGTTTTCGCTATCTGAAATGCATCTTAAAGTCAAATTAAATTGAAATAGAATTCTTTTTCATCATCTATATGAAAATAATTTCGGATTATTTTTATCTTAGAAGTAATTTATTTTAGGATAACATTTACTCTTTCTTCAATTTCCATAGCTATTATATTTCTCTATTTTAGACATTCATTTATATGTGGGTGTTACGCTTCAGGAAATTTTTTGGATCAAATATCAGTATTTTATATCGAAAATTAGTTTAGGTTTTAAAAGCGCGAAATCTTGCCTTATTTATGAAAAGATTTTCTATAAGAAAATACTGATACGGAAGAATTTTCTGATTTTGAAATTTCAGGACAAGTACGACCCCTGCTTATATTTTATAATCTTATTACAAATATAGGAATAATATAAAAGGTTCTCTACACTGTAAAAATACGGACAATTTCACGGAGTTTGTTTTGGCAGTCAGTATGCCAGTACAATTCACAGTTTTTTAACTGAAAAAGTCCCGTTAATGCCAGAATTTTTCTTCAATGTGCAGGAATTTATCCGTCAAAAAACAGTGAATTGTACTGGCGTCCCGATTACCAGTGCAATCTTCATAAAATCGTCCTTTTTTTACAGTGCATTACTTATTTATTTTTTATTTATTTCTGCAACAAAATTGGCAGCGTACGCGAAACTTCCTCATCACATATGCTTATTAGAACTGCATAGTATCCGAATTCACAACATGCACGGCATGTTTTAATTCAAGTATGCTTCATATGCGACAAGGCATTCAAGAGATTTTTGGTGTTCTCGCAAAAAGAAAAAAAAAATACAGTATTGGTCTCTGTATATGAAGATAGAATTTTCTTTCATTAAATAAGGCAAATATTACTTTACAAAAGTTCTGGGAAAACGTGCTTGAAAGTCTTTGAAGCATACAAACCTTGTAAGATGCCAAATTTAAATTTTGCATACGAGATTCGAATGTAATTTTTACAATGGAAAATAGACAGAATATGCGAATTTGAAAGAATTCAATTTAACCCTTTGAGCTCTGACGGTTGAAATTTCTACCATTTACTTTTACGTCCGAAAAGTCACAGCGGCACCAGGAAATTTCAACAGATTTATTTGAAAAAGGTTTATTGCATTTTTTCGCGTATATCGTTAACCCATTATTTCTTTACAAAATACTGGTGAAAATGTGACATTTGGAATTTTGAAGAAATTTACCCACCAGAGCTCAAAGGGTTAAAAGAAATAAGCCCTCAATATTAGTTTATATTAGTTTTCAATTTTAGATTTCTCTTTACCGAAAAATTTGAAATAAGGAACATTGTTCTTTGACATGCATAAAATCTTTCTTGCATAAAAGAATTATTATACAAATAAAGTGTATTAAAGTAATTTCTTCTGCTGTAATAAATCATCTACACCTTCGATCACTGTAAAAAAAAAAATTCTAAAATAGAACAAAAAATGACCCAAATTGGGTTGTAAGATTTTTGGGTACAGCAATGTTCCAAACTGAGAATGTCTCTTTGTGATCCAAAATGGGTTTAAAAAAATGCCCACTTTGGACCTATTGCAAGCCCAAATTGGAATCTGAAGCTTACCCAAAATGGGTAAAATTTTAACTCATCTTGGGCAACACAGCTCCAATTTGGGTATTGCAATAAACCCAAAATGGACACTTTTTTTACCCATTTTGGGTATCAGATACATTCCCAATTTGGAACATTGCTATACCCAAAAATCTTATAACCCAATTTGGGTCGCTGCTATACCCAAAAACCTTACAACCCAATTTGGGTCACTGCTACACCCAAAAATCTTACAACCCAATTTGGGTCACTGCTACACCCAAAAATCTTACAACCCAATTTGGGTCACTGCTACACCCAAAAATCTTACAACCCAATTTGAGTCACTTTTTGTTCTGTTTTCTTTTTTTCTGATTTGGAATACTGCTGCATCCAAATATCTTACAAACCAATTTGGGTCAGTTTTTGGTCTATTTAAAAATAAATCCATAAAATATTAAAAATTATTATTGTTTTATAAGAATTTTTTTTTCTTATAAAGGAAAATATTCTTTTCTACATGTCTAAGTAGAAAAAGCCATAACTATATATATTTTAATGTAAATGTCAAATATTTTTATGAAGATATTATATTCATAATATACAACATAATTTTTTAGAAAACCAAAATATTAGTTTTTAATCAATCTTTTTTATTTAGATAAAATTACATTATAAAGTAAAATAACATAACTAAATTGTTAAAATTACCAATTAAAAAAAACTCATTTAAAATTATTTGAAAAAAAAAAAAGACTCGTTCAACTGATTACTTTAAAATTTTTAATTATATAAGCAATTATATAGTAGCAAAAAGAGGAGATAAAAACAGAGTTATTTTGAAAATGTGAACTCTCTTTTTAAAACATGAACCAAATTGTGTTACATTATTTGAGTACTTATACTAACGGAATTACATAATGCCACATTAAGATTGATTTCAAATCCAAAAAAGCTTTTTTCGACACTAATTAAACTTTGTTCAGAAACACAAGAAATTGCAGTTTCTCTGCAAGTAGTTTTGGATAGGTGCTGCATACCGCTTGCCCTTGGTTTACAAAATAGCATTCTCTAATACCTTATTAAAAAAATTAGCACCCTTCTTGCCTCTTAGTAAAAAGTGCCATTAAAAAATTTGTTTGCATAATAAAAATTACTCAGTGTTGTCGAGAGGCTTAAAAAATCACAAGAATGAATTTAAAAATAAAAGAGAAGGTCTTTAAGAATCCAAAAGTGCCCTTTTATTTAAAATAATTTAACTAAAAAAAGTGACCTCTCATCAACAGAATGCCTGCTGTTTTTTAAACGCAGGAGAAACTCTGAAGTTGTATGTGTTCTTATTTAGAAATTATGTAAACAAAGCGCATTTTCTTTTTTTTTTTTTTTTTTAAGCAAAGACAATAAATAGGCAAACAATACAAAGGCAATATTTCATAAAATATTGTAAAAGCAATGTTTTTGATCAAATTCATGCTATGGTGAACCGGGCAGACTTTTTGCCGGCAGAAAGTGGTTATAACCAATTTTAACCAGCAGATACTGGCATAAATTCTTTTCATGATATAATCCGATACTTTTTTAGTAGCATTGAATTGCTTATATACATTTTAATCAGGATAAATAAGAAACAAAATATTGTGAATAGCTTTAATAAAAAAAATACATTTGTATTAGAATTTGATAGTTTTTAATCTTTTATGAAGAATCAGTCATGTTATTTGCAGATAATTGAAATCATGAAAACGATATTAAGGACAAAGCACTTGTTAAAATTGTAAATAAATATCCTGATTTATAAAGAAGTTAAATTCTTGTTACAAATGTTAAAATCTATTGTTCTTACTTAAAAAAAGAGCTGTTTTTCTGCAGTTGCTTTTAAAATTTGCTTAACTTTATTTAATAATGGAAATATCATGGAAACTCACAAATGCAAGATTCAAATCTCATTTAATGCAGATTATGGAATGCTATTAGGATATTACTTTTCCCACAAAAATGAATTTGTTCTTTCAATGAAGTAAAATAATTGTACAAGAATTGTCCATTTTTGTGTTGTTGCAATTATTTACTTATATATTTTCACAAGAACCATTTCTCTTTATATGTAGTAGTAGATAATTTTTAAGTTATTGCAATGTTATTTATTTAAAAATACTCTCAAAAGGGATGTTAAAATATCATAGAACTTTTTGTAACTATTTTTTTTTTTTTTTTAACTTTTTAATAGAAATTCAATCACAAACAATAATATTAATACTATTATTTTTAACACAAACTGATTGGTAAAGTTATCATACGAATTGAATATTTCCAACTGAGCGAAAAATTGCCCAGGCCGGGAATCAAACCCGGATAAGCCAAGTATCCCCGGTACTTTGTAAGCCAAGTATCCGGGTTCGATTCCCGGCCTGGGCAATTTTTCGCTCAGCTGGAAATATTCAATTCATATAATAATATTAATAGTTAAACGTGTACAGCATCAGACTACCATTATGAAAATTTTTTTTTTTTGAAGTGACAGAAAATTATTGTATAAACAAAAGACATTTATATGATCCTTTTGAAACTTTTCCCTACTTTGAATAACATTCATAATCTTTATTTTAATTTTTTGACTAAATTTTTATACATTAAATACATGTGTGAATTATAAATTATTGCAGGTTAAAGTTCTTACTAGTATTATTTCTTTGGCAGAAACTAGTTTCTGTCATATCGATTTTAACCATCCTGGTCTTGATGGTGAATGCATAAACCTGTATTAAATTATTCAAAGACACGAAAACAGACTGGGCAGAAAAAATAAACACATTTTTCAAAAAATTCAAAATTTACATTTATTTCTTCACAAAACTATTCTTTTAACAGACCACTTACAGCATTACATTCTGAAACTGGTGCTAATAGCATTTCACTTTTTAGAGCCAAAGTACTGATTAATAAGGCAGGTTTTGGAATGTGCCATGAACTATGTTAAAATTACAATATATGCTAGCAGTTACAAAATTACCATAATCAGACATTTTTCAAAAAACACTATGCCATCAAAAGTCTTTCTTTGCATCCTCAATAATTACAAGTAGTTGAAGCGAATATATTCTGGCGAGAACAGAGTTCACAGCATTATTATCCTGAAATAATAAAATTAATAGTAACATTTTAACTGTGCTAATTGCAAGACATAAAAAATATTCTAATAGAGAAATACAAAGAGCAAATAGATAACAGTTGAACGTTTTAAGAACTTGAATATTTACTTATAGTACATACAAGAAATTATGCACTTTTCGGATAAAAAACACAGCGATAGGTGATTAAGGGTGCTCTTCAGCAATTAGGTAAGTATTTTTAACACTAGATCTCTCTATAGTAATAACTTGAATGTTGAGTGGTAAAGAGAAGTGCCGAGCAAGCTTTTCTAAGTTATTTACTACTTGTGTTTGTTGTTTTTTCAATATTGTTGATATTCATGTACATTTTCTTTTTGCGGTAAAAAGGATATGCATAACATATATAATATATAAATACAAGAAGGCTGAAAATACCATAATTTCTGGAAGAAACGCCGCAGTGGCGTAAATGCCGCATCGCGGAAAGTCACTCAAGAAAATTTAGAAAATGGTCGTAAACGCCGCAGGTGAAATTTCCGTGGTAATCGCAGTTAACATGTTAAACAGAAACACATTAATAAGCTGTATTAAGAAATCATAAAAATGAAATTATTAATCAGAAATTAATAAATAAATACAAAATTAATAATATTATTTAAATACCGTATTTTCGGGAATAAGCGCCGCGACGCATACGAGTTTAAAAGTAAAAATATGCGGCGCAGCGGATACGGTGATTTTTTTCCCTAACAGTACCGTAAAATACCGTTAATCTGCCCCCCCCCCCCAAACGTGACAGAAAATCATAAAGTAATTAGAGAGGGGTGCTTACACGGGATTTTTCCACGATTGTTTCACAAAATTTTCAGGAATGAATCGTAAATCTTTAAATGAATCATGAATTTTGATAATTGAGGTAATACTTGAAAAAAAAAAAATTGGTTTAAAAAAAACGTAAATTCTATCGAAAAACGCAGAAAAAAGGAGAAATTTGTAAAAAAAAAAAGCATGAAATCAATTTAAAAAATCATAAAAAAAGCACTTTTCATCAAAGATTCATGAATCATTCATTTCATCATGATTCATCACTGAATCTTTGAAACGAGGGGAAAAAATCGGATTCAGAACAAATTTTTTGAAAGTTATAAAAGAAGGGTAGGGGGAAATTCAGGAAATTCATTCGAAAATACAATTTTCGTTTATTCGTAATCTAATGCGAAATTTGCATAACTTTTTGCGGTCTTTTAATAAAAATTGACATTTTTCGCGATATTATGACGAAATCGAAATTAATTTGTTTTTGCAACCATTTGTCGGAATTCGCGATACATTTTATGTCCGAAATTTTGGAATTATGATCGATTTTTTTTTTTTAATCTTTGAAAAAATTCAGAAAAATATCACGCTTGTTTGAAAAAAAAATTGCTCGTAAACACCGCATCGCTTGAAATTTCAGTTTTAAACACGTAAACGCTGCGGCGTTTCTTCCAGAAATTAAGGTAAATGGAATACAGAATGAATTATAATTTTGATGTTTTTATCAATTTTATCGATTGTGTGGACACCTCGATAACTTTTGATTGTGTAATTTTTTTCAAGACAACCCCAGTTGCTTCAGTTTGCAATGCTTTTTATACTATACCCGATTCGATTTTATAATTTTGCCCTTTAATTAGAGCAATTTTCTAAAATAATATAAAAATGTTAACATTATTATTTGGGTTGAACTTTTGTCTCAAAAAACATTGTGTAAACTACAGCATGAAACTTAAACATAAAGATAATAATTACCTATCTTTTGATGCTTTGTGAGTGCACAGAAACAATAGCTGCTCGAAGCTTCATTACTTTCTTCATACTCGTATGACGATCATAGCTTAAACCCCTCTTAGATTAGCATATTTGCTTTCTGAAAAAAAATCACAAATAGAAATAATATATTCAATTTTGGCAGCATTGTTTATTTTCAGAAATCACAATCCATTAAAAATAATAGTAATAATAACAAAAATCAAAAATATATAAATATTTTACATAATACGATATAGTAAATTTTTGCTTCATATGTACTATTAATTTACAATCAAATTCATAAATAAGGGCCATTCCATGCCCAATTAACCAGTGACTCAACTTTATCCTTTCAGAGTTCGATAAAACTCTCAGGAATCGTTCTGCTCATGTGTGCAAGTTTGAAATTTTGTCAAGACTGAAAATATTTTAATTCTACCTCCCAGAGTTGTATAATATAGACGCACGCAGAAAATTTTATGAAGTTTGCAGAAAATTTTAAGAAAGAAACAATTTTTATTTATTTTTTTTTTTTAGTACCAAAAAATAAAAATATTCTCTCAATTTTATGAATAAATCATATACTGCTAACGCAAATGTCGCCAAAAAACCTCGAAAAAATCATGAATTTTAATAAAGAACTGTGTAAAAACCATGTATTTCGACAAAGAATCGTGTAAAAAAAATTTAACATTTCGACAAAATACCACATGAAAAACGTGAATTTCGTCCAAAGACCGCATTAAAAACGTAAATTCCATCCATGAATCGCATAAAAAAATACAGATGTCGTGCATGAATGGCGTAAAAAATGCGAATTACATTGCATGAATCGCTTAAAAAACGCGAACTACATCCATGAATTGCTCAAAAAACGCGAATTGCGTTCATGAATCGCTTAAAAACGCGAATTACGTCCACGAATCGCTCAAAACGCGAATTATGTCCATGAATCGTGTAGTAAAACGCGAAATACGTTCATAAATCACTCAAAAAACGCGAATTTCATCGGCAGAAAGCTGAAACGCAAATTACGTCTATAAATCGCATAAAAATAGCAAATTGCATTCATAAATCGCACAATAAATGTGAATTGCGTTCATGAATCGCATAAAAAAAGCTAATTACGTTCATGAATCGCTCAAAAAACGCAAATTACGTCCATTAATCGGGTAAAAACGCGAATAACGTTCATAAATTGCAAAAAAAAATGCGAATTACGTTCATAAATCGCATGAAAACGCAAATTATGTTAATAAATCGATCAAAAAACACGAATTTGGTCGACAGAAAACTCAAAAAAAGCAAATTATGTCCATAAATCGCATAAAAATAGCAAATTACATCCATAAATCGTGTAAAATATGAATTACATTCATTAATCGCATAAAAAACACAAATTACGTCCATAAATCGCTCTAAAAACGCAAATTACATTCATAAATCGCATAAAAAACGCGAATCACGACCATGAATTGCACAAAAAATGCGAATTACACCCAACATTAAATTAATTTGCAGAAAGTTTTTGACCTAATATTACGTGCGCAGAAAGTTTTTGATTTTATACAAGTCTGTCTACCCCCCCTCCTCCATTTCATTGAGTAAGCACATACGCACGCACGTAACTTGCGTTGTTTTTACGACCCTGTTTTTTTCTCAGATATTTAGCGAAAATTTGAGACTCTTCAGCGATTACTTGCCGAAATTTTCTATTTTTCGTCGAAATCCATTTATTTTATACGATCTTATGACAAAATTCACGAACCTTTAACAGAAATCGTGTCTTCTCTGCAATCATTTGATGGAAATCGTGGGTTTTTGTGCACTCATTTGACGGAAATTGCACCTTATTCGCGATCTTTTGACAGAAATCTTGTTTGTTTCGCGATTTTTAGGCTGAAATTAAACCTGTTTCGCGACCTTTTGGCTGGAATCGCATGTGTTTTGTGACCTTTTGGCTGAAATCGCGTCTATTTCGTGACCTTTTGACTAAAATCGCATCTATTCTGTGGTCGTTTGGCTGAAATCACGTCTGTTTCGCGATCTTTTGACAAAAATGCGTTTCTCTGCAATCATTAGATGAAAATTGTGGGGTTTTTGCAATCATTTGATGGAAATCGCTTCTTTTTCATGTTCCTTTAACAGGAATCGCATTGGGTTTTTTTTTTTTTCTGTAAGCTTTTTAGAGAAAACATCTTTTTAGCGATCCTTTGACGGAATTAATGTGTTTACACAATCTTTTGTCAGAAATGCCATGTTTTTTGAGATTTTTCGACGGAAATAGTGGGATTTTTGCAGTTCTTTCGACGGAAATAGCGGTATTTTTGCGATCTTTCAACAGGAATCTCGTTAATTTCACAAGCTTTTGAAGGAAATTCCTGCCTTATTTGGCAATCTTTTACAGAAGTAGCATTTTTTGCACGATCATTTCACGAAAGTCGCGTTTTTCCGCAATCCTTTGACGAAAGTAGTGGGGTTTTTTCCGCAACCCGAATCCGTCCTCTGGAATTTTTCCGTCTCGTTTCCGTCCTCGAGAATTTTTAAAAGACGGAAAACTTTCACCCATGGTTCTGCTTGATGATATAAATGAGAATATATGTTCATTTTTTTTCCGCATTAAAATTTCATATTGTTAATTAGATAGTATTTTTAAAAATTTTGAAAAAATTGTATGCTTGTTATAATTTTATAAGCTTAAAATTCTAAAATTTTTATAGTGGGATCTCATTGGGATCAGGAGTTATCAAATAAAAGCAAAAATTAACAATAAAATAACAATTTAATTCTATCTATTTTGTTATTTATGATTTGCATGGTAATTTTTAGCTTTTATTTTATAACTCTTGATCCCATTGAGATACCACTGGGTCATTCCACGTGAAATCAACCAATTTAAGGAAAACTTGTTGCATCATAGTCACAGATTTTTTTTTAATTTTTATCATAGACAGACATAGTACTGAAACCCTCAAATCTGAAATTTAAAAGTAATTTTCACAATATTGGCCGAGATATGGCCATTTGAAAACTGGCCATTTTTACAAAATGGCGGCCATCTTGGAATTGTATCACTGTCTAAATATGGCCTTAACTTGACAACTAATGGCTCAAAGTTTATATATCTGGTACCAATTTGAAGCTATTTGTACAAAGAATGAATATTTCACATCAAAACAATAATAAATTTTCATTTTTTTACTTTTTATTATGTGCAAAGTGAAAATTTCACCCCCAAAAAAGGCAGATTGTAATGGCTCATAAAAAAAATGAATCATCATGAATTTTTCTGAAACTTGGTAAAAACGTTGCTCCATCTGTGTGCTTTAAATAAAAAAAAATTGGAAAGGTAAAATTTGTTGTTTTAAAATAAATGGTTTTTTACAGATAAGGTGTCATTAACCAAATAATGATATTTTTAGAATCTGTGAGCATTCCTGATTCAAAAAATAATGGTTAAAATAAAATTTTCTAACATCTAAATTAATGTAAAAGTATAATCAAAACCTCATTTGTACTAATTTTGTAGAAATCTGCCTCCAGCCCCCCTCCCCCCCCACGCCCCCCCACGCCCCCCCAAAAAAATTAGACAATTCAAAAAATTTTACACTGAAAAAGATAAGATAATAATTAAGGAATATAATGTATAATTATAAAATACCTATAAATGCAATGCATACATATGGTGATTTACTTCACATATAGGGGCAAGTGGGGTAGAATGGGACAGTAGGTTTTTCTCTTTATGTATCATTCTAAATATTTCATCAATCACATATTAGATGAAGTAATGGTACCCCAATCTTCAGTTGAAAAAAGTAGCTAATTTACACAAGCTTGCAATTATATAAAGAAAAAGATTATTTCAAGAATCAAAACATGAATTCAAAATTTTAAATTTTGAATTCAAAACATGATGTAAAAATTTCATTATGTTTCTATAAGCTGATGTAATATTGCATCATGTTCTATATAAGCTGATGCAATTTAAAGAAAAGATTGCTACTGTACCTTCATCTGCTTCTTAATTGGCTATAATCAAAGTATGATGCTATCTTGCATCATGTTCTATATGAGCTGATGCAATTTAAAGAAAAGATTGCTGCTTTACTTCATCTGCTTCTTAATTGGCTATAATTAAAGTATGATGTAATCTTGCATCATAATGTCCAAGAAACTTGAGTAATTCCTTTTAAATACCATATACCACTTCTAAAGTTTTCAATGAAGTGTATTTAGACATACAATAATTATTTTGTACTTATTATACAGTGGAGATGGAGTGTTTTGTATGTAAAAAACTCAATGTTTCTCTGAGTACTGATGTTATTTCTGTTCTTCAATTATCCCCACGGGATTTACATTTATTTAAAAAAAGGTTACATTATATAATCCCAGATGAAAAAAGTTTTTTGCATGCGAATATATGCAAGGTTCACAAGGATAAATTTCTAAAATTTTATAGTTTAAATCAGAGACAGTGTTGTGATCCATTTAATAAACATCCAAATAGTAACAGAGCAAAATCACTGAAAACAATTTCTTTAGATATGTCTATGACAAATCCAGACATCCTCATTCCAGGAAAAAAATTATGTACTTCCTGCTATTCATCAATAAATAAGATGATTTCTATTGTTGACATGAAAAGCATCTCTGATCCAGAATTTAGTGAACCCACAGTAGTAATGGAACAATTAAACAAAAGCTGTGAAATGTTAGAGTTATCGCCAATAAAAATGAATAGGTGTAGCTCAAAGAGGAAACTTGGTTATTTGCAGACAAAAGTTACAAAAATTTTGAATGAAATGAAATAAAAAGTACTGTAAAAATAAATATTTAGTGTAAATAACTGCAAATTGATATTTCTTTATTGAATTATATAATATAAACAGAATACTTTAATTTAGATGCTAGAAAATTTCATTTTAACCAATATTTCTTAAATTAAGAATACTTACAGATTTTAAAATAATCATTATTTGGGTCAATGACATCTTATATGTAGAAAACCATTTTTAAAACAACAAATTTTACCTCTCTAATTTTACAGTATAATGTTCCATATATAGAGAAACTGTTACATCTATGCATAATCAAATCATTATACAGAAAGCGTAAAAAGTATATGAACTAAATTTACTTTTCATTTTTGAAATAATCTTTTTCTTTATATAATTGCAAGCTTATGTAAATCAGCTACTTTTTTCAACTGAAGATTGGGGTACCATTACTTCACCTAATGTGTGATTGATGAAATATTTAGAATGATACTTAAAGAGAAAAACCTACTGTCCCATTCCACCCCACTCGCCCCTATATGTGAAGTAAATTATCATATATATATGCACTGCATTTATAGGTATTTTATAATTATACATTATATTCCTTAATTATTTTCTTATCTTTTTCAGTGTAAAATTTTTTGAATTGTCTAACTTTTTTTGGGGGGGGGGGGTGGGGGGGAGGGGGGCTGGGGGCAGATTTCTACAAAATTAGTACAAATGAGGTTTTGATTATACTTTTACATTAATTTAGATGTTAGAAAATTTTATTTTAACCATTATTTTTTGAATCAGGAATGCTTACAGATTCTAAAAATATCATTATTTGGTTAATGACACCTTATGTGTAAAAAACCATTTATTTTAAAACAACAAATTTTACCTTTCCAATTTTTTTTTTTTAAAGCACACAGATGGAGCAACGTTTTTACCAAGTTTCAGAAAAATTCATGATGATTCATTTTTTTTATGAGCCATTACAATCTGCCCTTTTTTGCGGTGAAATTTTCACTTTGCACACAATAAAAAGTAAAAAAATGAAAATTTATTATTGTTTTGATGTGAAATATTCATTCTTTGTACAAATAGCTTCAAATTGGTTCAAGATATATAAAATTTGAGCCATTAGTTGTCAAGTTATGGCCATATTTAGACAGTGATACAATTCCAAGATGGCCGCCATTTCGTAAAAATGGCCATATCTCGGCCAATATTGTGAAAATTACTTTTAAATTTCAGATTTGAGGGTTTCACTACTATGTCTATCTATGATAAAATTAAAAAAAAATCTGTGACTATGGTGCAACACCCATTGGTTGAATTCATGTGGAATGACCCCACTCTAAAAATTTCAGAATTTTAAGCTTAAAACATTACAACAAACTTACTTACATACTTTTTCAAAAGTTTTAAAAATAACTATCTAAATATATATATATATATATTAACATGCATAGTCAACTTGCATATCAAATTAAACCTTATAAATTCCACTTTAAAATGAGTGGTCATAAAATTTTCTATGCAAGTCAAAAAATGATTTTTTCAAAATTTAAATAATTGTATGAAAATTTAAAGCGATAAAGAAAAAATAAAAATGTGCTCTAATTTATATCATCATAGAGAATGATCCCTGGCAGTTTCATTGAAATCAGAAATGGTCAGGTTGAATATTGAATTATTTTGGTTGATTTGACATGGAATGACCCTAAATGAAATGTTATTTAATAATTAATCAACTATAATAGCCAAAACATAATTACAAATTTAGCAAAAACATTGTGACCCCCATCAGAAATACAAACTATTTTCATTATTCAATAAATTGTTAGACCTAACAATCATTTTTAAAAGACAAGGCATAATTGTCATATATGCACCAACATACATAATTGATGCCGAAATGGCATTATTTTGAGAGATTTGGTATACAGGCTATGTTTACTTATAAATAAATTATTTACTTTTATATTATTTTTAAAATTTTAAAATGTAGTTAGAATTGTTTAGCCGAAATAAATAAGTAACTGTTAATAGAATGTATACAAGTATCACATAACAACATGCAAAGAGAAGAGAGAAAAAAAAAAGCATATAGAAGCGAGCTTAGAAATAATACTCAGAAGATTAGAAAAATAATCTTATAAACCAATGATGTATTGCACAACTAAATGCACACCAGGGTTCGTGATTGTTTTGATTTTTTTAATCTTTCAGAACTTTATTTTATGACTTTTCTTATCATTTTTAAAATAAAAATTATACACATACACATGGATGTTATAAGAATTATCAATGTATAATAATATCACACAATTAACATAAATGATTAAAATGTAACATTTTAGGTAATAGAAAAACCTTTACTACACAAAATGCATCGAAAAGTACAAATCAGGTATAAAAAATTAATTTTAAGTGTTTTAGTTAAAATAAAAAGAAACTGCAGGACATGACATTTTTAAACAAACTTAGGAACAAACTAAGATGTTAATTTTTTGCTTTGTTTAACTGCTAGTAGAGAAAAAATATTTAGCAACTTTATCAAACGATTTCTAATCTGGGTATCTATAGAACTCCCCCCCCCCCTCCCCTAAGAAATTAGACCATTTTTGAATACAGCTTCTATTACAAGAAAAAAAATGAGATTAATTAAGATGTTATCTGACAATCAACAAGCTAATAAACAATCTAAAAAGCCAATTTGGGGAACATGGCGATGTGAGGGGAATCCCCCCCCCTCTGTAGGATATTTGATGTTGCACAGTGTACGCCCCCTTTCATACTACCTTCCAAAAATGGTTTGAAAATTTCCCTCCAAAGATAAACTATCTAAAATGAAATTTTTCATTAGTCCTTTGACACTTCATATTCGAAATTTTTACTGCTTTTGCATCTGTGATTTGTAATTTTTTCTGGTTTGAGGATTGGAAGAGGGGGGGGGGAGGTAATAAACTGATGTTTGATTACTCCATTCTTTACTACACCACTTTTATCAACGAAAACCCCCTCCCCCCTTCAAAGAAAATTCTGAAATGACACTCCTGTTTCTAATTTTCAAACATACCAAACCAAAAGGCAGTTAAACATTCGTTACACTTAGGCAAATAAGGTTACTGCAGTAAAAAGCTAGTTGATCATGAATTCTACAAGCCCCCCCCCCCTCCCCAAGCCACAGAAATGCCTCCCGGAGAAAAGTGTGCAGATTTAACACTGTTAATACGATAACTGTACAGGTATCTTCTGCACTCTAAAGGATCAAGATCCACTATTAGATTCAAATGAATATTCACTATGGGTTTCAAATTTTGCTCAAATTTATAATAATAAGGCATCACCAAAGAGAGCAGAAAAAGAGAATTCTTTTTTAAACTTTACACTTCATCTACTTTTTACATAGTTAAGGTTTTATCTTTCTAAAAGCAGTTTAATTATCTGTATTATATAAAACTAAATTACATTAAAGTAAATTATTAAGTTTGTTTACAGCTTAAATTAATTTTAAAATAGTAATAACAACAATAAAAACAGATTTAAATCAACGATTTAAAATAAAATTTACATAGTACAAAACATCAATACTTGAAAAATGAATAATTCACAACTAATAAGTAATTTAACAAAACTACAGTTATCAAAACAAAGCATTATTCAGCATTTAAAGCATTGGAAATCTTTTAAAATATGTTTATGTTTTATATGACTTAATATATACACTATATAATGCATTAAAATCTTTTAAAGTCTTCAGGCAATAAAAAATGTTGCAGCGAACTTAAAAATGTATTTTTTTCGTTAGTGAAAATGAATCGTAACTTTCGATGAACTTCTAAAAGTTACGCATGAAAAAACATAAACATATTTTTAAAGCGATTACTTGAATTAATTAAGATTACATAAAGTAAAAAATAGAAAAATACATACCTAAATAAATCCAGTTATAGTTAATGAAGTAATTGTTGCACGAACAACAAATTATCACATAAGTTCGCTAAGAACGATAGCCGAAAGCTGCCCAACACACGAGGATGGAAAGTAAACAACATGGCGGCCTACCTGTTGCCATTCCCTAGTATGAAAATGGCGTCAGCCACGGAACCAATTTGGGTACAGTCAGGATTCCGTTTGGGTAGCAGTAATTTGGGTAGTAGTTTTTGCTCGTTTTGGAATGATTTTTGCCAAAAAATTTGATTTGGATATGATTTCACCCAATTTGGTGATTTTATTATTTTTTTTACCTAAATTGGACATTAGTCTAATTTGGAGCTGTTCTGTTTTGGAGTTTCATTTTTACAGAGATGTTCTTATGTATTTTGGGTGCACAAAAATTTGATTTCAACTTCAAAAACTACTGATTTATATAAAAAGAAAAATACAAATGATATCACTAAAATCTATAGACACATTTGCATTGTGAAGGAAAATTGAGTAAAATGGGCACAAAAATGAAACGCATAATATTTTTTTGTTATCAAAAGTGAAAGCATGTTTCGTACAGGTACCATTATTTTCCAGGTGAATTTCCAGCATTTTTTAACAGAAAAGAAATCTAGTTCAAACGATCGAAATTTCACCTTATTTAATGCGATATTTTCAATAAGAAAATACTGGTAGCAAAAAATTTCTGCTCGTGAAATTCCAGGACCCTTACGAATCCTGGAAAGTAAAAGCCTTTCGCAATTGCCTGCTCATATTACGAAAATA
Organism: Maratus speculifer; assembly: GCA_964019185.1. NCBI lineage: Eukaryota > Metazoa > Arthropoda > Arachnida > Araneae > Salticidae > Maratus > Maratus speculifer. The sequence continues at coordinate 253,863,104 of OZ025299.1, forward strand.
ATTTTGTTGGAATATGAAACATTGTCTTTGTGAATGTTTCAAGAACAGATATTTCGCGCGATTTTTCAAAAATTATGCATTAATTTTAACAAAATTAAATATTAATATTCGAAAAATCAAATTTATGTTTTTTCTAGAATCATCCATAACAACAATGTATATAATATTCTATATTTCACCAAAAACTATTTCACTAACACGAAAAGATGAATATGAAAGGCGTCCCATTTTATTTTTCATATAAAATAACAAAATGCAATTCTTTTTTGTGTCCATGTTAGACGACTTTTCTTGAAAACTCAAAATTGGCTGCTGACTTTTTTAACATATACATATATGTATATATATATATATATATATATATATATATAGATAGATAGATAGATAGATAGATAAATAGATAGATAGATACATTTTTCTTTTCAGATAACATACATAACATATAAAGACAAGAATCTATATACTTTATTATTACAGAAAAAATCATTATAAATTCTTTCAGTGCACATTAATTATACGATAATTCTGGATTTTCTAAGTGCCTGCTGATTTTTTTAAGCTATTGTACTTCGTGTACCGACGCTCCCATTTTGCTGCCTTGTTTCAAACATGGAACTATTAAGAAAAAATAACTGAGATATCCTTAAAATTGTGAAATTTCAACTGTAACCGATTTCGCAAGGGTTCATTACCAATTCGGAAAACTTACATCAGTAAATTTAGGAAGAAAATTTCTCTTTATTTAAACTCTTTATTAATGGAGAATTTTAGTAAAAAATAATCGCAAAAACTGATATTTATTTTTACTTGTGGAAGTTTATTTCGGCAGTAGTAGCTCCTCCACATTGAAACAACCAAAACAACATACTGATTGTGTCAGGGAAAAGATTTTAATACTTGGAAAAATTACTACCAGGGGAAAAAAATAACCATGTTCGTGAGAGAAACTTTTGATGAAAATGCCGCTTATTCATTAATTTATTATTAAATTTTTTATTCAAACTTTCCTGGTGGAGGTTTGCTTCGGCGGTTATCAGAGACTGCTTATCCGATGTAAAAAAAAGGTTAACCGCCATATTGTGACAACCTCCTCAGTTACTTCACTCGCAACTGGTAAATAAAATACTATATGTCTCCACCTCTTTATTCATAATTCCATTATTTCAGATACAATGTACTGTAAAATATGGGGAAGGGGGTGACATGAATCTCGCCTTATTTTAATCCATATCACCCCCCCCCCCCTTCTCAAAAAGCTTTTGCTTTTCTTTATTTGATTAATAGAAGTCAATTTGTTCAGATAATAATTTTATCAGTGAAGAGTTAAATTACATTACAACAGTTGCTATTGATCGCAGTTTCAGTTTATCATACATTAACAGATTAATTTCTCATAGTTTTAATAAATATTTCGATAATCTTGATTCTTCTGCTACATCAGTTTCTTATTCCAATCTAATTATTTTACCGTTTTATCATAACATTAGCTTTAAAGTTGCTAATATTTTGAGACATCATGATTTTAAAGTGGTATTCAAACCTGCCAACAAATTAACATTTTCACAATTAAAAGATCAAATTCCTCTTCTGGATTATTGGGATATTTACAATATACTATGTGATTTGTTCTATATTGGACAAACCAAATTAAACTACGAAAAAGAGTCAAAGAATACATAGGCTATGTAAAGAGAAAAGAATTTAAAAGTTCCTTTATTGCTTCTCATTGTTGGGAGGAGGGTCATAATTCCAATTTTACTTCAACCACGATTATCCAAAAGTGCACTACTCCGCTTGATTTAGACTTTTTTAAAGCACTCCATATCAATAAATTAAAAAACTCCTTGGTTAATGATTTATCTAGCGTGCCGTACATCTCAACTTTCTGGTTAGATTTTTTATGTCACGATACTTCATTTCTCGTTTGATTTTATTGGTTGCTGCAGCTTGATGGTATTTTTGGTTCTGTATTTACTATCATTTGGGTTTCCGACTTGCTGGCATTCGGAGGGTTTTGAATTTATGCATTTTACCGTTCTTAACACTGAGGAAGCGAGTCCTCAGTACTCTCGAAACGTATACGTATGTTCAGAATTTTTAATTATTGTGTGCTTAAACGTTGTATTTTAATGATTTAATAGTTCTTCAGCTGTACCTTAAAATCTGCCTGCATTGCAGTCTAATTAATACAAAAGTAATAATTACATGTGAATTTAAAATTAACGCTTCTAAACTTTAAACTTTCATATATCTTAAATTACTTCACCGAATGACATCTCATTTGATATGTTAAAATAATATTTACTGAAAAAAAAATACGAAGTCAAAATTAGGTGTTCGCATTGAAAATTTTATAATTGGGCGCAATTTCAGTTTGAATATCCACTTCATTTCGAATCTCCTTTTATCTGAATACCCATTAATATATAACTTACAGCCAAATAGCTGTTTCAGTTTTTTCTTTATGACAATTTATAGATTTAGGAGTTCATCATGGAGTTCTCTCTATTTTTTACGACTGAACAGCAAGCGAAAAGAAAAAAAAAGAGATAACACACCAAACTTTTAACCACAAAATTTTTCATATAAAAACGAATATAGTCATCCGACTTGGAATTATCACTCCAGTTTCTATTTAAAAAATTAATCTTAGGGACCTTCTCTAAAGAAAATATCCCTATAGAAATGATATTTAGTAATAATGAACTAATATTTCTTATTGAAATTGAATTCCCATTGAAATGAACTCAATTTTGATCCAATACATGGATTTTCGACAAATTATATCTCTGGATACCAAATCAGAAGTCATTCGATGCAGTATTTTAAGAATTTTAATAGACGTAACATTTGGAACTCTTAATGTTAAATTTCTTTTCAATAGTTCCAAAGCAATCTTCAATGTTGGTGTAGTTTTTTTAAGCATAACTCAAAAAGTAATTGACATAATGAACTGTCTTTGTGGATTCGTATATTCCATTAAAAAAAATCACGTGTTATGTTTAATATTTTTTTATGCTGTCAATTACTAATAATATATATTTCGAAAAAAATCTTAATCTTTGCATATCTGCATTTCCAAAACCAATTAAAATTACTATTATCATGTAATTAATTTACAGTTTATTTTATTTTTTCTGAATTTCTTTGTTTTTATAATTTTAAGAAAATTAAACTTCTATAGTGTCTTTTTCCACGATAGGGAAAAGAAAAATATTAATTGCGAGAAAATATTAGCATGGGATTACCAAATTGAAATAATGACGAAAACCAAATTATCAAAAGTTTAATGTTTTTCGTAGGTTTAATTCTCATTAAAAGATCTACATGTAGTCTATAATTAAAAATGGCAATATTAACTTGTAGTGATTTTCATTATTATGAGTGCAGAGTACTGTGTTCTAAACATAAAAATTTAAGCTAAAGAGAGTATTTGAAGCAGTCATTAATGTTTAAATAGAAAATAAAACAAAGGAAAAAGGTGAAGATTCATAAATTGTACGTTGAACATAAACAAGCTGTGACATGCAATTTGTTAGAAATTACGATTTTTTCTTTCTAACTGATATAATCCTACATAAGAAAATATAAATTATCTATGTCTTCTGTGCAAATTGTAATTTCTTGATAAATTGCCTGCTCTTTTCTCAAAGAAGACTGATAATTTATTTAAACTTAACAAGAGATTTTATTAATCTTCAGCAAAAATATATTTTCTTAGGGAGCTTTTATAGCTTATAAATAAATTGGCTGCCATTTGCAATTTAGTTTAAAATTATTGCTTACCGTCAATGAGCAACAGTTGTTAAAAGTCTGGCCAATGTTGTAACGAGAAGTAAAGTAAAATTTATGCCTTTCCCCCTTCATTTGCAAACATTAGTTGAGGGGATGTGCTATAGTAAGACAAATCGCGGTTAAAAATCTTCCCAATTCAATTTAATTAACTCTCCATTCTCTACTGTTCCTTGTCGAGGTATGTTTTACTGTAGGGCCAGCTCTCTTGTCACTTTCCTTTTTTATAAAATTATCCTTCGGCGCTGACTTTTTCCTTAATGATAAGTTAAAGGAAACAGATGTTCCATTTAAACTTGATGCATCTTTGCTGAAGCAATTTATATCTGAAAGGCGAGATATCGGAGTTTATTAATAGGTAAAGGAAGCGGAGCACAAATCAGGAAAAATACACCCTTAATTATGCCGCTTTTCGAAGTCCCTCGGAGTCCAGTAATAGTGACAAATGCGGCAGAATGCGTTTAAATATTGTGGGAAATAAAACATTATCTCCTCTGTCTCAGGTGGGTTCGGATAAATGGGGGAAACAAAGCCTTAATGTTGCTTGAACATCAGTGACGTCAGATACGCCTTTCGCTTCTAGGGGGTGGTGTTTTCTCCCCACACTTTGTTATTTATGAGTAAATGGGATTGTTTCAAAGAAAGTATGAGGTCACCATCACAACCTTTAAGCCAATCATATTCATTTATCTTCACTTGACCTGACGCTGAGACATTATCCAACGTCTTGTAGTGTTTCCCATTTGCGGCTATGTGCTGTTCAAATAAAGACAACCCTCTTCCAGGTGATGCCTGGATGTGTCGCAGCACCTCGGGAACCTCCGCGGTTTGACAAAGAAAAGGAAACAAATGTTGATTCATGATATCGAAAAGCTTCGGCAAATTCCTCGAGGTATATAGAAATCATATATTATCGACGGAAGTGATAGGAATGCGACACTCTAACGATTTGTTGTCGGAGAGCAATGTCTGACAGGAATTCTGTTTCTCTTTAAGATATGTCACTAAGACCAACACAAATGTTTGATGCCGTAAATCACTACTGCCATTTGCCTCTGGAGGACGCTAGCTTCGATTACAAGAACTCTCTTTTATTACATCTCTGCTAGTCTAAGAACTTTTCTTCTATTATCTGCATTGCCTCTGACTGCATCCTGATTGATTTCTGTTTACCATCAGCGAGAACGTATAAACAAACCTCCTTTTCTAAAGTATAACAATTTGAAATTTATTCAGCAGAATAGCTATTCAAATTCATGTTTAATCTTCTAAAAGAGAAAGTTTTCAAGATAAACTGGTGCACTAAAGGGACTGTATACAAAATTTACATGCACCAAATAAGATAGATGTATTTGTGGTGGAAATTTTTCGCCTAAAGTCTGATTTCGTAATTCGACATATATGAACTCTATGTGCAGCTTTTTACTTGTTTGCAGTTAATTACGTCTTACATAATAAGTATATATTACAATGAAGTAAAAATAAAATTCGAATATGAAAAAGCAAGTAGTGAACTAAAAATCAAAATCAGTTTAATATTTGAAAAGCTATGATGAAACATATCACATTTGAGCCTTCCACGTTCTCGATTTTGATTAATCACGTGATTCTACGTACATTTCTAGAGGATAGGAGCCTTATGGTTAAATTGGATTCTGACCTACAATAATATCCAAGATTTTCAAAGTTAAGCACTTGGACGTGTAGAAATAACCTCATAGGATGTAAGGCTTCATTATTACTTCATTATCATTTAGGCTTTTTTAAATTATTTTTGATAGCTTATAGAATTTAATTATATTATATTAAAACTGTTGATACAGATCAAACGACACTTCATTTGTGAAAACTGGTTTAAGAATTTCGAAGCTAAGATAAAACATAAAAATTCTGAAAAATAGAACTATATAACCTTTACCTTCTGCTTTAATCGGTTAATAATTTCATTTGAGTAAGTATAGATTATATAAAGTATTTAAGCAATACCTTAAAACTATATTTTAATAAAAAGGCAGAATTCTAAATGCCATAAAGATTCAAAAATAAATCACGTAACATGTTTTCAAAATCCCTTTTTTTAAATTTTCCTTACAACTCCAACTCCAAACATCAGAAGAATTAATTATTAATTTCAAAATGTATATATTAGTCAGGTGAAGTATAATTAACCTGTAATGTCTGTACTTATCGGGAGTATTTTAATTATAAATAGTCTTAGAATGATGAAATTTCCGATGATATGCTTTCCCAACGTGTATGAATCATTTATATGATGTGTTACACACAACCACATTCAAACAACTCTCCTTTTTCAGCAATGCATGATTTCAAGAGAGAATACAGTCGCTGGAAACATTCCTGGAATTTTTAGATTGATGGTCTGTATTATGGTCGTCGCAGATACCTCAACTTTAGGTATACCCTTCAATTTTTGTCCTTTGAAAATAATTTCGCACGTCATAATGCTGTCTGCCATAGTGCATTCGCTGCAACATGTACGTTATTTCTATTGGCAATTCCCAGGGGTCGCTGCGTCCCTAAAAATTTCGCACTTTTCTACCAGTATTTTAAATTAAAAATCTTAATGTCATATTTCTTTAACATCGACAATGAAACTCTACAATAAATATTATCGTTTTAACACAAGAACCGCGGGAAAATTCCTTCAAGTCTTATAAAAATATTTCTCACCGGAATTTTGATTTAAAACTGCTTAAGTTATGTATTGAAAACATTTTTGCTCAGCATATATTTAGATTATTTTATTAAGAGTTTTCTGGTTCGAATCGACATCTCTCCATATGATACGGGTCAAAATGACCCGTCGCCGCGGTTCTAGTGTTAAAATTGTGGTAGAAAAGTGTGAAAATTTTAGGGACGCTGCGACCCCTGCATTCCTCGAAACGCTGTTACATTTTTGGCAAATGCACACGATTGCAGTTCATTAAAATGCATTCTCTGATAAAAACATGTACTGTGGCTTTTTTCCCCCACATCACATTACAAGTTATCACTCAAATCCTTTACATGCCCACGCACATCTCTGCCACAGTAAAATTTTTCTGTGTTATGTTACGATTATTTTCCAGTTTACAAAAAAGTTTTGTTCAAGGTTATCCTCCTCAGTCCTGAGACAAATATTACGAAGGACTACAAAAACCTATTTAAAAGTACTATAAAAATCTCTAGAAGTATAATAACCTGTATGTAAATGCTTATGATATGCACACTTTTATTAAAAATGTCTAGAAGTAATTTTAGAAATTCTAGAAGCAATTAAATTCATATAAAGAGTGTTCTTTAGTGTCTCTTACAGGCGACGTCGGGATTGGGGTAGTTAATTGACATGTGACAGAGAAATATCCTGACTAATTTGCATATTTTTCATGTTTTTCTAACAACTTTTTTTGACTCCACATATTTCTGTCACATGAGTAAGCTAATATATTTCCAAACCAATTCTTTGGGTTGATTTAGTACCTGGTATCCGTTTACTTCTATCACATATAGTCTTTAGAAATGAGGTAAACATCCCTAAAAAGCATTTTATATCAGACCTGTGCCAATACCGTTTAAAAGTAGAAATGCCTTTTAATCAAAGGTGATTCTCGTGAAATGTATAAAAGAAAACGGATTGTAGATTTGAAATCGGCATGAAACTCTAGTTTAGAAAAGCATTAAGTCAAAACTGTGGCAAGTATTTTAAAGCTGAAAGTAACGTAAACATTTTACAATTGAAAAATATGCAAGTTAGGCTTAATAACCGACAGATAAATGATAAGAATGTGCATGCTACGACATTTATTTGAAGTAAATAGTTTAGAAGTTATAATATGAAAAAAATGCCAGTTTGAGATTTATTGTCCCTAAAATTTGCATAAAAAGACTTTAATTTTTGCATAATTCGATAGATGCAAATAACTCAAAAACTAAACGTGCTAGAGAAGATCTAAAACTAGATTCAGAATCAGCGCAATAAAGTGAATAACAAACAACTAATTTCAGTTCAGTAACAAAATTATTGTTGATCATATTCGCTGAAAAGTTTGGTATTCAACATCGCTCACCTGCAAGAAAAGTGATAGATCTCGACAAAAGTAAATTTCACAGGAGAGGCAAAAGAAAATTTGCACGATTTTACTGTAACATGAAATTACAGTCCTTAGCTCTGAATCCACGAATGAAAACTTACATAATAGCAAAAAATATTTTAAGATGAAGACGTAGGATGAGGGATTGAGGGTTGGGTAACTTTACCTCCACACACAATCAACCTCTCTTCCGTGGTCACTGGGCATGCAGCTTAATAAAGTACTTTTTCGCATACGCTACATTTATGAAATTGTTTGTATAGCAAGACACACACTTATGACATAATACTTAATACACGTATGACAGACCTATTAGTGGAATAAAACGGAAAAAGAATTTTTGTGCGATGAGTCATTTTTCTTGCGGGTAAGCGACATGATCTAGCATTGAAAGAAGAAGTGGGTTTAAAAAAAAAAAATTATTGACTCAAAATTTAATAATAATTCGATTTTAAAACAGTTCGTATAGGATATTTATTTATTCATATATGAGATTGAAATTTCTATCAATAAAATGTTGAATATTTTAGTCAATGGACTACATTGATTATTGACCAATTAACTAATGCATTAAAATTATGGTTTCGGATATGTATGCAATTATTGCGAGGTATCTTTTCAAAGAAATAACAAAATTAGAAAAGAAACTTCGTGGTTACATACGTAGATAAATCAGCAAATAATTATGCTAATACATACAAATAATATTATCACCAACTTCATACGTCTAAAATTTCTTTTAATAATGGACCTGATAAAAACATCTTTTTAAACAATTGCAAAATCCATAACTATGTTGAACCACTCAATTTTTCCACTATTAACATTAATTATCCCTATTTAGTTCTTATAACTAAATTTTAAATTTAGATATTTTGCTATTGGATGCAATAGATATGATATTAAATCTACGAAATTTCTATTAAAAATTATATAAACATACTATTTGAATAGATAATGTAGATTGCATTAAAAAAAAACAGCTATCAAGTACTTAATATTCTACATTATATTTGTGCATAAAATATAACGGCATTATGATTTTAAACATATTTGATAAAATAAACCCATAAGATCTTCATAATATAGTAAATACAATATTTTAAAAATATTAATATCAATTCACTCTGCCCATTTATGGGGATACAAATTATTTTAAAATATTAATTTCTTTATCTATAATAATTCAATTTTACAAGATAATTCCATTTAACTACAGAAAATCGTGAATCGCACAAGGATGGGTATACTTTGAGTTTAATGTCCCATTTTTATAAATTTCGGCATATATTATATTAATAGCAGTATTCATTAATATTTTTATATTGATAGCATCATTTTTAAGGTTTTCGTTTATCGGACTAATCCCTATTCGTCTCAGTCCTCTGTCTGTCTATCACAGAGTCCGTACACAAAAAATGTACAAATCAGAGACTTCAAATTTTCTGTACTTACAGCTAGATACCACGTGACTCGCGATAAATCATAAAACTTTGAAAAAGAATATTATTTTAATTAAATCAATTTTATCAATGTCATCCTTTCATTTTTGTTATTTAAATTTTAAAAGAGAACCTTAATTTCAACATTTTTCGCATAACCATCATAGCTTGCAGGTAAAACATCTCGCTAGTAAACAGAAGGTTCTTAGTTCGATGCTGGAACTTCGAATGTTCATACAATGTTTGATTTTATTAAAACCGAAGATTTCGTATTTTTTGCCAATTTAAGGGTTTATACTTTTTTATATCACTGATATTTATAATATTTTTTGGAATTCAATTTTCAGTCTATTTTTTAAAATATTGTAATTTATTAATTATTCAGCCTTTTAAGCATCGTTTAAATATTTTTTTTTTCGTTTTTAGAAATTTAAAATTTTATTTATATCTCTGCTATTTTTTTCGGATTTTCAAAAAAATTGGAATTTCGGATTTTATTTAAATATTTTTTTAAACATTTTTAATTTGACTAAAATAAATAGCTTTCTTTTATAATTATTTTAAAATTTTACTTGTTAGTGCTACTATCTATGTAAGAATTTAATAATTATAAATCAGCAATTTGGATTTATTAATTTAAAATATGTTGTTTTGAAAGAAATATTAAACGAAACCCTCTGAGCGATATGCGATTACACTTAACCACTTGTTACAGATACTGGTCAATCTAAAATATCTCACATTATTAAAAATAAAATAAAAATGTATGTCTTCTATGTATCTACAAGTAAGAACAGGGCTATAATCAAAAATCCAATATTTGATATACTCAATAATAAGTACTATTAATGAAAATCTGAACTGTATATCCATAAATAGAACTACTTGTATAATAAAATTCGCTCGCAAATGAATATCACGGGTAACTTAAAATTTACCCGAACTTTGATAAAATAGATACAAAAGGACTAGAAATATAATGTTTCGATCAATGTATAACGGTATAAAATTAAAAATCTTACCGTTAAATGTGTTATTAAGTTGACTGTTGCTTCAAAAGTTCCGCTTGTAATGATAGATCTTGTTTTACACATTTGTCATGCTACTTTAACAACTGCCATTATTATCAACAGAAATTATTTAAAAAAAAATTTCCCATATAGTATAGCGCAACGTGTTCTGTCGCAATTCAGTAATTCTTTTGATACATTATCATTAGAAGCTAGAAAAATGTCAGGCATTCTTTCTCGAGGCAAACATTAAATTACATTTCTTGTTGCTATTACATTACTTTTTTTTCTATGGTTCTTTAAAAAGCACTAGACACAGCAGAAATCTAAACAATTCTTCCCTTTTTTCACACAGTAGTTTTTTTCGTTCTCTAAGAAACGTTATAATTATAAAACCTAGAACATTAGAATTGTAACAGTTCAGCAAAAATGCCTACACTGTTAAAACTAATGGTGACACATTGCACCTTTTAGGGGTGAAAGGCTTGTCTCACTGGTGACACCCCTAGAGGAGCTAAAATGGCACCCTTAACTAGGGTGAAAGGATGGCACCCCTAATCCAGGGTGTTTCAGGGGGTGAAAGGACGGCACCTCAGGGGAGACTAATGGCACCCCTTATCCACAGTGTTCAATAGGGTGAAACGATGGCACCACAGGGGAGAATAATCTCACCCCTTATCCAGGGTGCCCCAGGAGGTGAAAGGATGGCATCTCAGGGGGGAGTAATGGCACCCCTTAACCAGGGTGCCCCAGGGGGTGAAAAGATGGCGCCTCAGGGGAGAGTAATGGCACCCCTTATCCAGAATGCCCCAGAGGGTGAAACGATCGCATCTGAGGGGAGAGTAATGGCACCCCTCATCCAGGGTACCTTAAGGGGTGAAAGAATGGCATCTCAGGGAAGAATAATGATACCACTTATCCAGGGTGCCCCAGAGGGTGAACGGATGAAACATAATCCAGTGTGCCCTGTGGCATCCTACAAGAAATAGCACTCACAATCTATGGCCCACAGTTGCAACCCCCCTCCCCCCACCCTACTTGTCAAGAAATTGTATTGGTTTGAATCATGAAATACAAAGTGTTTACCCATTTTTAAATTGAATTCTGCAGAGAAAATTATCATGATCAGTCAATATTTTGAGTCTTTTTTTTTCTTTTAGATTGATGGAATATTATATTTTTAAACTCATTATCAGGTGTCCAAAGAAAAATTGTAGCATATTTTTGTAACTCAGAGAGGGATAATATGAACTACAAAAATAATCATAGAAAGGCAGAGAATTGAAATTGTACTTTCATTTACATGGAGAATATTTTAAGAAAAATTCAAAATTCTAACTTTATACAGTCTTTGCATTTCAAAATCACCTGTCATAAGTCATCACTATTGCATTGTTAGTCATACCCAAAAAGTTTTGTTAGAATAAATCGCAAAATTTACACAACCTCTACACCTATTTTCTGCCTCTAAAAATCACTGAGTTAGAGTCAAATATTGTGACTTTGTCATGCAATTTGAAGCCTGATTTTCAATTTTATGTTTTGAAGTTCTTGTAAAATGAAATAAATCATGAGTTTTGACTGTCTCTAACTCATATGTTTGGATCAAACTTTTTGGGTATGTTTAAGAAAGGGCCAGTAACTATTTTTGTGATTGGGCATTTTTAGATGCAGGAACATTATAAAAATTTGAGGTTTTTTGACTCCAAAATAAGAGAAAGTACAAATTGAATTATCTATCTTCATATGAATATTTTTATAATTTTCTTATAGTTTCAGAAGTAATCCGTAACCATCTTTTTTGACACATAGTATATTGCTTGACATGTATTTTCATTATTTTATATACAGGACAACTGAAAAGTATGAGGACACAGAAAAATGCTATATCCTGTAAAATATATACCATAATTTAATAATAAAAAAAATAAAAGAAATAACAATATTTTAACAAATTGTTCACTGGCTTGATATTTATTTTTTACATAAGTTTGAAAACGAAAAATCACAGAATTGACAGTCCGCTGTAGATAATTCTGATTTAAATCATTCTATACCTTGATAATTTCGCATCACATACAATGCAAACTGGGGATCTTCTATTTCTAGATTTTCTACAGAAGTCAAGTGAGTTAAGATCTGATTGTTCGAAGGCAATACACCTGTTATTAAATATCCACGCAGATGGGTGTTGAAGGTCAATGTTGTTTTTGCTCCATGTGAAGGCCCCAATACTGCTGGAAGTTCCATTAAAATTATTTTGAGGCGAACACTTCGTTGAACATATTAGTTGTTGATCATTTTGACGGTTGTGAACTTTTCGGAGGCTTAAGATTTTCATATAATAGAAGAAATGCTACAATTTTTTAAAGTAAGCATTTCTCAGATTTTAGTTGTGAAATATCAATGTCAAACAACGCACCAATATTTTTTCAGCTACCCTGCTGTATCTAATTAAAAAAATGTAAAACACAAATTAGAAAAGAATATGTAATAAATGCTGTGTAACTTTTAAATTAGTAAGAATACTTTATATTCTTTAAAATTATTCCAGAAAGTTAGCCATCAAGCTATGAAATGAATTATAGAAAATAAGTTCATTTTATAGTTGTGGCAAAATCACAGATGAAATTGAGTAAAAAAAAAAATCATTTTTACAATATACCTTTATAGTGAACTTATGCAAATCCATATTTTATAGCATATATCCACACAGGATTAGAAATTAAGAACTGTATGTAAGGTGTCAAAATAATGTCTACAATTTTTTTTCGATGTGCTAACTGCATTTCATATTTTCTTATTTCTTTTCACAACCATGTTAATAGTAATAATATTGCATTGCATATTTAATTTTAATGTATTGAAGGGAAGTGGGGAGGAAACTTTGTATATTAAACACTTTTTCTTGCTAAACAAAATAAAAACTGACTTTCCATAAGTATGAAACCTGATTAAACTACAATAATTGGATTCTGGAAAAACTAATCTTTTTATAAAGCTAATATGCATACAAAACAGATAATCAAGCAAATATGTCCACAGAGAGAAAATATGAGCTTTAGATATAACTAGGGATAAGCTAATTTTAAAAAAATCTGAGACTAACAGTACATCAGAAAATAAAAAGTTAGCAAATAAATGAATCTTTGGTTGCCAATTATGGTGTGGCATTTAAAACATTTCCAAATCACACATATTTTTTTTGTTTGTTTGAGGAAGGAAATACAAAAATTTTAAAACAATTTTAATACAGTTTCTTATTTTAGGAACATATAAGGATGCAGAAATATCTCATAATAAAAGAAAATCTTGCTTACAGGGGTGAAATATACAAGGACCAGTTTTATCAGTCATTGGTGAAAGCGAAGTTAACTTAGAGGTTATTAAATAGTTCAAAATTCTTAAGACACGTGCTGATGTCATGGTGCAGAGGGGGGGGGGATGTATGCTAAAATACACATGAAAGCATTTTCTAAACAAAAATTAAAGTTAAAGAAAGCTAGCTATCAAGATTTGGCGACTAGGAATAATTTTTCTATAATTTTGTTTCATTTGACGACTAACGACTGCTGATTTCTAGTCCTGTATCCACATCAAAACACTTTCTGCCAAATTGTTTTTGTGTTTTGACTTATTGCATCTGAAATTTTAATCCAAAGAGTAATTATAATGAAAGGAATAAAACACTGAATTAAAAAAAACAACCTTTTAGTTCAAATAATCTTTTTATTGTAAACACCAAGAATGTATTAAATATTATTAACAAAGACGTAACGCTATGTGGAACTGATGCCACTGAGAAAATTTTGAAGACATAAGTATCTAATAAAAATGATAAAAAATTTAAATTGGCTTTTGCTAAAGTTAACGTTAAACAACCAAAATAATGCATACCACAAAGTAACTAAGCTTATAAAATTATCAGTTTTTGTAATTAACTGTTTATGTAAAATTAATACATAGCATGAGTAATTTAACACGTTGCTTGAGTTGCGGAGCACAGTAACAGGTTGAAACACAGAAATTTCTGCACCTTCTTCATGATAAAGAGTCGGAAACTTTTCTTGTATCAATCATGGTAATGTAAGTACTATAAATGTAAGTTCACTATCTGAAATAATAATAATAACACATTAAGGAAAACACACAACAAGACAGTCCAATTAAAATGTATCATCAAAGTACAGCAAAAATGGTAGATGAACAAAAAAAGAAAGAATAAAATTTAAATTATAGTTCACAAGGCTATCAAAGCCTGACAGCTAATGTGCTCGCAGGTTCTGTATGTAACGTGATAACTCTTTATATAAATATTAGATTTGTTTCAAATTTTATATGTAGGTTCATTCTGATAAGGTTCTTCACTGATTTGCATTGGAGGTTCATTGGTTAAATATGAAGGGGGGGGGGAGAAAAGAGTGCTACCCTCCTTAATTTATATAAATATGCAGAAATCATGCAGAATTATCACATTTTCTTCAAATTTTGTTAATAGGTTCACTCTGATAAGGCACTTCCCTGATCAGTTTTAGGGGCTCATTGGATAAGTATAAAGAGGGATGGCAGTTAATCCACTGTCCAATAACTTACAGTTGATTACTTTTATTTTTGGAAGGGCATTATTCTTTGAAATAAGAGTATAATATACAGTTGTATGTATAGCCTGCGAGCTCAATGCCATCAGTTTAACTGGGCACTTTCCTCTTTATTGCCTATTTTCGGACAGCACGAGAAAATTACATGACCAACTCATACTTGTCATTCAGATATTCTTTTCCTGTATTATCATTAAGAGTTACAAACTATTTACATTATTAACCATATTTACAAAACATATCTTGCAACAAAGTGTCTATTCCAGATAAGCAACCAATTTCCCTAACATGTACAGGTATTCCATATCAGTAATAATAATAAAAAAATGAGGAATTTTATTCAAATTTATTAGTATGCCCCTATTATGTATCCTATATTGACACTAATCAATGAATATATGGATACAACCCTTCGTGTTTTTCCTTCATTTTGGGAATAACGAATTTTCAACGTATTCTATTGACGATTATTTTCAAAATTTTCAAGATGTGATTTTGCGACTTTCACAAAAGTTGCTCTATACATTTGGCAAACATAATATGCAAATGAAATTTTGATATCTTTGACGCATGAGCAGTAAAAAATTATTTAGTAAACCTACTCAATATTCGAACAATTTTTATTATTTTTTAATTCTGATTACAGGGTATTGTGTGCAATGTTGTTTGTCACATTTTCTGAAAATAATGTTACTTTATATTAAGAACTCTTCAAATTATAAGCAAAAATCTTGTGTAAATTTGAGACTGTTTTTCGAATTCGTTGAAAACCTTAATTTTTCTACGAGTATACATGCTATCGACATAAAAATTAACACAGTTTATTACAATAAGCCATTTATTCATAATCTACAGTTTGAGCGCTTTTGCTACATTAGTTTTGACAGGGTTATCCAAAAGATATCCAAAAGATATCCAAAAGGTATTCATTCTTTTTTAATTTGTTGACGGTCCCCTATTGGAGTTTCAGAATAAAACCTTCAGGGAAATATATGACTTGTACTGCACTACCTGGCCATTGATTATCGTCCACTTGCGATTTTAGACATTTTGTTAAATATCTAGAAAAATACATGAGGAATTATCCTGAAATTCTCAGTGTATACACATAATAGTACAGGTCATATATGCCCGCGAAGATTTTTTTCAGAAACCTTATAGGAGACCGTCAACAAATTAAAAAATAATGGATATCGTTTGGATAACCCTGTCAAAACTAATGCAGCAGAAGCGCTCAA
Organism: Maratus speculifer; assembly: GCA_964019185.1. NCBI lineage: Eukaryota > Metazoa > Arthropoda > Arachnida > Araneae > Salticidae > Maratus > Maratus speculifer. Next base: position 253,879,275 of record OZ025299.1, read on the forward strand.
ACTTTAGATTGTGATTAAGTGGCTTATTGTTATAAACTGTGTTCATTTTTATGTCGATAGCATGTATATTCGTAGAGAAATTAAGGTTTTTATAAAAATACTCCCAAATTTTTCCAAGATTTTTGCTTATAATTTTCAGAGTTCTTAATATAAAATAATAATATTTTCTGAAAATCTGAAAAACAACATTGCACATAATACCCTGTAAACAAAATTAAAAAATAATAAAAATTGTATGAAAGATTAGTAGGTTTACTAAATAATTTTTCACTGCGCATGCGTCAACGATATCAAAATTTCATTTGCATATTATGTTATCTAAATGTATAGAGCAACTTTTGTGAAAGTCGCAAAATCATAGCTTGAAAATTCTAAAAATAATCGTCAATATAATAAGTTGAAAATCCATTGTTTCCAAAATGAAGCAAAAAAAAAATGAGGGATTGTATCCAAATGTACTAGTAAGTTCGGTATTGTGTATTCTATATTGACACTAATCAATGAATATATGGATACAACCCTTCTTGTTTTTGCTTCATTTTGGAAATAACGGATTTTTAAGTGATTCTATTGACGATTATTCTCAGAATTTTCAAGCTATGATTTTGTAACTTTCACAAAAGTTGCTCTATACATTTAGCTAACATAATATGCAAATGAAATTTTGATATCGCTCACGCATGCGCAGTGAAAAATTATTTAGTAAACCTACTCATTTTTCATACAATTTTTATTATTTTTTAATTCTGATTACAGGGTATTATGTGCAATGTTGTTTGTCACATTTTCAGAAAATATTATTTTATATTAAGAACTCTGTAAATTATAAGCAAAAATCTTGGAAAAAATTGGGAGTATTTTTATAAAAACCTTCATTTTTCTACGAGTATACATGCTATCGACATAAAAATGAACACAGTGTATAACAATAAGCCACTTAATCACAATCTAAAGTTTGAGCGCTTTTGATGCATTAGTCTTGACAGGGTTATCCAAAAGATATTCATACATTTTTTAATTTGTTGGCGGTCATCTATAAAGTTTCTGGAAAACATCTTCACGGAAATAGATGACCTGTACTATATTGTTTATACACTGAGAGTTTTCGGATAATTCCTCATGCATTTTTCTAGATATTTTGCAAAATGTCTAAAATCGCGAGTGTGACGATAATCAATAGCCAGGTAGTGTATTATATTTATACACTAAGATTTTCAGGATAATTCCTCATACATTTTTCTAGATACTTAACAAAATGTCTAAAATCGCAAGTGGACGGTCATCTCTGGCCATATAGTGTATATCAAGAGCTTTAGGGAACTGGCTAATTCTTTATTTCCCCTTTTGCTATATGGGGGAAAGTCGGGTGGAATGGGACTGTAGGTGTTTCTCTTTGTGCATTATTCTACACATTTCATCGATCGCATACAAGATGAAGCAATGGTAATCCATTCTTCAGTTTACAAAAAATATTGATATGCATAGACTTGCAAATGTATGAAAGAAAAAATTATTTCAAAAATCCAATTTAAATTTGATTTATTTGCTCTCAATATATTAAAGGCTTGTTTATGTATAAATGTAATAGTTTCCCTATTTATGGAACATTATACTGTATATTATCCCTAATTTAAACTAAGCCTAAAGCAGCATTTTTGTTTGATCAAGAAGTTTAACACAAACAAGGAAGTGGCGAGGAATGGGACATGCCAGAAAAGGGATGAATGGGACACGCCCAGTTCCTTTTTTTAATTAATAATAATGCGAATTGCTAACATGCAAATTTTTTAGAGGATAATATATTAATTATAACATTGATAATATATGCATTCATACTTCAAAATGTAAATAAATTGATGATTATTTAAGGCGCAACGCTAGGCGCAGAAAAAGACCCGGATGATAATGCAAAGTCTATGGGAGCGTTCTTTTCAAATATTTCGCCGAAATTTTAATATTTTTACGTGATTGTTTTGCACAAGATTGCTGAGGGAGATCCGCAACTGGCGTAGTTTTTACTTTTTCAGTTTTGGTTTCAGATTTTTTTTAAAAAAATTACTTTAACTTACGAAATTGGGTTAAACCGGTTTTGAAATTGAAATTATCGTTATACAAAAAATATAAAAGCAAAATCGAAAAAATAAAAACTAGGCCGGTTATGGATCATCCTCAGCTGTCTTGTTCAAAAGAATCATGTAAAAATATTAAAATTTGAGTTAGGTATTTCAAAAGAACGCTCCTATAAACTTTTACATTATCATCTTTACATTCTGAGCCTAGTGTGGGGCCTTAATGACACCTATGACAGAGAATCCTGAATTTTCATTCTAATCATGAAGATACTGAATTTTATATTGTGGCATATACATTATCAACTTACAACCTTTGTTTGATTTTTATCTTATCGACACTATAGGTTATTTTGTGCCTTATAGCTTTTTTTTTTCATTATTGCTGTCCCATAACTCTTAATGAGGAGGTATGAGACACATTTTGAAACTTAAGTTCTCTTTAAAATAAAATAGTTTTTGCACGTTATGTTTCTATATTGTTGAGGGGGATTAAAAAGTGTTTTACCTTGCATGCTATAAATTGAATTTTTTCTTTTTGTTTATATATTAAAAAAAAATCTTACTTTTGTAAAAAAAAGTCCCACACCATCCCACTCTCCCCTATATAGATATTATATATTAATACACCAATTACATGAAAATAGAATTTTTATCAATAATATTAAAATACAGTTTAAGGGGTAACAGTTTATTGTATATCCTTAGGTTTTTACCACCTTCTCCCCAGGTTTTTACCGGTAAAAAGCCAACCCTGTTTATTGGTCTTGTTTCAGAACGGGTGGAATGAAAGATTGTTAAAAATTATGTCATTAGAAAAATGTTTAAGATTTATAAATGACAGTGCAAAAATCGCTTTTAAAACACGAGATCTTCATCACCTGCGGAAAATTTTCACATTTGTGTAAAATTACGATATAAGTTTTTATTCATTGTTTTTTTTTTTTTTTTTTTTTTTTTTTTTTTTTTTTTTTTTTTGAACACACACTATTTCTGTAAACTATTCTGGAAGTTCAGTGGAGTAAATACAGATTGTTTTTCCTTTTATAATTTGAATGTTCATGACTACAAATTTGTCATATCGGATGATGTTGATGATTGAGAAAGCGGGGGGGGGGGACTGATTACGGTCTAATCAAACTTAAATTACTATTATTGAAACCATTATTTAACCATAAAATTCTGCTACTAAATAAGATTTAATGCGAAAGAATACTTTCGAAAAAAAAAATGGGCGTAAATCTGCATAGCCGATAATCAGATCATAAGGTTTATTCAATTCAATACCCTAACATTTTCTCACCTTTTTGAAAGAAAATGAAACCAAAAGTATGAAAATATGAAGAATTGGGAGTAAGAAAACATAATGGTAAACCCAAGATACCGCTAAATTCGGGTTTTTAGGCAATTCCCACCAAGGTATGACTTGCTGACTAATAACGTTTTAATATGCAAATCGAGGTTTTATCCGTGATTTTTATCCTTAAATGAGACTAAATGATTGTCCGTGCTACCGTAATCTAATCTTATTATGAAGATTATTTTGGAAATAATGGTGATTAATAAGGAAAATATTAATAATGAAAACCCTGGAAATAAGTTTTGATTACTTTAAGATTTGCAAGTAATCAATTGTCTTAAATGAAAAAGTTACCCCCCCCCCCTCTCAAATAAAGACAAATCAGGTATACTGAACCAATATTAGAGAAGTTACGCGAGGCTGCAATATGGTGTGAATTAGTCTTTACAGGAGGGGTTCGGATAGCATCTATCCGACAATATATGCAAAACCGGCCAGATGCTGTCCGAGATCCCGTGTAAAGGTTAAAATTAAAACTTCACGAATAAAATTAATTGCTTTTAACTGTATATAGACACAAAAACATATTTTAACCTTAACTTCTCTGACAAAAATTGTTACATAACTACTGTGAGCTGTCTGTCAGACCATTTAATCTGAAGATGAATAAAATGTTACATTAATTCTCAGAATACTATTTATGTATTAAACTTTATGTACAAGAATATTATAAATCAAATTCAGCTATTCAAAAGTATTTAGAGGCAGTAATAAGACTCCAAACTAAAAAAATTTGACCAGTATCTATAGTTAAGCTAAAAATTACAAGTTAAACTGTGAAACTTGAAAAACTCACGGGGTCTGAAACCACTAACAACAACTAAAGGTTTAATCTAAACAGTTGAGTTTAAAGACAAGGTAAAATGGTCATAGAATATTCCGATTTCAACAAGATTCGTCTATAATAACTAATTTGTAATGAAAAAATATGTAAATATTTTTACAATCTTTCTTTTCGCTCTTTCTAACTGTGCGCCCTTAGGATTCCCGTGCTTAGAGCAGTTTGCTCCTATTGCTCCTCGGTAGCTAAGGCCTCGATAAATCATTTAAGAATATTGACATGTAAACGAGAAATTTCAAAATAACTACCTCATAGGTTTAACATTAGCAAGCGGGTATTTTGGTGAGAGTGTAGCTTGTAGCTTCACATAATAAACTTAACAATCAATCATACTAACAAAAAAATCTAATTTACTGTTTTTTTATGACATTACTTATAGGGATGTACGATAAATTAACGTAATAATAAAATAAAATAAAATAAAGTTAAATCTTACCTTTAATCAGACTTTGCCCGGTTCACTGGTCGCGCAAATCGGATCGTTTTCTCCTCATTGTTGTTTCATTGTAGCTCAGTGGTTAGTCCTCAATTAATATCGCCAACACAATCGTATACACACTGCCATGTTTTGATTTGCTCACACCCGTAAACTTTACTTGCTGACACCGAAAGCAGAAAGACACGCGTCATAGCGCATGCGCAAGTTACCAGTCACCCGATGAGGTGGTTACGAAGTGCATGGCACCTTATTTAGCTCCCATCATCCAGTAACAGATCTGTCGTCACCCCAACCGCATATTCAAGCTCCTATGACACCCTAGGGTTCCAAATGGCACCGCCTTTTCACCTCCGGGTCCCAAATGGCACCGGTTTGTCACCTTTATTTTTAACAGTGTAAGTAAAAAGCATTAATTCTAATCCTTATCGTATCAGTAGTTGCGACTTGCGAAGTATGTTTGCATTAACTTTCAGAAACGAACCCTATAAGACAAAACAAAACAGACAGGCTCGTATTATTCTTTTATGAATTTTACATCTGCGGTTTTAACGATGCAGCTGGAAACCTACAGAAATGTATTTTGAATATAAAGTGTATTTTCAAAATACAAAATACTTCAAAAAATCATTTCAAAATACATTATCAAAATACTTTCGTTTAGTCAGGTTAAAATACAAGATACAAAATACAAATGTATTTTGAAAATGAATTTCAAATACATGTATTTTATATACTGCCCATCTCTGGATACAAAGAATAACGGTCAAAAATAGCTGTTCGTTATTTCGAAGTCTATAGCACTCTCTATCCTCTATCGGCATTTTTTGAACTTTATCTTTAAAATTTATTTTCCAGGAAATACTGACATAAAGAATAGTTTTAGTGAAAGCAGCAAACGAATCGACCATTTTTTTTTTCATTTTTATATTCCTTAGAAATTTTGGACCCTAAACTTTAATGGTACCTATCTCCTTCGAAAGACGTTTGGGATCCTTAGTTTTCTATTGAATGTTGTTTGTCTTGATGTGTACTATCATCCCTTAAAGTTTTGTCCAAAAGTTTAGATTCACCCTGTATAGGCCACGAAATGTGTGGAACTACAATAATAATTATAGAGGGTGCTTTAAATTATTTCATACAAATAGCTTTTTTTTCTATCTTTACTCTTTTAAATTATTAAGGTTCTTTATTAAATATTCTGGATTTATTATCAGGTCCAATTTCATAGCAACTCAGTTGGACGGCTTTTATTTGCATCTTCATAACTTTTTATCTAATTCTAAATTAATTTTATTTTCAAAAATTAAGTCGATTACGAAACACAAACAATATATACGTTTTCATAGCTAAAATTTAGTTTGATGCACAACGATTCAGATAAACATTAAGCACTGTTCTTTTATTTATTTTTTATTTATTTATTTATTTATTTATTTATTTATTTATTTTTATTTATTTTTTTTATTTATTTATTTATTTTATTTATTTTTTTTTTTTTTTTTGCTAAAAAAAAACAACGATTTTTTTATTAAATTTTCTAATGCTGAATAGGTGTATTAAAAAATACTGTCCCAAAAGAAAAAAACAAACAGTAATAATAAGAATAATACTAGGAACACTTCGAATATATTATAAACATATAAAATGCAGTGTGAAAACAAAAATGCTTTTAGACGACAATCCTGAAAGAAAAAAAAATTATAAATAAAACAAAAGCGTCTAAAAACTAAATGCGTTTGAAAAACGAGAAAAGAGATGCGAGAATTTTTCTAAGCTTTATTGTTATCAAAAGAGCTTGAGACGAAATCAATTAAATTAAACCTACTAAAATTATAAAAATCTACTAAAAGTATAGTAGATTTAGCGTGTAGATTCTAACTGAAAACTACATAAAAATATTCTAATTTCTTAGCAGCTCTATTAAAGTCTTTTAATTGTTTCTCAATAGCTTTTTATTTAGTTTTAAATTTATTTCATTTTCTCAAACTAAAGTCAGTTATCAAACTCAAAAAATTCCATAGTCAAAATTGAATTTGAAGCGCAGCAATTTACATATGCATCAAATACAGGTTTTCTCTCAAAACAGTAGAAAAAGAAAATAAAAAACTCTTAGAAATTTTTAAGTATTTTTTATTAAATTGTCTAATGCTAAATATGAACTTGAAAAAATAGTATGGTCCAGAAGTAAAAAACAAATTTTGCGGTTTAGAGCTAGTAATTAAAATTTTGAATACATAAATATATAAAATGCAATGTGAATGCAAAAATATACATAGACGACTACATAGGGGGAAAAATTACAATTAGAACAAAAGATTCTGAAAACTAAAACTAAATGTTTGAAAAGGGAGAATAGAAAAGTGCGTCAATATTCTTCCAAGGTAATTTGAATTGAGACAAAATAAATTAACTATGGTCGCGCCATCTATTTGGCGTAAAAGAAACAGTGAAATATATGAATTACACTGGTTTCAGATTTAACTTAAATACTTAACTTTTTTTCAAGTCAAAAACCTAACAGTTATCTCTGAAAAAATAAGTCTATTTGACTCAAAGTAGGTTTGAAGCTGTCACACTGGACACATGTATATATTTTTTAATTATAGAAAATCCGGAATCCCTAATTCATTTGAAGAGTCTTCGTTTAATTTCTGCATCTTAATTTCAATGTATTTAATAATTTAATTGGCGCTAAATATTATGCAGACATTTCAAAGACCCTCGCCAATCATGAAATCCTATATTAACCTAAGAAGAAATTAAAAAAAAAAGACACATATTACTCATTAATTCATACTACATACAGGAAAACGTGGTTTTTACCTTCAGAAAGTGGAGTCTGACAGGTACATTTCATTCCAAGATCAAAAATATAACTCAGAATTTCAATCTTCTAATACATTTTCCGTTGTTGATCTGAATATATTCAACTTTGGAATTTTCGAGAGGTAATTATTATCAGCCAAAATGTAATGAAATTGTAAAATGTTATTACAAATAAATTGTATCATTCCTCAATGTAGATTATTCGTAACGTAATTATTAATGTGAGTTATAATGGAATTTTAATACGCTGATTAATGGCACTATAGCGTATTTAATAGAAATAAGGAAAAAAAAATCACAGCTAGCCATACAGCGTCATAGTTTTTATAGAGTGTTTTATTTCTCAAAATAAGTTGAAATATACGATTGCTTCATGAAAACCCAACACATACTAAAACTAAATGTTAACGTTTTCATTTTAATAAAGTTTGTGCATTAAATGCACATAGTACGATAAAATAAAGAAAAACAGAGTAAATATTCTGCATCTTAAACATTTGAATAACACAATTGTTCATCAGATGTGAGCTTACCTCCTTCTCAATGGCGCACCCAGGATTAAGCTTTGGAGGGGGTTAGCTTATTTTAGAGGTTCTATGTTTTCGAAAATATAGCCTCTAAAATATGGTAGTCCTAAATGTCGGACAAACTCGGTGCATTTTTTTTTTTTTTTTTTTTTTTTTTTTTTTTTTTTTTTACATATAATTCAAAGTGGACGAGATGAGTCGAGCCCCACATACAAATTTTTCTGTTGACATGATGCAGAGCGAAGACTGGAGGTGGGGCTCTGAACATTTTTGATGGAGCTGATTCTAAACCTCTTTGATAAATAAAAAGAAAATATTGTTTTAAGTGGTGAATATTAAAATTCTAATATTTCAAATTTCATAAGAAAATTTATAAATAAGAAAAAGAATGTGAAAAGATTAGCATTTTTCAAAATTTCTATTTTGCAGGACCTATTAAAAATAATAAAAATGAATTTTCATCATTTTAGAAAACTTTAAATAATTTGTCTAGTCTCGCGGTCTGGGAGGGGCTTCAGTCCCCTTAGCTCCCTCGGTGGGTGCGCCAATGCTCCTTCTGGATGACTGTTACGTAACATGCCGTATAAGATGCATGCGGTACTTATTTTTCATTAATTCTATTTCCAAATAGTAACTTTTTCTTTAACAAACCACAGAAATTCTGCGGTAAAATAAGGCGAAATGGAGACAGAAATAGTGATGTGAAAAATAAAAGTCGTATAAGGGATTGGTCGTCCCGAAAAGAACAATCGAAAAAATCGAAACAATTTTTAAAGAACAGAAAATTGAATTTTTCAAAAAATATTTCTGTATATTTATACTAAACCTTCCAATTTTCCAAAAATTCTGCCACTGATTTTAGCAAAACAAATTATAAATATGTTACTTTTTCTTTAAAAATCATATTTTGTCATCTGCATGAGAAGTTTATTTTACTGTCGCCATCTACAGGGATAGAAAAAAACTAATGCCTGATTTTATCTGTTTGTGAAAACTGATGTCTGAAATTTGTTCTGGCAGCCATCGGATTACTAAAATAAATATTTTAAGTCAAATTTAACAGGATAAAACTTTCCCTGAATGAAATTTTGGTGCCATATAGAAGGCTGGTCGTTATTATAATGTTACAAACCAAGTCATTCAAAGCCGTGCAAAGGGGGGAGCGAAGAGGGTGGTTGCCCCTGCCGCGGAAATTGAGGGGGCGCCAAATTTATACTACCATCGTCGATTATTTCTTCTTTTTTTGTAAAAAAAAGTGTATATATAATCATATTGAGATTTTTTGTGTGAAAAAAAACGACATTCTCAAAATAGCATGTTGCCTTTTTCTTGGAATCCAAAGGGTTTATGCTTATGGGCTTAAAGGGTTATGTTAGATAGATTTTTTCCACGTATGTTTCCCAAATCCACTTTTCCAAAGTATAAGTGTAGTGCTCTTTTATATTATTTAGTTGTTAAAATTAAACTTTTTGGAGTTTCAAAATATACGATAAACTAAACATATACACTATATTGCCATTGATTATGGGACACTTGCGATTTTAGATATTTTACTAAATATCTAGAAAATACATGAGGAATCATCTCGAAACTCATGGTGTATAAATATAATAGTATACATCATACATCTCCGTGAAGATTTTTTACCGAAACGCCATAGGGGACCGTCAACAAATTAAAAAAGAATGAATATCTTTTGAATAACCCTGTCAAAACTAATGTAGCAAAAGCGCTCAAATTCTAGATTATGATTGAATGCCTTATTGTAATACACTGTGTTCATTTTTATGCAAATAGCATGCACACTCGCAGAGTAATTAAGGTTTTTATAAAAATGGTCCCAAATTTTTCCAAGTTTTTCCATTATAATTTTCAGAGTTCTTAATATAAAATAATATTTTTTTTTCAGAAAATATGACAAACAACATTGCACACAGTACCCTGTAATCAGAATTAAAAAATAATATAAATTGTATGAAAAATGAGTAGGTTTACTATATAATTTTTTACTGCGCATGCGTCAAAGATATCAAAATTTCATTTGCATATTATGTTAGCTAAATGTATAGAGCAACTTTTGTAAAAGTGTCAAAATCATAGCTTAAAAATTCTGAAAGTAATCGTCTATAGAAAAAGGACAAAATCCGTTGTTTCCAAAATGAAGCAAAAAAATGAGGGATTTTATCCAAATGCAGTAGTACATCCCATATTGTGTATTCTATATTGACACTAATCAATGAATATATGGATACAACCCCTCTTGTTTTTGCTTCATTTTGAGAATAATGGATTTTCGACTTTTCAATTGACGATTATTGTCAGAATTTTCAAGTTATGATTTTGTGACTTTCACAAAAGTTGCTCTATACATTTAGCTAACATAATATGCAAATGAAATTTTGATATCGTTGACGCATGCGCAGTAAAAAATTATTTAGTAAACCAACTCATTTTTTATACAATTTTCATTATTTTTTAATTCTGATTACAGGGTACTGTGTGCAATGTTGTTTGTCATATTTTCTGAAAAAAATAATATTTTATATTAAGAACTCTGAAAATTATAAGGAAAAAACTTGGAAAAATTTGGGATAATTTTTATAAAAACCTTAATTACTCTGCGAGTATGCATGCTATTTGCATAAAAATGAACAAGGCTTATTACAATAAGGTATTCAATCACAATCTAGAGTTTGAGCGCTTTTGCTACATTAGTTTTGACAGGGTTATTCAAAAGATATTCATTCTTTTTTAATTTGTTGACGGTCCCCTTTGGAGTTTCGGGAAAAAATCTTCAAGGAGATGTATGACTTATACTATTATATTTATGCACTAAGAGTTTCGAGATGATTCCTCATGTATTTTTCTAGATATTTAGTAAAATGTCTAAAATCGCAAGTGTCCCATAATCAATGGCAATATAGTGTATTCAATAAAATGTATTTGTGTTTTTACAATTTTCAATTTTGTGACATGGTGATGGAGGGGGCGCCAAATTGAAACTTCGCCCCGGGCACAATTTTCTCTTTGCATCCCGCTGATAGACTACTCCGGAAGATATTTTTAGTCCAAACTCACTGGTTGAATAACCTCTCACAGAGATTGATTATTGCACAGGCCGTGAGGTCTTGGATCGGGTACACTACCGGTGGAAGCTTGAAAATGAATCTAGAAAAATAAATTCTTAGAAATGCAATTTTCTGTACCGATTTTCTCAAAAACACAAAAAGATTTTGGTTAACTGGCAAATGCATTGCTATTGAGATGCATTTGCATAAGGTACGAAACCATTAGGTTTCGTACATGCTTGTACTCGCGTTAGAAAGGCGAATCCTTCAAATAGATTTGATCAATGATTCATTTAAAAAAGCTTAAATTAAATGCGTTACAGACAAAATATTTTTACTAGAATATTTTTTTTTAATGTATAAGGCAAAGAAATAATTAAACTATTATTAGCATAAAAAATTAACCTGCTTCAAATAAAAGTATATTTATAAAATGAAGTGGTTAATAGAATTTTTATAAACTGCAAGAAAAACTTCGAATGTTCGAATCCTCTTAAAAAATGTTTAACAATTATTTTAATTTGAAAGGTTTTCTCAAAAGATGCTGGGCCTTTCGTTTCTGACAATCGCGCTCTTTTGACCGCTTCAAGACAAGTCGAGGGTGCAGCTAAAACGAGACTACTTTAGTCGTGAAGCTATTTTTGTCGGTATAAGGTAAAACATATCTTTATTTTCTTTTTTTCGTATATTTCGAATTCTTTCTTTTAGTTACAATAACGCGAATTAATATATTTCTTTTCTTGTTAGGTAATGAAACGATATAACAGAACATTAAATCCTTTCGGTACCTGCACTCCTTACAAGAAATTTCACTCGTTTGTTACCAGCTCTTTTTAAAACAAGAACGAAAAATCATACTTCCAGCATAGATTATGTAATACTTTCCAGCACATTAAAAATACAGTAACAAAATTTCGCAGATTATTAATGTACAATGTGATGTGTAAATAAGCAATTTGAAAACGCATAACACATTTGAAACCCAATTTCTGCTATTACTATGAATAGTCTGAAAAAATCCTTACTTTTTATTATTTATTCATTTATTGTGCAGATCTGTGTATGATGTATGGATTTTTATGTATACTTCATAGTTTATTAAAAGTTAGTTCATTGAAACGAATAGTAATGAAAAATTTTTGAGAGCATTTCCATTCAGCAATTTACGTGAAAAAATGTAAATGTACTTGAGAAAATTTATACAGCCCTGCATATGATCTATAGAATTTATCTACATCAAGTAATATTTTAAATAAGAAATAGTGCAATTTAAAAACTCGTACCACAACTGAAAACGCGCCTCAGCCAGTTATTGTTCGTAGATTTCAATAGCTTAATTTCTTCTGCAGCCTAATACTTTTGAGTGTCCCTGTACATGAATAATATATTCGATCCACACCATATTCCACAGTAAGCAACACGTAGTTCACTTCACTGATGTATGTAAATTTCAATGTATTTTAAATACTCTAATATTATTAAAATTCACCGCAAACGATTTTTCCCCATAGGCTGTAATATAACGGAATTCTTTTGAATCTCTTTGTAAATGAACCGTAAAAGCTATGCACATCATCTGAAATACTGAACAAGCCATAGTGATATCCAATAACATCTATCAAATTCATGGCAATCGGACAATCTTTATGCAAGTTAAAGTACGGACAGACAAAAAGACGATTTCACAAACATTTTCCAACTATGTTGGAAAGTGTTAAAAACTGTTATCTTTACTTACATAATCACAAAAATCTCGAATTAGATAAATTAAACATTATTTTTCATTTTTACTGGAGTTTAAAACAAATTCTGGATGCACCTTTTAAAGGTGCATAATATATGTATCCATAATTCGGATGGGTTAAACCCTGAATTTTTTAACTCATAATGTAATAAAAAATAAACCTTTATTAAATTTAATCTAAGTATTAAGAGACATTTAGAAGATTTGGGGTAACATTAGTTTCTGTACTGGAGTTAGGATTCCCAAAGTTTCTTGAGTTCTGTCGGTCTCGGATTGGGTAGTTCAGTTTATCAGACACAAAATATCAGGTTAGAATAAACAAGTTGGAAAATGTCTTTTTTAGTACTAAGGTATCTATACCTAATATGGACACCCAAAGGAAAATGTATTTCCCCCCCCCCCCTTTGTGTACACGTCATAGGACTAAAAAAAATATCATTACTATCCCTGGACTGTTGACTATCATTATTAAAATTAGCGACCTTGTAATCATTCTGGTTTAGTTTAAATAATAAAAACAAAAAATCTTTACAAGTGTCCATATAAGGAACTACCTGTCCCTATTATCGATATGCATGTCTATATTAGGGATAAGTGGATCCTCATTGAATTGCTTTACAGGGTGTATGAAAGAGCCACTCCTCCAAGGTTTTTTTATAGGAGAGGAAAAATATATATATATATATATATATATATATATATATATATATTAAAGTATTGCGAGGGAAGAGGAGACACAGTAAATATGTTCAGAACATGCACTTTTAGGCGGTGGCGGGGGGGGGGGGTCATTTTCGGTTATGGCCTTTCGAAGACTCATGCAAAGTATGCTAAATAATATGAAATACTATAGTTGGTTTTGCTTAGCTTTATTGCATCTGTCTGCAGAATTCACATCTGTTATTACTAAGTCCTCAAAGGATGGACAAATAAAAACTTCTTTATCATGTGCAATAAGTCCCACACAGTCCTCATAAACATATCTGTCACATGTGATGCATGGCCGCATACCTGCAACAGCATCAACGCATCAACGCTGCATAAGAAGCAGTACTAGCTCTCCTTTGTTGACGAAGTCATACCGTAGGTAGGGGAGACCGGGGTTACTTGTGCCAGGGGCAAGTTGTTCCATCGAGCTTCCTGACTGAGCCAATAGGTTGCAGCACCTGTCGCGTCATGTGAGTTAAGAGGTTGATTATTTAAAAGCTTATACATTAAGCTGTTATTCTATGTATTTCATTTGTTAATCATGCCAACATTTCGGAAATTAATGAATAAAGTTCAAAATGGCGCAACGCGGGCCAAGTTGTGACGAAGTCTAAGAGGCACGTTGTGACAGGGTCGCTACTTACCCCAGTATAATTTTTAATGAAGTTTTTTATATTTCAGGAAAAATAGTGCGAAATTACAAGAAGCGTACTGAAAGAACTATCTATCGGAGATGAGAGCGTTAAAGACCAGAATGACAATAGAAAAAAATAGTAAATATGTAACTGTTAATAAACCAAGCACTTCAACAATAACTTTAATCAATGATGGTGAGAATGCAGGGCTGTCTTCAGAAGTAAGAAATCTCATTGAATTAGATGGTTCTATGAAAAATGATAATAGTAATGTGTCAGTGGTGAGTCTTACAGAAATAAGAGCACTTCCTAAAGCAGGACCTCAAAAAGGAAAGCGATCTATTCGCAAATGTTTGAAATCTGCCATTCTTACAAGCACACCTGTAAAAGAGAAAATTCGAGCAGAACAAAAAGCAAAAGAACGCAGAAAACAAATTTAAGAAGAAAAAGCAAAAAAGAAACTGCATGGAAATGCCAAGCAGTACAAAAAAGAATTTACCCCTAAGTTATTGAAAAAAAGGAGAAGCAAATATTGGATCGCTCTGAATATGACGGAAATTGCTTATGCTTGGAGTTTGCTTGGAGCAATACCAACTTTCTAGACCCGGAGAAGACTGAGTGCAACGCATGACATGTAAAATTGGGCGAATGTCAAATGTACCAAAAATGAACCTTATTATATTTGTATTAACTACATATCAGACGCTGAAGCAGGCGATGACAATGATTAAAAATATAGCATATAGACCTACACGTTGTTGTAGGCTCCCGAGTCAAAGATCAATATGGTCAAAGATTAGTGTTGGCTTACTTTTTGTTTCTTTCCCGATTAATACAGTTTTTTTTTTGTTTGTTTGTTAAGTGCCTTTAAAAGTATATTTATAAAGGATTAAGAGTTTACAAATGTTAACAATTTAACTATTTTATTTTCATTTTATTTATAACATTATTAAAACATGAAAATGTTTTATTGTGTTAAGAACGCTATAAATGAATAAATTTCTCATCCTTGATTTAACATATCCCATTTAATCGCCTTTCTTACATAATTTGTATATGTTGCAATATACTTGTATGTGTCATTTATGCGTCACAATGTGCCTCAAGCATGTCACAACTTGCCCCGTACCGGGGGTTAGTAGTGACAAATTTCGAGGCTACGCAGAATTCATTTTGTGTTATGAAAAACGTTAATAATGTTAATAGCAGTTTTATAAATATGTTACGCAAGACTTACTCTAGGCTATTTCCATGAGTACTTGTAGTGTAAGTCACAGGCTACGATTTTTGGCTACCAGTATTTTAGTACTATAAAATGTGATTTATTTTATCGGCACATTGTCATTAATTGAATAAGGCCAAGCAGACTTTTCGAAAATAACGGTGGCAAACAAGCATAGCAATTATAAGGTAATGTGACTTACACTACAAAACCCATGGAACTAGCTTCTAATGATATGATGCACTCAATGTTTCGCTTCAGTTCAAATCTTACGGCTAATATAAAAAATGTCGAAAATGTCACTACTAGCCCCGGTTTCCCCTACATCAAATTTCGCCAACACATACCCTACTGAGGAGAAACTTCTTTTCTTTTTTCTGCTAGAGCTTTTTGGAGGATTTTTTTCTTGGAGGATTGTTCAGATGGCATCTTGTTGAACAAATATTTTAGCACTTGGATGCCTTATGAATTTATTGCCTGGCGACGTTGTGTCTTCTTACTTCTTACTGTTGGAGTCAATGGGGACATAAAGAGTCCATATTGGGAATCGGGCGTAGTTTTTACTAAATCTTATACTAAATAACCAAGGAAAACATTTTAAAGCAATATATGAAATAGCAATCGAAAATATGTTTTATCAGCTTTCTAAATCACGTCACTTTTCAATATTTAAAGTAATTTTACCGTATCTAATAAGAATTTAAACTTACATGTAATTAAGATCAGCATGCCACGAAACAACAAGTTTCCTTCTAAATGGCGAACAGCGCGCTTTTTTGCACTTTCCAGGCTTAATTATTTTTTCAACTGTTTTTCTTCACGGACATGTGGAACCATTTCTCGATCGAAATCGTTACTTTTAAAGATATTAGGGGTGTCCTTATTGAGAGCACTGTCCAGATTAGGTACAAGTACCTTATAGCACTAATTCAATCTAACCAAAGTTCTAAAGGAGTTTTAGAAGTTTAATAGATAATAATCGGTTATTATTCAACAGAATAATAAATAAAATCACTTTATTTCATTTTTTTATTAATATTTTCCTTACAAAATTAGCATTAGCGGAATTAGAAAAAAAGAATTAGATTAAAATCGAGGAATCAAAAAAGATTAATATCAATCTGATAGCAGATTTTCAGATCCAGTGACTATTTTTACAGGTAGATCACAGAGTCCAACCATCAATAATCTCTGCCATCGTCAATGTTCAAAACAAACACTGACTACGGCGAATGACATTGGGAAATTTTAAATGAAATATTGCTAAAAGAAAAGGTACCATAATTTTCGGCGAATAATCCGCATATTAAACAAATATGTTGAAAAACAGAAAATGTACTCCTTAAAATATAACTACTCAGGTCACGCTACATATTTTACTTCGATTATTAAATGAAATTTCTATCTAAATATGTTTAGTTTATCCGCTGATTTATATGCCTGAAATTATGTTAATCATAGCAGTTATAACTCTAAGTGAGCTGCGGCGTTTAATACCTACCATGGGACAGAAGCAACTCCCAGCTCATCCATTGCTTGCGAAATTGTTTGTACAGAGAGCAATTCGCCAAACCGCCCTCACTGATCCTTGCAGAATTCCTTCGCCCGTCTTCAAAGTATGATCCTGATTATGGAAGAATGTGCTGTGTAATCACGATTACTTTTCCTTTAAATTAAACTAATATATATTTAATTTTCAAAGGAGTCACAATGAACAGTAGTAAACTAAAACTCTTTTATTTTTACAATTATTATTATATTTAAAATCTAGGGTCAGGCGGGGCAATAATGACCATTTTTTACAGTTTCAACATTGTTATTATTATTTTTTTTCTATTTGGAAAAGTGATGTTTTTAGTACATAAGAAGTAACTTTAAACCTTTAACACCTCTTGAAACTTTTAATTCTCATAGTCCCCCTTTTTAATAAGTAAAAGGATGGTTATAATTACTCCATCAAAAACTCACAATCACAAAAGTTTTTGGATAATTAAGACCACTAATGGGGAAATTATGACCACTATATTTCTTATTCATACTTCAATGCACACATTTGTTTGGCGTAATTAAGACCATTAAAACACCAAACTGAAAAATCTGTTTATCAATTTTTTGTAGACTTTGTTTAAATTGTTATTTGGATCTCAAAAATGCTTCAGACTAGTAAGAAAAAGTATCTAAAATGAAAAATGCATTAAGAGATTAATATCTAAGTGCGAAACAAAATTTTATCATACACAGTTTTTAGGTGCGTTCGTAATTATGTAAATACGTAGCACCTATTGTTGTCGTTCAGTCCGTCCGTCTGTCTGTCCGTCCGCATATAACAACGCAAAAACTACCCAACTGAATCGTTTGAAATTTAAAATACGTAATTATTACATAATTTTGTCGAGTCATTTCAAATTTTATGAAAATCGGATGCATAGATCAATTACAGGGACAATCAAAATGATTCCGTTACATAACGGTCAATGGGGAAAAAAGTTTCAAATGCATTTTAATCGTTTGAAATTTTAAATACTTAATTATTATATAATTTTGTCGCGTTATTTCAAATTTTATCAAAATCGGATGCATAGTTCAATTGCAGGGACAATCAAAAGTATTCCGTTACATTACAGTTAATGGGGAAAATTTTTTCAAATGCATTTTAATGGTGTTACACTCATTCGAACTTAATAAAATCTATATGCAACTATAAAGTACATATTATAATATAACATTTTACATAATTTGTGGTGCAAAGAACATTTGTTATTGATTTAAAAGGCCACACCAAAGTATGCCATTACATAATGGTATAGGGAGAACATTGTTTGGTGAGCGTTTTAATTGTAATTTACTGTTTACAATTTTATGAGATTGATATATGAGAGTAATATTTTTAAAACTTCCTTATCGTACGAACGCACCTCATTTGCTACGCTTCACGTGCAATTTCCAACTTGTTTACAATATAGCGGTGGACACAATTACCCCCTGGTCATAATTATCCCACCTCACCCTACATTATTCCGACAATTGTGTTAATTACTGCATTTTCCTGTCCATAAAACTCAACTATTTAAAGAAAAGATTGTCATTGATCGATACGCAGCGTATATGCACATTTGCAGAATTAAAAATGAACACCTGCAGATGTTATTTTATAGCCACAAAATAGATATATTTAACAATATTTGTTGTTTTAAAAAAAGTAACTAGAATAATTGCGGGAGAGCCGGACTACGCTTATTTTTATCGTCCTCTAAAATCCATATATTTATTCATTGTTTACTTTTCACAGCGTATAAGTATTCCGTTTGATGTTTCTTTAAAAAATTATAATGCAGACAATCATGCCCCTAAAAGAATTTCATTCATACCTCTAATGATTATTATTTAGATACATCTGCATTTATTATTTTTTTAAGTTTTTACTATATGGTTTATCGAATCAGGAGTATTTCCGAATGAGATGGACCATAATAAAAAAGCCCTTCCGGTCGGTCCCGGGAGGAAGAGGTAGCTTTCATATTCTTTACTTTTTAAGAAAAGTTCAAGTTATATTATTAAAGCTCAAATTAGTATAAATAGAAGATTAGTACTCATTTTTATAAATACTGAATATGAATTTGAATTTTGAGAAATTAATCAACTTTATACAATCTGGTTTTATTCAAAGTGATTTATATTTAATCGCCAAATTCAGCGATATAATGAAGTGCCTGCCATTTTAAAACACCGTGATGCGTGAAACTAACCAATGAGCTTGATCGAGATCACAGTAAGTCTTGTACACATGCTCACTCACATCGAAATCGGTTGATATATCCGATTGTTGTCGCAGGCAAATAGATTTTTCAAAATGTCACCCAATTTAGAAATACAAAGTGCTATAACTCAGCCATTTTTAAAGATATAGACAAAAAAATGCTCTGGAATCTTTGTAACAAGGTCAAATACATAGAAGAAAAATATTTTTCAATTTCTAATTCTTTTTGTATTTAATTTTTAAATTTTTAAATAAAATTTAAATTGTCACCATTTTGTTTCAAGATGACGGAGGATGCTGGCCAACGAACTCGGTTGAGACATTTATATGCTATGTACACACCAAATTACATCCAAATTGGTTCATTAATACCCGTGTTTTCACGTGACAAAAATTAGATCATTCAAAAATGTCAGCCATACTAAAAATTCAAAGTGCTATAACTCAGCCATTTTTTAAGATACAGACGAAACAAATAATACTCTGGAATCTATATATCAAGCTAAAACACATTAAAGAAAAATCTTTTTAACTTCTAATTTTTGTGTACTTAATTTTAAATTTCAAATATTTTTTAAAAAATTTAAATTGAATTTTGAAACAACATGGCGGATGAAACTGGCCAACGAACTCGGTTCTGACATCGATGTATACTATGTACACACCAAGTTATATCCAAATCGGTTCATAAATACGCGTATTATCACGTGACAAATATCTGACCGTTTCAAAATGTCAGCCACACTAGAAATTCAAAGTGCTATAACTCAGCCATTTTTCAAGATATAGACAAAACAAAAAATGATCTGGAATCTTTGTATCAAGATCAAACATACAGAAGAAAAATATTTTTCAATTTCTAATTTTTTGTACTTAATTTTAAATTCTAATTAAAGAAAAATTAAATGGTCGCCATTTTGAAACAAGACGGCGGATGATGGTAGCCAACGAACTTGGTCGAGACATTAGTATTTACTATGCATACACCAAGTTTTATTCAAATCGGTTCATTAATACGATAGTTACAGCATGAGAAAGATCATATATATATATACATATATATATATTTGTCACCATTTGAACGGGTGCGGGTCATGATCGGTGAAAAGTTTTCCGGAAGTACGTTCCTTTGGACGGCTGCAATAGGTAGCTATTTATTTTTTGTATTGAAATCTACCTAATACTGAAATAACTGTACATATATTAAATTTATAAAATTTTATTTTCATTGCAGGGATATTAAATGATCTTACTTACAATTAAATTACTGAACATTAAGTTTATATGAAATATTATTTGACTTTTTAATATATATCTATGGAAAAGAAATTTGCTTTTTGAAATCTTAATATCCTAACAGATTTAAACATTATTTATGAAAATACTTCATATGCGATGAGTTAAGGTAGTTTTACAGTAATTTCAAACTTGCTATTTAATTTCTTCCCACAATTATTGCATGTTACTTTAAACCGTGAACATCCTTCATGAAGCCAATGCAAACAAAAAACACACTGCAATCCAATCTACTTTTTGTTTACTCTTATTGTAATTTTCGCACATTCCACATATTCATTTTCGTTCCAATGTTCTAAACAGTCATCCTCGTCATCACACATATAATTACGATGCTGATACATGCCAGAGACTAACCTTTTCTAATACAGTAGGTAGATGGTATTTTTCGAAAACAGAAAAATATGATCCCTAAGTACTTTAAATTTAGCTCTTTAAAAGCTCTCTTTAGCTCTTTAAGCTAAATTTGAAATTCAAAATTATATCATCTATCCTTCCCGACAACACATCTGGTCCATCTCTTGCGATCGCTTAGGTGAGAAGTATAACCCACATTGACTTCACACAGTAGATATTACATCGAAATTGCAGATTATTTAGAAGTTGAGATTGTTTACCGAGATTACATCATTAAAACTAGATAGATCACCTATAAACGAAAAACGTTGAAATCCATAACTATAACCCTATGTAAACATTATTTATTTGAAAAGCAATGTTGATTTTACGCTGAAAAAATATTATGTTTTATGAGTAAGAAAAAGTTGCATCTTTAATTGTCTGCAAACACTGTCGGACATTGGAATAGCAAAAAGCTGGTCCATCTCACACTATCGTTCATCTCTCCTCCACTTACCCTACCCATAAACTTGTAAAGAACCAAAAAAAGAACTAGTGATATCTTCCTTTTTTATATACATATAAATATAGCTGAACTTAAAAAAAACAATCAACAAAATTAGCAAAATTAATTAACAAGTTCATATACATTAGAAAACATTAGTAATAAATAAGAATTCGATGGAAAAAATATACCCAATTAAAATAAATTGATGAAATCATGAGCATAAAATATATAACGATCTAAACCAATGACAGAAAATTATAAAAATTCAAATGGTTGATTCAATAATAAACATTACACAAAGAATTGAAAGCAAGAAGGAAATTCATGCAACAAGCATAGATTATGAAATACTTTCCAAAACTTACTGAATTATTCATCTAAATTTTGCTGTTTAATGTGATAAAAAAAAAATTTAAGTATACATTTTCAAAAACTCATAACACATTTTAAAATTAGATTTCAGCAATTACCGTCCATAGCGGAAAAGTAATCCAATTATTTTGTGCAACTCTCTATTTAATTTTCAATTTGTACATATTATACAAAATATGCTAAAGTCTAGCTTAGTAAAAAAATACATAATAAGTTGAAAATTCTCCACTAACAGATTCGATCAATATACCGAAGCATACTTAAATTATATTGTACATTCCTGTATATTACCAACAGAATTTTATATGGACTATATATTAAGCAGAAATTTATTTCAGGTTAAAATATAAATAAAACTACTCAAATCACACATCCAAGCATTGTCATCCTTAGAAGCTCAGGTATTCAGTTCTTTGCTTCGCCCTATATCAGATTTTATTTATATTGTACATTTTTTAGTATACTAAATATCATTGAATGTGTATAACTCAACTAAAATTTGCCTTTTTGCAATTCACGCTGATAATACGCAATACTTGCGATTTCTTTTTTGAAGCACTATATAATGATATAGCATTTGTACACAGCAATTAAGTTAAAAGCGCATAAATAAATGAAATTGAATTTCCAGCACTTATCGCTAACAGACCGTATACTTCATATACTGTGTTCTATCCAAATCTTTTGTATTTCTCTGTAAATGAATGATAAATGTTATGCATATCATGTTATGCAACAAGTATCTTGTAAGAATCCTCAGTAATGTAAATCATTTTCATCCTATTTGAAATAGTGTAATGAAATAAAATATGCTGCAAACACTTCCCCTTAGACATTTCTATAACGAAATTCTTTTGTGTGGGCTGTAAATGTTTTTCTGTGGATGCGTAAAATAATAGGTTTGGTTTGGTTTATTTTTGTCATCTGATTATCTACGCTAGGGATATAGGACCAGAAAGGGGGGGGGAGTGCCCTTCGTGGGGGTCTCTCTAAGGGAACCTAACCCGTATTTACGCAAGGTTCGAAGAAAACCACGAAAACTTCGAACGGTTAAGCCGACAGCCGCGATTGGGTTCGAACCCACCACCTGCCGTCTACCAGTTGAGAGGTCCGAACCTCTCGGCCACTGGTGGGGCCCGTAAAATAATAGGAGATGGTCCCCGTAGACTGCAGAAAAATAAAGTTTCTCAGTGCATCAAAAATTAGTGATAGAAATGACTTGTAAAAATAAATAGCCATGTTTTTGATGACGCAGGTACTTTTAATGTAAAATTCAATGTCGGGTCATCATTGTTTTTTTTAATAAATTTATTAATAATTTAAAAATATGGTATTGTTTTTTTTAAGTCGCAGAATATGTTTTGTTCCATTGTATTTCATTATTTCATTTCAATTGGATAATTTTTTAATCACCTAAATATAGTTTATGAGAAAATAAGAGAAATGGACTTACACCATTAGTTTTTAGCGAATTTAGCAAGCCTCTCTGACGAGAAGCAAATTACGTAGCAGGGGGAAAAGTACGGGACACAATATACGTGACTGAAGAAGTAAGAACTACCTAAATTAATTTGTTCAAAAATATTATATTTTTCTTATCATACAATTAAATATTCTTTCAAATAATGGGATAATTTTAATTCTACATCTTAAAATTATGATGCTTTCACAACTCAGAAAATACAGAATAGCAACATTAATGCTTATTTAGTCTTAGACGTTTTAACATTCAAATAAGGATTCATTAAAAAAATAATGTAGCTTAGAATTAAAAAAAAAGGAAGGTTAAAAACATGATAACTTTTGAAACTGTGTAAAAAAAAAAAAAAAGTTGATTTGTGAAAAAATTCTTTGTCTTTTACCAAGGCTTTTCTCAATTCCAAAGGAGCTACTATCTGACACATTTCTGAATTCATTTCTTTTCGGAAATGCATAAGATTAGCAGGTGATCTTATGCAGAAACTATGTAATAGAAGGGTGTTATCCGTTTTTTTTTATAAGGCAATATATCTTTGGGAAAATACTGTCAAAGTAATTTATTTATCAAAAATAGAAAACGGTATTCTATTCTCAATCCCTTCAATAGTCAGAGCTGTCGATTTGCCTCCGCAGTTAGCAATTAGTCTCAAAATGTGTCAGAACATTTCGCATTGTTCAACAGTGAATTTGATTGTTTGGTTTATATTTATGGCGGCCAATTATCTGCACGCGGGATGTAATTGACCCCTAAACCTAGGTAGGCTGTCCTCTATGAGGGTCTTTCTAAAGGAACCTAACTCGTATTTACGCAAGAAAATCCAAGGTTCGAAGAAAATCAAAGAAAACTCCGAAAGATTAGGCCAACGGGTGCGAATGGGTTCGAACCCAGCATCTCCTGTCTACCTGTTTCGAAGGCAGAACCTCTCGGCCACTGGTGGGGTCAGCAGTGAATTTCAGGACCACCTTATATATTTCGAAAGATTCCGCTAACAGAATTTCATTATCGCTATTAATATTTTTACAAAACATATTGTCTGCCTTATATATCTCGAAAGAAATTAAACCCAGTTCAGGCCCGGCTCGAGTATGTAAAAAAAAATCTCAAGTTTGATATCGGTCCGGCCCATGTCTGCTGAAAAAAATAAGCCCGGTGGCCTCAGACACCATGTAACTGTAGGATGCCGATCTGTACGTTGGATATGTTACATTACTATATTAATGTTGTTCATTCAGCATCAGCTTGTGATGCACATCTATACTTATTTTAGCGAAAATCATATTAATGGAAAATCCCTCATATTACATCGACTGCGTTTAAATGTTCTCTTTGGTCCAGTGTAGGCCTTTTTTTTTATCGGTTCAGTCCACTGAAAAAATTCTCCTAATTCTGCTGGTTTGAAAGTTCGTGGGCCGGGCCGGGTACAGGTATCGTACCAAGGCCGGAT